>CM076574.1:1304250350-1304345041 GCA_034641835.2 Pinus albicaulis | reverse complement strand
ATTACCACCGAAACGAGATATTGATTTCACAATAGAACTAATACCTTGGGCAACACCTGTATCATGAGCACCATACATAATGAGTGTGCCTGAATTAACAGAATTAAAAATGAAATTGTGGGAATTAATGGAAAAGGGATATATTTGTCCAAGTGTGTCTCCTTGGGGAGAACAGTCCTGTTTGTTAAGAAAAAGGATGGTACTAAGCGAATGTGCATAGATTACCAAAAAATCAATAAAATGACTGTAAAAAATAAGTACCCATTGTCACGCATAGATGATCTATTTGATTAGGTGAAGGGGGAAACAATTTTTTCCAATATTGATCTAAGGTCGGGGTACCACCAAATATGTATTAAGGATAAGGAAATATCCAAAATAGCTTTCCATACCTGGTACAAACATTATGAATTTTTGGTATTACCATTCAGGTTAACTAATGCACCAATAAATTTCATGAGCTTGATGCATGGTATCTTCCACCCATTCTTGGATAAATTTGTTTTAATTTTTATTGACAATATATTGATCTATTCTAAGAATATGGAAGAGCACAATGAACATTTACGCATAGTGTTGAAAGTGTTATGAGAACACCAACTCTATGCCAAATTTAGTAAACGTGACTTCCACAAGGAGCAGATTCAGTATTTGGGACACATGATATTTGCTGAGGGGATTTCTGTAGACCCCATAAAGATAAAAACGATGGAATGGAAATTTCCTAAGAATGTGGTAGAAATATGTTCATTTATGGGTTTAGCTGATTATTATTGATAGTTCATGAATGGTTTCTCTAAAATAGCCTTTCATATTTCCTCTCCGTAGTGGAAAGGATGAATCTTTAAGTAGACTCGAGAATGTCAAAATTGTTTTGAACAATTGAAGGAGCCACTAACTACTGTACTGAAAGTAGAAGATCCAAGTAAGGAATTTGAAGTATGCAATGATGCCTGCAAGGAGGGGGTAGGAGCAGTTTTGACCCAAGAAAGTAAATTCATAGCATACGAATCCAGAAATTTGAAGGATCATGAGCAGAGTTATTATGCCTATGATCTATAATTAACTACAGTAGTGCATGTTTTGCGAATATGGAGACATTACTTGATGGGGAAAAGGTTTGTGCTAAGAACCGATCATATTAGTTTAACTAGCTATTTTAAACAATATGATTTAAATGCTCACTAGGTGATCAAGAGTTCATAAATTTTGCTCAAAAATTAAAGTTACAGGATTGGGTTGAAACCAGGATGGTTGCGTAGATCTCATCTTCCTGATTTTGGCATTGCGAACGGTTCGAAAATCGATGTTGTATGAGGAAGATATTGTGTTTTGATCGAAATGGAAAATAGGTAAAATTACGATAGTTTGACCGGTTTTGACTGGGATGCAGAGTCAACAAACTGGATGCACAATCAACAAAAAAGATAAAATTCCTCGAAATATTCCTTCCACCAGAACAGTCTTTGGTTGACAAGTTTCACTCTTCTCTTGGAGGTAAGGGTTGTAGGTACCTAAGAGGGTGCCACGTGGCACTGAAACTTCATTGAAAATTTTTATGTGAGGCTGCAGGGTTCGATTCCCTGACCCCCCTCCGGGCATGCACACAGTCCACCGTCCATTCTACACATGTTACTTAACAATATAGGGTGGTGGGTTTGTTTTATTATGTATTGCACAAATGTTTGGGGGTTGGGAACCGCCGGTAGTCCCAACTCGCGAGCTGTCCCCAGTAGATATCACATGGAAATCATTAACGTCAACTCAACCGCGCGGTTAGATGTAACTCGACAGAAATAAACCATGGTTCAACCTTTAACCGTAGTCACATAGTGGGTTCCACTAACTGTCTATCTTCTAACGGTTTGGGGATGTGCATGTGCCCACCACCCAACCATAACATTTAATAAGTCGCTAATTCGGCGGAGTGGATAGGGGCATGCCAAATTTGGCGGTCAACCCTGATTTAGCTCCAATTAACTTTATTTCTCCACATTTAGTGGAGTTTTTCTAGGAGATATTGGGCAAAAGTGTAGGAGGTTCAATTTTTGACCATTCTGAGTGAATGAAGAGTCATTTTTGACTAATTGGAGCATTATGAAGTCATTGGTGCAGACAAAAAAAATCACTGTAAATACATGTAATAAAATTTTTTTGAGCATAATGAAAGATGGACAAGCCATTGGGAGGTGGACCAACATATATAGCCTAAGAGGGGTGAACTGTGTCATCATGCTTGCTATGCAAACTTCATGTGGTGACTTATTTCTCTATTTTACACTGTTGTTCAGTGTTATTTATGCTTATTTTATGCTTCTAATTCACTAAATATCATCTACAAATCATGGAAAAACTCCTTAATCCTTATGCAAACTAATGAACTAATTATGCACATGTTTTTAAAACTAAAATACCCTTAGTACTAAAAAAATAATACAGTAATTTCAGATCATATGGTATTAGAGATATAGTATTTTTTCTCTGGTGTTGTTTAGTGCAAAGAATTTTTTAACCTTTTGCAAGTTTTAAATGCTTACAAGGCTCAAGCTCAAAAGGGGATAAGGAAAACTGGTGGAAGCAGGAGGGTCTCAAAAGGAGCCAAAGCAAAGGAGAGCTATATTGCCACAAACTCCACCACCTATTTCACCTCCTAAAGAAGCAGAAGCTCCATTAAGCATGCCTCACGAGGAAGGATAAATTCATGAATAAGTTGACCCTAAGGAAGAAGAAAGAGTGTTTAGGAAATAATTTCTTGACATGACTGCGATGGTTAGAATTATTTATCAAGAAAGGAATGAAACACTGGAAGGAGAAGGATCTAAACTCCAAAAGGAAGGAAAAGGGTCTTCAAGAGGTCAACATGATGAAAACAATTCAAAGAAGGGAAATGGAGGAAATGGAGGCAATGGAGAGCCACTAGCTTCACCCTCATCATCATCATCTTCTACCTCTTCTTCAGTACATCAGCCACACAAGTCCAAGAGCACTGGTAAATCTCCTTTGTCAAAACTTGATGTTAAGTTTGAATTTCCAATGTTTAATGGTGAAGTAAATGTAGACAAGATAGATAATTGGAATAAAAAAATGGAGGTCTATTTAAGAATACATAACCTTCAAGATGATGATACAAAAATTCAATTAGCTTCTTTGAGAATGGAAGTTGCAACACTTGTTTGGTGGGACGCCAAGACACAGGAATAAATCAAGAAACATGGTAAGATTATTTTATCATGGTCAGGTTTTATTGCTGTTATTAAACAACATTTTTATCCATTAGCTGATATAAAAAAATCCATCATGAATTGTCAGAACTTTAGGCAGTTAAAGGGACAAAATGTGCAAGAATACACCCAGGAATTTAGGAGAAGAGCTCTTTTATTAGGGGTGTATTTGTAGAGCCAAGACACTTTTATAAAGTGTTGGGCCAGAATTATAATCTACGGATAAATTACACTTCCCTAGATAGGTGCTAGTCTAGAACAATAGGTGAAAGGCTATACACCTATTTCTCCTAACTCAGAACAGATACACAGAGAGGATTGGAGGCTTACTTTTTCAGTCACTTCCAAATGGCTCCTTCTGTCGCTTTCGTTGCAGCTTCAAATTCAAGTGGTTTTTGAGTTGAATGCTTCCTGCAAGAAGAAAGAACACTGAAACAATAGAAGATGCAATAATATAGATATCTATTCAAGCTAGTTAGTTAAATCAGTAAAGCATAAATCATATACATCAACCAAGATCTTACAACATGGAAAATCAAAGCCAATACAGATGCATATAAAGAAAAATAAGCAGTACTCTTTATTGATGATAGAAGGAGAGGTTACAACCTAGTCACTAATTTGAAGTGGCCTTCCAGCAAAGTTCCCAAGCCTCATCATAGTATGAATCTCTCTAGTAGCAGCTTCAAAAATCTAGCTCTCAATTGAAAATTGTCCAACATTTCTCTACTCAAATTCTTCCTTCTCAAGCACTCAGATCTGTGCTTAATTTATAGATGAACTGTAGGTTTTTTTGCAATCAATAGCTTTCCAAAAATAGTCAAGACATGTTTCCATTCATGTAGATTTCAAATGGACACTTGGATCCGAAGATTGACACATGTGAACTCTTCTAGAAGGCACTGGCCAAGTGGATATTCCGGAACAATGAGAATTACGCTCCCAATGTGACCAACGCACTTGTGAATGTCAAGAAGTGCTTTGTAGAGTAGAATTGCATGTGGGTACCTGCATATGAAGCACACTTAGGCCCCTTAGAGCCTGCATTGGTGAGCTCTCATATACTATATAATAAGCTTCAAACCATGGAAACCTTTGTTTTATGAAAGTCTTGCTTGCTTTGTCCTGTTTCTTGTCTTAGGGCATGTAGCAACTGAAATGATAGGGAATGATAGACCCTTGATCATTGGTCCTGGAGATGATGCCCAGTTAACTAGGTTATTGGGAATGGTGCCCATATTGACCTATAAAAATTGCCCCCTAAAGCATGAGATCCAAATAATAAGAACATTTGATTGTGATGCTTTACACTGTGATGGGCCTGGAAACTAAGCAAAGTGGTCACTTGCATCAATATTACAATACATTACATCATGATATATCCTCTATTGATCACAATTGTTGAGGGTAGGCATTCCCATATTCAGCACATAAAACAATCTAATAACATGTACATAATTCAGAAAGTCATCTACGTTGGAATGTTTCCCATATGCAGACATGCCTATAGATATAGGCCCATGTTTGGATGAAAATCTGTATGTAAGGTCACCGTACAGATGATGTTTACAACAATCTTGAAATCGCAGCCCAGATGGATGAAAGTAGATCCGGGGTCTTCTTATCTCGTTCACTCAATCATTCAGGTACAAGTCTAGCCATGCGAATATATGATTTTTAGTCTAACATGGAAAGACATCGTTTGATTACCAGCCAATGATGTGAGCTATTAACAAATGTGAGAGAACCACCATTAATGTCAATGGCTATCAAGGTACTACAGTACATTTTGTAAGGCGTGAATAGATGATTTGATGTTGAATGCCAAACAAAATCCTTCAGTCAAAGGTCCTAAAGCGAGGATCTTGTCGATGCTATGACAAGCCTTATGGTATTGGAATTTGATGTTTCTAAGTTTCCTAGATATTGATTTGTCATCGACAGGAAGTCACCTTATTGCAAAACAGGAGTTACCGATTTTGGAGACAAGGGTATGACTTGATATAGCAATTTTCAGGGATGATGATCATGAAAATAAAGGTTTACGAGTGTTTCAAATGGATGAGTTTTTAATCACTGGATGAATTCTCTTGAACATATCGGTGACACAGTGATGAGCTGGCATGACCCAAAACCGAAGTTAAGGTATGATGAACCATCGGTGTGAATGAACCGTAAAGATGATTACCCAACCCAAACAGTCATGGACATGGAGTGAAAGAAGTGTCATGTTCAAGAGCGACTTGCTACCAAAAAGAAACTTTGCTTACTTTTCCCAAATTTTCCTCGGTCATTTGTCGACTAGTACCTATTTATTTTTTAGCAAGCTTGAGGAGGATAACATTTGCTTGATCTATAATTCAACCCTTCGGGCGAATAAAGTATCAATATTTAATAATTTAATGAGTCTAGTGATGAATGAAACTCGATTCTTGCCATGATTGACAAGCCCATTGCTATTTTATGTTTTAACGAGTTTAACGACAGTGATAGCCCAGTCATTTTTCATATTTAGAGAGTTTGAAAAAGAGGACGAAAGAGAACTCCAAAAGTAATTTTTCGTAAATTTGTCACTCAGATCCGAAAAAGTGTAAAATGATATATAAGAGAACCTCTTTGGTCATATTTAATCAAGGTATTCCTTTTCGTAAACAATCTATCTCAATCCAGAAAAGGGTTAAACTTATACTGAGTAGACATCAATTCATTTACTTTAACGAGCTTGAAAAGACAAGTGCTCAACAATATTTTCACATTATCAGAGTCTGAAAAGAGCTAAAAGAAGACTCCAAGGGTTCCTTTTTCGCTGTTATCGAAGCTCAAAAAAGAGATAAATGTAGGTTTTAACCCTGTACAAAAATTATCTGCAAATGAATCTTAAAGACAGAAAATAAACAGTAGCGAGAGCATAAAACATAAAACAGATAAACACAGAGATTTTCCCTTAGATCCCAATTTAGGATGACTAGCTTAATTTTTCATTATATTCCTTTTAGTGTCACAACACATATATATATACATGCCGAAGCATACATAAACCCCAATCCATTAACCCTAGATTAAAACATAACCGTAGTTCCCTTGACCGGATCTACAAAATACCAGGGGTTGAAAACCATCGTACCCCAAAACCATGTACAAAATCATGCACAAAACCATGGACAGATCCACCCACTGGAAAATAAGGACCAAAATTTTTTTCCGGGGTGCTGTCCCAAACCCTGACAGGGGGGACTACCGGCCCCTTGTGACCCCCTCGCGTGTGATTAGTCTTGAAAAGAATGTAACACATACCCAACATTTATTTCTCCAAATGAGTGTCTTGCTTTTGCCATCCACTTAATATCAACCCCCTTCTTCAGCATCCTTGTTATGTCCTTCACAATCTCATCAAAATTAGGAATAAATCGCCTTACAAAATTTACCTTTACAAGGAAAGATTGAATCTCCTTCCTACTTCTTAGCAAATCCACCTTCTGAATTGCATTGACCCTACTTGGATAAATATTAATCCCATATTTAGAAATGATATGTCCAAGTAATTTACTTGAAGTTAAAGCAAAAACACTTTTGGTGGGATTTAGAGAGATGCCAAACCTTCTACACTTCAGCAGAATTCTTTGCAGGTGTTTCAAGTGATCTGCTTCCCTCCTTGAGAAGATTGTTATGTCATCAAGATAAACAACCACCATCTTTTCCTTCTCTTCATAAAATGCAATTTCCATTGCCCTCTTAAAGGTAGCTCCTGCATTCATGAGACCAAATGGCATCTTGGTGTACATGAAAGTGCCCCATGGCGTAGTAAAGGTTGTTTTTTCCTGATCATCAGGATGTACAAGAATATGATTATAACCTGAAAAACCATCAAGCATAGACATTCTCTGAGAACCAAAAATAGTTTGCAAAATTTGGTCCATCTTCGGGAGGGGATAATTGTCCTTCAGGGGGGCTTTATTCAAATTTCTGAAGTCAATACATATTCTGATTTCTCCACTCTTTTTCCTAACTGGAACCAAATTCACAAGCCAATTTGAAAATCTGATTGGGACAATGATTTTAGCATCAAAGAGATTTTTGACCTCCTTCTCAATCAATCGCATGAGAAGTGGATTGATCCTTCTCAACTTCTGCTTGAAGGGTTTTTCATTTTCTTTTATGGGAATTGTATGCCAAATAATGTTGGGATCATATTATTTCAAATCAGCATAGTTCCAAGAAAAGACATCTATGAATCTCTTCATCATTTCAACATACTTAAAATTCATATCGGCTGAAAGAAACTTTGAATTATTAATCATTTTGGGCATAGCTATTGTACCAAGGTTATAGCTCTCAACTTCTTCATCATCAGCTTGTAACTTAGGGGATTTAAAAACATCATTCTAATAAAAAAAAATTTCTAGAGGTATGAGTCCCTTTGGTATGTAATTGTTCTTTAATTGCAAAACTTCAGAATTCCCTTTAGATTCAACCAACATATTTTGTTGATCTACTTGTACATTTTCAAACTCTTCTTTCAACTCAATAAATTTTTTCACTTGTTGATCATCCTCAAAAACTTGCCAATGAGTAATATTATCAGAAATAGTTGTTCTATGGCAAATCTTAGCCTCATATTTTTCTATGGAATGCACAGGAATAATGAAAATACCGACAGAGACAACAAGGGAATCATCAATGGAGTTTTGTTCTCTAGTTTTGACCATGAATGTATAGGCTTGAAAGTTTTCTAACATGTCTAAACCCAAGTTCCTATATGCTCTCATCCTTGTATCTTTCATTTGATAAAAACCTTCAACATGTTTAATGACTAATTATGAGTCTCCAAAAACATAAATGTTTTGAGCATTCATTCTTTTCAAAACATCTAGACCCAAAATCAAGGATTCATACTCAGCCATGTTGTTCGTGCAATCAAAGTTCAGTTTGTAAGAAAGAAACTTACTCTCATCACTTGGATTTTTAATCCAAATCCCCACTCCTTCTCCTTCTCTGCTTGCTGATTCATCAAAATGCAATGACCACCAACCTTCCACCTCCTTATTGCAGACTTGCTGATTTTCTATTTGTTGATTTTCACACTGTTCAATTTCAGAACTCTTATTTTCTGCTTTTCTCTCCTCTTCTACTTCACTAGTCAACCCATTGAAAAGAATAGCAGAACCAAGTTCAGTATCAAGAGAATAAATTGGAAAAATTTGGGGTTTGTCTTTACTACTCATCATGTAGGCCATTCTTGTCTCTCGATACAATATTATTTGATCCCTAAAAATAGGAGTGGTAGCATAAGTAAGATCCATCTGCATTGTACCTTTAATTTTTGTTGCCCATGACCTTGACAACAACATACCAAACTTCGGTGGAATGTCTGCTACTACGATATCCATGACTATAGTCTTAGAAGGAACTTGTGTAAGACCAACAAAAACATCCTTGATTAAACCAATGCATTGAAATCTTTTTGAATTGAAAGAAAACGAAGTCTTTATATGTCCTAGTTATTTCTAACCCCATTCTTTCCATGATTACTTTGGGCATAAGATTGTGAGAGGCCCTTGCATCCAACATAGCATTATGCAATGTCATGTTGTGAATGCTAAGGCTCACATAAAAAGGAGGGACCTCCTCATTCTGTTCATATTCTAGCCTTGGACCCAAATATATAGTAATGATCTTCTAATACATTCAAGATATCAGCAACTCCTGGTTGTGAATTTAAAATTTTAACAATCTTGCTTTTATATTCATCTACCTTGAGAATTTCACCAAAAGGGACTGATATTTTTATCTTTGAAATTTCATTCTCAAGTTTGAAAACAGAAACAGATTTTTCAGCTTCTTTGATAAGAGGAACATTTGGTGTATCTTTATTACCTTCAGCGACCTTGGGAGCATCCTTCTTTCCATCATCAACCTTAGGTGTATATTTCTTAGGCTGTGTTTTGTTTTCAATGATAGGCACATTTCTATTTATGAGATTATATTGTTTCTGCATCTCAAAAATAGAATGTTAATACCCCTTTAGAGAATTTGATGTTTCCTCTTCATGATTATTTTGATCTGATTCATCATGTTCTTCTTTTTTCAAGAAAATTCTAGACATTTCCTCATCAAAACAATAAATACACTCCTCAGGAAATTTAGGATCATCTTCTTCATCAATCAAATTCTGCTGAAAAGAAGGTCTCACTAGAGGATCAGGCCGCTAATTTCCGTTTTCCCTTGGCCTTTGCTAATTCTGAGGTCTTCTGAAATGGGGGTTTCTGAATTCAGGTCCATGTTGTGCGGGAGGAGAAAAGGTATTCCCAATGGCTAATCTATCCATCAACTTTTCCATTGTTTTCATCATTGAATCCAGCTTATCCTGAGAGGTAGAGGAGGAAGGATTCTCTTCTTCTTTCATCTTAGTCTAACATAATTTTATTATTCATGGAAAGAATATAACACATACCCAAAATTCTCCCACTTTTTGTTTTCCTTCCGCAGGGGACCACAGGAGAGCTTAGTCAGTAGCCCAGTTCTGCAACACCCATTGTTTATCTACACCAAGATAGCTTCTGAGTGCTTACAGACTTCGTCAATGCATCTAAAAAATTATTCAAAGTGTCCACCTTTACCATCAACACCATTTTAGCCTCAACCATATCTCTCAAAAAGTGATATTGAACATCAATGTGCTTTGTCTTTGAATGATATGCAGGGTTCTTAGCCAAGAAAATTGCACTTTGGCTATCACAATATATCCTTATAGCTTGCTGCACCAACCCCATACTTGAACACAATCTTTGCAACCAAGCTGCTTCCTTTCTTGCATGAGTGACTACTATGTATTCAGCCTCTATAGTTGAAAGAGCCACTACAGACTATCTTTTACTCATCCAACTGACTGCACCTCCAAATAGGCTAAACACATACCCACTTGTAGATCTTCTTTGGTCTAGATCTCCAGCCCAGTTTGCATCGACAAAACCATGAATGTAAAACACTCTTTCCAATCCTGGTCTTCCCTGGTAGCACAAGCCATACTCACTAGTGCCACATAAATATCTGAAAACCCACTTCACTACTGTCCAATTCTCCTTCCCTAGGTTTGACATAAACCTGCTCAGTACTCCCACTGCATGTGCAATGTCTGTTCTAGTACATACCATTGCATACATCAGGCTACCCACTACATTTGCATATGGAACACGGGACATATCCTCCTCTTCTTCTTGTGTCTTGGGACAATGTTCAGCAGACAGCTTTGTACCTACAGGAATCGTAACATTCACCAGTTTACTTTCTTGCATATTGAACCTCTGCAATATAGTTTCGACATACTTCCTCTGGTTTAACCAGAGCTTCCTCTTTTCCCGATATCTCTTAATTTCCATGCCCTAAATATATTTTGCAGCACCAATATCCTTCATGTCAGATTTGGAGAATGGTCGGGTCTTCAAATCTTGGATAATTTCTTTGTCATTTCCAATCGACAACATATCATCCACATACAATACCAAATAAATAACACAGTGACCAATTAATTTAAAATAAACACAGTGATCCTCCTTGCTTCTGGTGAAGCCAAGTCTCCGTATATAGGTATCAAATTTCTGATACCACATCCTTGGTGACTGTTTTAACCCATACAGATACTTCTTTAACCTGCATAGCAACTCTTTCTTCCCCTTCACCATGAAGCCTTTAGGTTATTTCATGTATATTTCCTCTTGCAGATCCCCGTGAAGAAATTTTGTCTTCACATCCATCTGTTCTACCTCAAAATCAAATGCAGAAGAAATAAATAAAAGTAATCTAATAGAAGTAACTTTGGCAACGGGAGAAAAAATATCACCGAAATAAATTCCCGGCACCTGGGAATATCCTTTTTCTACCAACCGAGCTTTGTATTTCTCCACCCTGCCTTCTACATTCATCTTCTTCTTAAACACCCATTTTCTCCCAATGGGCTTCCTTCAAGCCGACAACTCCACCAGATCCCATGCCTCATTTTTATGAAAGGATGCCATTTCATCAACCATGGCCTCCTTCTAGAGTTTTCCATCCTCTGAATCTACTGCCTCCCTAACAGTTCTGGGATCATCATCAGTTATAGTTAAAGAAAATTTTGAACAGAAATAAAATGGACTATACCTTTCTGGTTGTATTCTTTCCCGAGCTGATCTTCTCATAGCTGGAGTTCGTGGCTCTTCCTCTTCTAAGTCTTCTTCTCTTGTAGAGTCTGATTCATCCTCCTTTAGCTCAAACTATATCTTCTCGGGTTCCTTTGGCAGGACTTCATGTTTAACAACATCTTTCACCTCTCTAAACACCACATCTCGGCTATACACAACCTTCCTTGTTTTTGGGTTCGAAAGCTTGTAACCCTTTAAACCATCCTTATACCCAATAAACTTGCACCTTTCAGATTTATTATCAAACTTGGTCCTTTTCTCCTTTGGAAAATGTACATATGAATCACATCCAAATACCCTCAGATGTGAAAGAGAGGGTTTCTTACCAGTCCATACCTCATGTGGAGTATTATCCTCCAACGCTGATGAAGGTGATCTGTCAACCAAGTAACATACAGTCTCCACTGCCTTTGGCTAGGATTCTTGTCCTAACCTGCTACCACTGAGCATCCTTCTTGCTGTTTACACCAGCGTTCTGTTCATTCTTTATGCAACTCTGTTTTTCTGACGTGTGAATGGAGTAGTCTTCTGCTATGCTATACCACACCTCTTACAGAACTCTTCAAATTCCTTCTTGCAGAACTCCCCACCATTATTTGTCCTCAACACCTTTATCTTCTTTTCTGTCTGGTTTTCCACCAGAGCCTTAAATTCTTTAAATCTATTAAAGACTTCATATTTCTTCCTCAAGAAATATATCCATGTATTCCTTGAGAAGTCATCTATGAATGAAACATAGTACACAGACTTACCCAGTGATGGAACTGACACAAGTCCAAACACATCACTATGCACAAGCTCTAATATATTGTTTGCCCTCTTAGCACCAGAAGGAAAGCTCACCCGATTCTGCTTCCCATATACAAAATGTTCATGGAAATCGAAATCTAGAGAGATATTAGACATACCTTCTACCATATCATTTCCATGTAGTATCTGAAGGCCTTTCTCTCCAATATGTACAGGCCTTTGATGCCATAACATGGTCTTTTCTCCAGAGACGTCTAGGCTTTCCACTCCAATTTCGGGAACCACAGAATTGTTGCACCCAGCAATAATAGTGCTGCCTTGAAGCTTGTACAGAGTTCCAATCCGAACTCCCCACATTAATACCAATGCTCCTCAAACCATCTTATAGGTATCTTTCTCGAACACTGTTTTTACACTTGCATCTTCCATGTTTCTTATAGAAATAAGATTTATGGCCAATGCAGGAATGTGTAGAACACTAGGAAGTGTTCTAATCCTTCCACCTTGCAGCTTCAAATTTACTTTTCCACGTCCAATGATTCCAACCTTACTATCATCACCTAAGAAGACATCACCGCCATCATATTTATCATACTCGCAAAACCACTCCCTATAGGGAGTGAAGTGAAAAGATGCACCCAAATCAATCAACCATGACTCATGATGTACATGTGTATTTGAAGAAGAAGCCAAATACACATCCCCACCTTCATTCGAGGTGGTCCTTGCCTCTCCAGAACAAGCATCATCAGATCCCTTTCCTTTCTCAGGAGCTTTAGATATGCAGTCCTTTTTGTAGTGCCCTTCCTTTCCACATTTCTAGCACACCTTTACAAACTTTCCAAGAGATTTATATCTCCCTCTAGATTTAGATCTCCCACTCGAAACCTTTATCTTGTTTCTATTCTGGTACCTTCCTCGTACAGATAAGGCATCTCCACTCTGACCCTCCATATTTCTCCGTCTCATTTCCTCCGACATCAAGGCTAAGACAATGTCATCAAAATTCAAGGTAGTTGTATTTCTACCTATTGCAATAACCAGACTGTCCCATGAGTCTGGTAGAGAACACAAAAAACTGATGCACTTATCTTCATCTGATATTTTAATATCAACAGATGACGACTGACTTACCACAGTGTTGAAGGCATTCAAATGCTCTGTCACCGAGTCTCCATCCTTCATCCTTAGGTTATACAGATTTTTCCACAGGAGCAATTTATTCACCAGAGACTTAGATTGGTACAAATTCCCTAGCTTGTCCCACAAGATCTTCACTGTAGCTTCCCCACATACATTCAAAAGTACTGAATCTGAGACACACAATCGTATTGTTCTCTTTGCCTTCCAATCCAGTTTCTTCCAGTCTTCATCTAACATTGTCGTTGGTTTAGTACCCAGATCTACCACGATCCACTGATATTTATCCACTAGTAGATCCTCCATCTTGAGCTTCCACAACTCAAAACTCCGACCATTAAATTTCTCGATCTCTATCTTCCCACTGCTCGCCATCTTCTTTCACCGCAAGAATCGATCTCGTAGATCTCCCACTGAACAGGGTCTACCTCAAGCCCGAGGAAAAAACCCCTCAACAGCAAAGACGTCCCCTTGAAGCCGAAACTGCTCTGATACCAAATGTAGGTTTTAACCCTGTATAGAAATTATCTGCAAACGAATCTTAAAGATAGAAAATAAACAATAGCAAGAGCATAAAACATAAAACAGATAAACACAAATATTTTCCCCTGGATCCCAAATCGAGACGACTAGCTTGATTTTTCATTATATTCCTTTTAGTGTTACAACACATATATATACATGCCGAAGAATACATAAACCACAATCCATTAACCCTAGATTATAACATAATCGTAGTTCCCTTGACCGGATCTAAAAAATACCAGGGGCTGAAAACCATCGTACCCCAAAACCATGGGCAAACCCATGCACAAAAACATGGGTGGATCCGCCCACCAGAAAATAAGGACCAAATTTTTTTTTCCGTGGCGTTGCCCCAGACCCCGACAGGGGGGGCTATCGCCCCCCCTATGATCCCCTGACGGTGCACCCAGTGCAACGTATAGGAGGGGCTATCACCCCCCCTGTGACCCCCCTGGACGTGATGAGTCGTGGAAAGAATATAACACATATCCAACAATAAAAGTGCGCTTCAAATCCTTTTTCATTTTTAACAAAGCTTGAAAAATAAGGAGAAAAAGTATGTTTTGTGGTCAAGTCATTCTTTGAATAAATCTGCACGACCATTCTATTCATCAGTTGTATTTCCTATTCAGAACAACATCAAATGGATTAAAAATACTTGTTTCATGATAAAAACATAATAGAACTATAGTCACATTAATAGCAAATAATTAAATGACTATAAAAAGTAGTTTCACTATTCATTTTTACCATTCCATAGTTACCATTTGCATTTTGGAGCTCTGAACCTGATTTTCCCCCCGAAATTCAGTCGTTGATTGTGGTCATTTCTGTGGATGGATTTCATCGCCATTTGTTCCCAGTTAGTGCCATGAACCTCCTCTTCCTTTCAGTATTCATTTCATTTCCATTCCTTTCATTTTTTTAGGGTTTTGAGGCCCCTAGGGTAAATTATGCCCAAAATGAGGGCAACGCACCCCTGAATGTCGAAACCTGCATTGCATAGCAGGTACAGTGAAGGGTACTTGCATGTGCAAAGCACTCTCTCAGCCCAGGGAGTGAGTTGGCAGCAGGTCAAGTTTTTTATTTTCATGTTGTGTCCAAAATTGGCGTAGTTTTTTGCAATGAATCGAATCTAATGGATCTTATGGTTGAATTTCAGGTTTCCATCGGAGTATAATGACGATTACATGAAGGGAAAGACAACATGAAGAATAAGATATGATTGCCTTGAAGGATCTGGTTACTGTAAGAGCCTTAAGAGATTGTGGACTACTTAAGCACCTTAAATTGTCGGGAATGAGGCAACAAATAGAACTCTTGGAGTTATTAGTTCAAGCATTGGATCTGGAGATAGAGGCATTTCACATAAAAAATGAAGTGTTGTCCATAACAGTTGAGGATGTGTATTTTTTCACAGGTTGTTCAAGGAGAGGTTTTCCCATTTATCTCACAGGGTCTACCGTTGGAGGAGAGATAGTGAGGGATTATGTAATGTAGTATTGCTATCCAGGGTCAGAACCTAGCAAAGACAGAAATATAAACATCCGGGATGTCAGGGATTTGCCTTTAAGAACCATCCTTTTGACAATTGCTAAACTTGCTGGCACGTTACACTCCATGTAGCGAACATATCATATATGTAGTATGCGCTAGAGTGTTTAGAGCCAACAGTCTTCAACTGGTCTGAAGCTATTCTATCTCAGATAAAGGAACAACTGAATAAAGCAAAGGGAGGAAGGAAGAAAAATTTCAATTATGGTTCCATCCTTATCTCCTTCACTTTAGAACAGATTCCGCTGATGCAACCACAACATGTAACATTGGATATATCTAGTCCTAGAGATCCTCGAATGCAAATATGTGTAGAACTCATGGGTCAGCATGCAGGCCAATCGACCGTTGTGTTCTCGACTGCATTCTTTGCCTGGTTCTGGCGACAGATCTTCGCCATCGATGAGTATGTATACATAGGCATCGACTTTCGAGGAGATCCAGATCTAGTATTGCCAGAAGGCGCTCAGTGGGGTGCAATAGGTAAGAATGATTCGACCATGTTTTTTTATTTTCCTAATGTTTATACAATTTTTTTGTGCTTTTTATTTCTTTCCAAGACTAAACTAAATGTTTGATATAATGCAGATATCGGTCGTGTTAAACCAGTAGAGGAACCAGAGCGCGAGGCAGATGTGCCAACAGAGAGGGTTGTCAGGAGAGCAGTCCTTCAAGACCTTGATATGGCTGAGACTCTAGCTGAGCTTTAGCATCACATAGATGGATTAACCTTCGAGATTCCAGATTGTCGGCACGAAGAGTTACCCATACGACTGCAACAACACACTATTGGGGTTCCTAACTGTTGGATGCGGTTGCTCCATAGGATTGCTAGATCTATAGAATTTTACCATGAGCACCACTAGTATACTTGTGACATTTTGCATACATTTTGAGGTCAAATGACCAATGTGTCTTGGGCACAAATTTTGTAAAAACCTATATCTATCTCTATGATTTCAGAGCTTTTCCTATGTTTAATGTGAATCCTATTCAATAATGTGAATGTTTTCTTTACCTATGTCGTAAATGTCTGTCTAAAACTTGATTAGCTAATGAATCAGTTAAAGTGTTCAAATTTCTGGAAATGTGTTGATAATGAATGAAATCAAAATGTCTTTCCAAAATTTGAACTCTTAGGAACAATCTATGAAGTGTTGGATTTCTAACAGTATAAATACTAGTAAGTTGTAGTACCACAAGTTGTGAGTCTAACTTTATGATTATGCGGTTAATACCAAATGAAATGGAATCAGAGAGAAGTTCGATCAACGTGCTATACTCAGCGATATTATTCGTCAATCTACCAATAAAAATCCCTTGAAAACTCACTAACTCGTCGTTCGGAGCGAAAATGGCCCACGCTACAAAGGATAGATTCTACATACTACGACTAGCACCATCAACATATCCAAAAAATGGTTCCAAAGATTCAAACATCTACCATAAAATGTAAAGCGGATTACTAACGTTAAGAAAACTCTATAAACAAATTAATATAGTGAATGCAAATCAACATCATATAAACAATATAAAACAAAAAATTACTACGCTCATGATTAAGCATAGTAACGTTTCAAATACAACCCATTTCTGGGCTGTGCCAATGGAATTCCATCGTAATCAACTAACTCGTAGGCACCCTTAGCAAGAACTCTTTTGAAAATATAGGGGCCATGCCATAATGGTTCGAATTTCCCTGTACCTATTACATCAGCTTCTTGATCATAAAGAAGGACCAAGTCACCCTCTGAGTAGATTCGAGGTTGTACATTTTTGTCCTATTAAGCCTTTATACGTCTCTTATGCCCTTCGATGACTAATTGGGCTTCACAACGCATTTCATCTATATGGATGAGGTTAAGGAGATGCACTTCTTCTTCTTAGGTGTTAGGTAACAAGTCTATCATGAGTTTTAATGATGATATTTCACATTGGATTGGTAAGATAGCTTGCAGACCATACACCAATTGAAAAGGAGTAAATTTGGTTTCACTTTTCACCAAGGTTCGATATGCCCACAAGGCGGAGTACTGGATAAAGTGCTCGTTCCTTTTACAGACTCCTATAATTCGTTGAAGCATTTGTTTAATAATTTTGTTAATAGCTTCAACTTCTCCATTTGATTGTGGATAATAAGGAGTAGAATTATCATGTGAAAATCCTAAATTGGCAGTCAATTCAGACATCATATGGTTGCGAAAATTCTTCCCATGATCCATAACTATAGCCTGTGGGACCCCAAACCATGCAATAATGTGGTTAAAGAAAAACAATGTAGCTGTCTGTCCTGTGTTGTTGAATGTAGGCATCGCTTCAGCCCATTTGGTAAAATAGTCGACTGCGATAATAATATAACCATGCCCCCCAGATAGAGGGTTACAGGTCATGAAGTCAATACCCCATTTAATAAATGGTCCAGCAAAGAAAGTAGGATGCATTGGTGTTGGCGGTTTGCGGATTTTACGATTAAAAAATATGGCATGCATGACAACTTCTGACTGTGATGATACAATCTCAAAAAATAGTAGGCCAAAAGTAACTAGAGAAGAGTATCTTCTGCATGGTAGCATATCCAGATAAGTGTCCAACACAAGCCCCAACATGGAAATCATTTAACACTTTTTCGGCCTCCTCATTAGTGAGGCACCTCCTTAAAATGGCATTGACACCACAAACATAAAGTGTATCACCGACAATTAGATCATCTTTGGCTTGGCATTGAATACGTCGCTGATCAGAGCGAGAGGTATTAGGTCAAAAATTTTGGGTGGGAGATAAATGATGAAATCCCCATACCAAGGATCAGATGATCTGATCAGAAACAAAGACTCGTCTGGAATAGATTGTTCCGACGTAGTAGTAGTACTATCAGAGGGAAGGTCACAGAGAAACTCAGCCAAAATTAAAGACTTATTTGACTTGGATTTGATGAATTCCAAATCAAATTCCTGCAAAATGACAATCCATTTTGAATATTTTCCCCCCAGCAATTGACGTGATAAGATGTAAGTCATGGGGTTGCAATCCAAAACTATTGTTGTTTTTAAGAGCAGGATATAATGGCAAAATATTTGGACAACTTGTACAGCTTCCAAGGCAAGCTTTTCCATGTACGAGTACTTAAATTTTGTATCATGAGATTACGACTCAAATAATATATCGGATGTTCAATTCCATCTTCTACTTGGACCAAAACCATAGCAATGGTCATTTCAGCGGTGTCGATATATAGGAAATAATCGTTTTGATAATTAGGAGGCTACATTAATGATGCTTGGACAAGATGGTCCTTGACAGCATCAAAAGAAGCTTTCCCAACTTGGTCCCAATGGAAGGGAACCCCCTTTTTCAATAATCGAGTAAATCCTTTATCCATTTCAACATAGTTTGGAATGAACCTTCTCAGGAAGTTAGCCTTTCCTTGAAGTTTCTATATCTAAAGTAAGTTTGATGGTGCAGGCAAATCAAGAATGGCCTATACCTTCAGTGGGTCTATTCAAATTCCTTCTTTGAGACTACGAATCCGATCAATCGACTAGAAACTACACAAAACACACATTTGTGTGGATTAAGGAATATCTTGTAGTGTCGTCAGCATAAGAAAATGGCTCTAAAATGCATCGGGTGATTAGTCTAATTTCATAAATGCGCAGGTAAATCATCTAGATATGGTTGAACAATGTGCTTGATGTCGTTGAAAGCATAATCCATTTCTTTTTGAAAAGTTTCCCTAGCGTTCTTTAAACCAAATGGAAGTTTCCTATATGGGAATGTGCCCCAGGGACATATGAATGTTGTCTTGTGTTGGTCATATGGGCGGATATTGATTTGATTGTAGCTGGAAAATCCATCCATGAATGAAAATATTTCACATCCAGCACAATCGTCAATAATCTGGTCGATAAAAGGAGTAGGATAGTCGTCTTTTGGACAAGCCTGATTGACCTCCCGATAATCGACGCACACCTAATGGTTCCTTGTTTTTTCATAAAAAGAATGATATTAGAAACCCACTCAGTTAGTGGAACAGGTTAAATTAAACCAACACGCAAAATTTCTTCAACTTCTACATTGATGGCAACATCTTTCTTGGATGAACAAGACGAAGCCGTTGACACATCGGTTTGACATCAGGATACATATTAATAGTTTGTTAAACTATACTAGTATCTATGCCTGGCATTTCCTCGTAAGACCAAGCGAATACGTCATTAAATTCACGAAAAAGAGAGCGATATGAATCAAGTTCTGATAGAGAATAAGATACACTGACATGAATATTTTCTACAATGCCAGGTTTAGTCGAAATATCGATAGAAATCGTTTCTTCGATATTAGATAAATTACTCTCAGATTCAATTGCATCGGAAAAGAATTCGAAAATAAAGTTTTTTATGGATGGGTGATATAGTTCACTAAGGTTATTTTCTTCATAATAAGGAAGATGGGAAAGATGATGATAATCTTCCCATGGTTCTCCTTCTAACATCATAGCTTCCAAAATATTTTCATCTGTCAAAAACTTTGAGGAAAATGGATCAGATGGAGTACCAAAATCTAATGAACAATCAACCCAAACACTCGGCGATGTTGATTTCATATTTTCCGCCCAAGCCAAATAGATTGATTGCTATTGTAGCTCGATAGGGCTAGGTGGTAAAACGTCATCCAATGTAGAAATATCATAATCACTCGTACTCTTCCTTAAGCCAAATACAGTGGAAGAGATCATGTAGTAGATCTCTATGCTTGCAATTTTTGTCGATGTCGTGGGCGGCGGTAACGCAAAGGTTCCCATAAGAGTGGAATCCTTTAAGATTCCTACACCAATGTTTTGGATTTCTAGTTGGGGTAAGTGAACAAATAGAATGCTCCCAGTTACCTACAAAGCGAAGGCAAAAAAGGATAATTGATTAATGACTGTGATTGTACCTTTATGTGGAAAGTAAATCATCCTAAAGTATGTAGGAACAATGACAGTCATTGTATATACCCATGGTCTTCCGAGTAAAATATTATAGTCAAGGGGTTCGTCAACAACCTCAACATCAATACTTACTGTTTTGCCCCCTAATTCAACATGCGGGTTAGTGATAATACCACAAGGTTTATATGTTCTTCCATCAAAAGCATTCAACGTCGTTGATGATTGCGATAATCACGATGAGCCAAGTGACTTGCAATATTTTAGAGACATAATGCACTTATATGATCCCTCATCAATAATAGTGTGATGAACAAGGTGATTGAGAACATTTACTTGTATGGAGAATGCCAATTCTGCTCGTAATTGTGTCACATAACCCATATGATTAAAGACGACAACATTAGAATCAGTCGGATCAATTCCACCAATTGCCGACAATAAAGTCTGCTTTTGGGAGGGAAAATTTTGTAATACCTCAAGAGAAGACATAGCTGAAGGGGATTGAGCCAAATCTTCAACTATATTATAATTTTTTACAACTCTTTCTCAAGGATTATATGTTGATTTATGAATTACTTCCTTCGGTGATTTAATTGTCAATTCAAGAATAAGAGTAGGTGGTACTGATTCATTAGATGGATTCATTGTCAAGGTAGTAGGTTGATCAGTGGCCGGACTACATAGGCTTTATTCCACGTCGAAACCAAAATATCTTGTGAAGGTTTTGTGGTGGATAACATTAAAACTTTGGAACTATTCATTAGGGGAGTTTTAAGGTCTAAAATGGGCCTCCTAAGGAAATTATAAAATAATAGTGGAAATAATAAAATAAGATTTGATTACATCATCAAATTTTAGAGGGAAAAAGGAAAAAACTACTTTTTCAACTCGTATTTTGAACTTATCTCCCTAAGGTTTTACTCAAATTTCGAGTAGGAATACTTGTTGGATGAAAAATTTAATCACCCATCCAAGGAGTACCCATGTTTCATACTTTTAATGGACTCTGCTACATGAAAAATGAGAAATACATGAAAAACATGATTGCAATCACATTTTTTAATGTATTTATCATTTTTCGTGTAGCAAGGTCCATTAAAAGCATGCAAAATGGGTACTCCTTGGATGAGGAATTAAATTTTTCATCCAACAAGTACTCCCACTCAAAATTTGAGTAAACCCTTAGGAGATAAGTTGAAAATATGAGTGGAAAAATTAGTTTTATTATTTTATTATTCTCTTATATTTTTACTTTTTTACTCCAAAAATGGTGAATCATCCCCCATGGTTGACATCATCATATTGAATCATGTTGGTTCTCATAAATTTTATTTTGGTTCTACATTTTTCTTAGGAGGCCCATTTTAGACCTCAAAATTCCCCTAATGAGCTGGATCCGTAGCAACCAAATTTGTGTCCGGATTTGGAAATGGGTCTGTCAACACAATTGATGCATGAGAAGTCTTGATGATTTTTGAGACTTTAGCACGGTGAGGAAAATCCCGAAAAAAGTGTTCCTCATTATATATTATGCATGGATAACGAGGTTTCTGTGGTCCAAACGATTGATCAGATGATCGTTCCTGCGTGTTAGAAGTTTTCTTTTTCTTTGATTTCCCCTTTTTCTTACCTCTTGGTTGCTTGTCACTTTTTCCTTTGCCAAATGACATGGCATTAATTTCGGAAGTAGGAGCAGGATCAAATGCAGTAGCATGGTGTGTGTTTGCAATGCCTATCAAGCTGTCTCTGGCATGAGAGTCCTTTATTTGAGGAGGAACATTGAAATTAGATCATGGTGCATTAGGGATTTTTTCATAGAGCGTGCCAGACTGAGTGTAAATCAAGTATAAATATTGGGCACGAGAAATAACTTGCTCTTCTATGAAGACACCACCTTTAGCTAGTACATCCTCAGTTATAGATGGTAACAGGGACTTAATGAACCATTCAGCAAGGAGCTGATCGGGAAAAAATGTCTTAACCATTCGTCGACAGTGACGCCACTCATGAATATGATCAAACATGTGAGTAGCATTAGTTTGTTTGTAGTTGGTCAAGAGCTCCATTCTAGTTTCGTATCTGATCGGTAACTGGAAATGGGTCAAAAAGACAGTAGCTAAGGCAGTGAAATTATCGAAAGAAGCTCTAGGTAATTCAATGTACCATTTGGCAGCTGGACCTGTGAGCGTACACTGGAAAAGATGTAATCGAACAGAATCATCATTTAGGGAATTTTATGAACACCATAAATGATAAGTCATAACATGAGTTGACGGTTCTTCTCTAGGGTTTCCATTAAATTTAAGAATGTCAGAGGGTAATTTATGAGTTATCACCAGCCACCAAGGAGCATAATTGATAGGATCATTGGTTAACCGATTTAAATCTGGTAATTCTAAGGTTGCAACAAAAGGTAGCTGTTGATTAAGGTCAGGTTGAGAATAGCCAGGATAAGACGGAATTTCTTGGGCAACATGTCTTTGAGCACCAGCATATGGAATTTGATGCTGGTAACCCAGATAGGGGTTGTTTTGCATAGCAAACGCTTGAGAATTTTGTTGACCAAAACCTGGATATGATACTCGTTGAAATTAAGTTTGAGGGATTCGCGCCTATGGCTGCCAAGGGTTTTTTCCACCAATGTTATAACCCAAATTAGTATAAGTTGGATTTGGTCAAGGAAAATTTTAAGAACCCCCCTAAATTTATATATATAATAAATAGGCGAATCCCCATGATACATAGCAAAAATGGAAGGCGATTTTATTATTAATATAATATGTATATATAATTTTTTGGCAGATCTCTCACGAGATTATATTATGTTGTAAAATTATGGAAAATCACCAGTACAAATGGTGAATCACTACTACAAAATGGTGAATCGTTGTCTAGTGGAGTTCGGGGTGTTGGTTCCCATGAAGATATGGTAGTTGAACTAGAAGTAGAAGGAAGAGAACCACCGAGACCAAGCATGGCACATGGTGACTCGTGAGGGAAGTAGTTCTCGTGTAGTTTGGAAAACACGTTCTTCTAGTTCTGCTAAGCATAGTGTTGTTTCTCATGCTACTACTAGCACTGATATTGAGGTTGGAGAGGAGTTTGAGGAAGCATGGAAGGTAGCAGTGGTGGAGAATTACAAAGAGTACCCCATGATGGGCTCCATTTTTCCCTTTGGTATTTGTGCATGCAAGACCTTCTGTCCATTGAACCAACAATTAGTCGTTCAACCAACAATCAACTTGACTGAGTTGATTAGGTACGAGTCAACTTAGACTAATCTTCAAAACTATGCTTTGCACTATCCCATATTTATCACACTAATGCTACACAACATTGTGCATTTGCACCCAACTCTCATGCGTGCACACAAAATTTTCATTAACATCTATAACCCTAACCAAATGAGAATTGATCAACAATTTGCACCAAAGTTTGTTAGTGTTGAAAGTTCATAAGAAATTTAGATCCATGGTACCTTAAATAAATTTTGAAATAACCTCCACAAATTCGACCACAATAGAGAAAACTTGTGATAAATTTTAAACCTACAAAAATTAGGATTCATGTTCCTAGGAACGATCATAAGAAGTAGTTGGCATATAGGTCAAGTTTTGAGCCTTCACACATTGATAATGCAATGGCTTAGGTCAAAACTCACACATTGAAAAGTCATCAATGAAGAGAAGACAAGATCATTATGAATTATACATACTCCAAACATCCTACCAAATTCTACTTAGTTGTCCGCAACTCAGCTATACATAATCTTATAGTAAATAAAAATTCCACAAAGCCTTCTTCACATAGCTGATCAATGGTCATTGGAAGAGCACCCCTTATATAATATTAATAGTAGTAATCAATATATTATTTCATATTGAACTCCTAGACTATGTTCTTTTTTACCATGTATCTATAGGTTGTAGCCTTCTTCTTGTTTGAAGAGGAGTTGTCTATTATCAGAACTACCTTCCCTGCCTCTGATGCCTTGAAGGAATTGCAAATTGACTCATCAGATGAAGACAACTTTCTGTTCTTGTCAATTAGAGTTGAATAGCTTCCCTATGCACTCAACACAAACTCTGACCGATAGGAAACATCCCACCCACCAACTATGAGGTCCCACAGAATTGTTGCTCCCGCCTGAACAACAGACAACTTGAATGTGAGAATTCAAAAAAAAAGAAAAATCCCAATCGCATATATCTTGAGGATGAACTCAATCTCAAATCCAAAACCCATAAAATTTATATCCAAAACTAAAACTCATCAAATTTGGAAGTATATTGGAAACAAAACCGAGGCAAAAGAGCTAAATTTGAATGCAGGAACTGACACAAAATCTGCAAACTTGAGCAATTTTTTACGTACATTATTTTGTTTGACAAAATAGATCAGGGAAGAAAGGCCTCAGGGAAGATCACACTAGACTAGGGGTAAGTAAAAACCACCAAGGTGAAGCACGAGAACAAGAATAAAACCAAAAATGATCTATAATTTTTTTTCAATCAGTGATCCATCCATAGGACACAATTCTTCTCCTAGGGGTTACCCACTTGGGTGTGTAACAAAGCCCATCAAATAGTTTATGAAGCTGTTGACCCTTCTCCTCTAAGAGTGAAAATAAAATGACATAGGAGCGATAGAGGAAAGAGAGATATTTTGTGTAGAGGATTTTAGACACCCTTAATCTTCTCATTAACCTGAAGAACAATTATTCTACCCTTTGTCTCCTATATAAATATCAATAAGAGTTGGTCTCTGAATCATCTCATCTTGTCTTATGCATTACATTAATTTTAAAATGAGGTTTCCCTCTCGAAGTGGACTATGGTTATTGACTTCTTATCCTTTTCTAGGTGCCTATTTCATAACAATGTCTATCTTATTAGTAGGCATCATATATTTTGACTCGCATTTAGTGAGGTGGTTTATGGCACTTAAACATACAAAAAGAAAAATTGTTCTCACTTGAAAAATGGGAGATAAATCTTCAATTTATGTTCGCCAAATATTCAAATTCTATTAAGGAATCTATAAAGTGTGAGTGCATTGTTTGTATGTTACTTATATGTTATAAAAAATGCTTTGTGTAAGTTTGTGCTCCAAAATGCCATTATGGATATTTCAATATTTCAAAAAGTTTACTTAGAATTTCTCACAAAACATGTTTCAAATGAATGTCAATGTGGAGCAAAAGCTCACTTTAAAAATATGTAATAACGAGTATTATTAGTAAACCACCATTATTTGTTTATGAATCTTGCAAGGCCTCTTTCTACGGATAGTATGATGGATAATGGAGCTTTCATGACCTTTTCAATCACAACCTCCTATCATACATCCATTGAAGATTAAACCATTAGAAGCCCTTTTTTATTAGCACTAGATGTGTGATTTTTGTATGCATATGACAGTCAAGCACCCTCCATTACTAAATGCATGCCTTTGATGGGCCCATCGTCAAAAGAGAAAGCTCCACTGATCTTTGTCGATTATTCCAGATGATTTGAACATATAACCAAATGATTGTTGCTCATTTCCATAATGAACATGCCCACCATTCAAATAAAAAATTCCTCATTTTTTGTGTGGATGTGTACATGCAATTTGAACTTATAACCCATGGGTTGTTGCTCATTTGGGTGATAAACATTTCAATCCTTGTTGATGTCAACCCAAGTCCAATGTATTTTCATTTCAAATGTCTATTGCGTTAGTTTTGAGATTCTTTAGTACATTCCCTCTCCAACTCCACCCACACCCATCTCTGACTTTCAAGCACCTTGCCATTTGGTATGTTCACAATATATTAATGCATCTTTCCACACAAGGGTTGTGTTTATAGTGAAATACATCAAGCAACAAGTTGCACATAATTTCAACCATGAATTCAATTTATCTTGTAATTTTCACACCATATGGTAATAAAATCAATAGAGGATATATATTCATGTATAACTTGTTGCTCTTTGGGGTTGAATTTTGGATTCCAATCTTGCAAATGTAGTGGTATGCGGATCGATACAACAACCACACATATTAGCATAGTTCAAATCCATGTTCATTGCAACCTATGGCCACCTCAAAACTCAAACCCCACTTGTGGCCTAAAATCTCTGTCACAATTATTTTACTTGTGCTCCTTTGCATGATAATGTCATCAATATATTCCCAACAATACCCTACTATGGTCTTCTTCTAGAAGCAATCCTTCTTCCTTTTAAGTAACATTAACATGTTAGACCCACTTTTCTCTCCACCAATCATATTCACATTTATATCTTTTTGAGAAATTTGATGACTACCACGTTGGCTCAATGACTTCACAACATAGATAATTCAGATTTTTTCTTGAAATGTGTACTTCCCTTGTCCATTTTGGCAATCCTTCACCTGTTTACTTTGAAGACATAGAACATCACTGTATTTTGATTAATTGTGTAAATTCGGAGAAAAATTTATGTATTTTGGTATTTCTTTCTACTTTATGTGGTTTTGGATTGTACATGACAAGTGATTGAGATTTGCAAAAGTATTGTAGTTATGTCAAGCTTCTAGCTCATTATGGTGCCTCATTTCAAGAAAAGATGTGAATAAATATGAGAGGAATGCGAGAGCATAAGGTGTCATGAGTAGCCACCTAGATAGTGAGGTGAGCAAAGTTGAGAGAGTGCAAACAAGTTGTCGTTGGTTCTATTTGACCAATTAAATTCTGGTTGGTTTCATTCATTGTGTTATTCTCACTCAATAGTTCGGTGCTCTAATAACCTTGATATCCTAAATATTCATCTCATTATATATGTAGTAATTTGGAAATTGAATATTTCCCTTTAATCTTAAATAATATGAATAAAATATTAAATATTGAAACATAAACATGTTGAAATAATTTGTAGACTTTCTTAATAACACATAATTAATGTTCTCATATATATTAAAAGAGTTATATCCCTTAAAATTATTTTTCATTACTTTTCTGTTGCTCACATTGTTAGAACGATCTCTATGCATATATAACATAGATTTATCTACATGTATAATATTCAACATAGAAATTATTTTGACTATAATTTTACATGGCAATTGGAATGCGTGGATCTACATGTTAATAAATCAAATGAATTATATTACAAATGTTGCATGTTAAGATCGATCACCATAAATATGATGAGGATAAACATTCACCATGCCTAGCAAAGACTTTTCAAAGTTATGAATTTCAATAATACTTAGTTTTTCTTTACAATAATAATAGAAAAGGGATTGCTCAATGTGAAGGCAGTTATATGTCCATATCAAATTTGCTCCCATCGTAAATATATGTTTCATTAATCAACTAGTTGCAACATACTTGTATTTTTTTATTTTCTTACATGTTGTAAATGAACATTGCAATAGTTTGCTCCCATCGTGAATATATTTTTCACTAGTCAACTAGTTTCAACATACTTGTGTATTTGTTTATTTTTCTTACATGTTGTAAATTAACATTGTAATAGTTTATCAACCTAGTATTGGTAATGGTTAGAATCACCATTCTTTGTTATGGATTTACGTGTCTAACATCATCTCTGAAATAAATTAATATTTTTTTAATTGAATTTGAATTGTTGGTATTGAGTGAATTTCATTCTTATCGCTTTACACCATTAGTCTCTTCATGCATCCCAACCTGTGATCAAATGGCCGATTCAACATGACTAGAACGAATCTTACTCTGTGATATTATAATTTATAGATGAGACTAGACAGACAGACATCCTCGAAGGCTTACTGTTGCTCTGTAGACTTTCAAAAGTCTTTTGGCACTGCATTGTTCCCAGGAATTTACCAATCAAGCAGCTTCATGTCCTTGGACTACTTGAGGACATTGTTTCTGGTGTGATGTAGATTTATGATAGAATGATTGGCAGTTTTTGCGATTACTACAGATTTTCTGAAGGTATCACGAGTATTGGGGGTGTTAAGTGGGTGTGTGTTCTCTCTCCCAGACTAGTTGGGATCTACATTGATTACCAACAATTCATCAGGGAATTTACTCAATCTCAGGATAGTTTCCTACTTCATCAGATCCTGGTTTCATTCCTTTTATTTGTAGATGTTGTTGTATAATTGGCCTCCACTCCAGAGAGGTCATATAGTCAACTCGATGCATTGGATAGATTTTTCAATAATTGATAACAAACAATTAACCTTGGGAAATTATGATCTCTAATACCACCAAAGAGGCCCTCTCCAAGAATATCATTTTCCCTTTTTATGGAAATTAATGGATATTACCACATTTTATGCTTAGGGGTCGAATCCCGGATCCCACTTTCAATTGGAAGCTTGTAAGCAATATTGATTGTTGGCCATTATTTACAGACAATGCCCCAGGTTCATTTCCGAGAACTCCCATCTAAAATGAAGCTCTTTGCTGCACTTACCAACCCTACCATTTTATATGGATCTGAGATTTGGGGCCCTGGCCTTGGTCATATACAGTGGTCTCACAATGTGAGGGTCTAGACTATCCTGCTGCATCTTATTTGGTGAAAAAGGGCTCTTACCCAATCTCTCACTCAAGCAGATTTTGGAGCTTATCACTTAGATCTTGAAACAGCCTGGAAGCTTACCATCTACACCCATTAAGTTCAACAAACAATAAAAGTCCTGAAGGGATGATAGGTGCCCCTTTTTGGTGCTCTACTTTTCAGAGAGACTTGCAATCCTAACTAGTTGGTTCAATAACCTTTTTTATTTTATAAGGCACAATAGGCATCTAGTTAACTACCTCCCTCCCTGGAACTCCCTCAATGCCCCTGCCCGCCTCCTCCCACAAAGGAGAAAATTAAATTCTACATTCAGGAGAGATATTTGCAAGAACTTCATCTGAGATGTCTAGAATGCATCACCTCAACCTATAAGCACCAAGATGGCCTTTATTTCAAGCATATCTTCCAGATCTCCAGAATTTCTATTATCCAGCAGCCAGCGGAGCTATCTTTAGTTCCATATATTTTAGGGACTTCATCTTCCTCGAGCCAACTTCATATGTGCTCACATGGTACACCACTTGAGAGTAAAAACCAAGCAAAAAATCCCCATGGAGAAATAGATTAATAGGATTTTCCCATTACATGAGGTTGAGATTAAGGAGTACTTTATCTTTAGGTGCCCAATCCACAACTAGATTAGAGGGAGGTTTCATTGATTCTATAGGAGATCGGGAAAGTCTTTTCCAACCTTTTCTAATGCAATAATACCTTAACCAATGCTCCCTTGTGTTGTTAATTTTAGAGATTTACTCTTAGGAAGAATTTACATTGGACTTAGAACTCTTCCGCAACAACAATGCGTTTTACCTCCTTTTTTCTCCCAATCAAGGGAACTAGGGGATAAATAAACTCACAGCCACTTAGCTGGATAGCAATAGCTCTGTCTAGCCTTGTTTCATTGTTTGCACTACCCAAGTTCCAAATAGTTTCATGTCAAGGGCTGACAAAATGATCGGATCTACTCAAGAGCATCAACACTATCGAACACATAGTGAGAGACACATTATTGGCTTCTTCCCTGATGATATGAGTTCCTCAACATTGGTTTTTGATTTAAGAGGAACTCCTAGCATCAGGGAATGAAAATATCATTCAAGTCTGCTCTCCAAAAAGTAGGTTTCACACAATTCTAAGGATTTCATGGGCAAAAGTCTTCCTATTGTTTTCAGAACTAATTAATATAATTTACTCTTATCCCCAAAAGAAGTGTTTCTTTGTCTCAAGGATATTAATTTCTTAGTGATCCATGAATCTAGTGGATTCCATTAGCACAAAACGTTAGTGGATTCCCTTTTAAGCCTAATTGTTGCTTTCTCCCATACATACACACATTTATCATATATACAAGTGCATTTATAGTGCATTAGTGCTACAATTTTAATTTATTTATGAGAAGTTAACAAACTTGAAAAAGAAAAGAAAGTTTCGAATGTGAAATATGTGAAATAGTAAATTTTGTCACTCATTTTCCCTATAAAATCTTCTTATAGTTCACACGATATTGAAATAAGAAATTTCTCATAAATGTTTAAATTTTATATCACTATGGTTATATGCTTTTCCATGTTAAAAAAGCATTATATTTGACATGTCAAGTGTGAAATCAGAATATACATCATACTGTCCATACAGGCTCATAAAATAATAGTACTGTGGCTATCTTGTAGAAATTTTTTCTAACCTATCACTACATTACTACATAGTACATTCATCCTAGGCACTTGAAATATGGTTTTTGAAAAGAGACTATGGAAATGTGCTGCCTGGCTGAAGACTCTGTGCAAAACATATCAGATCAAATCTAAAAACTGAACAATAAAACCTTGCATTGGAATAGGTGTCTGACAGAAGCAGTGACCAAAGAACATCATCTGAGCTCCAGCTGTGATGATTTTACTAATAGGGAGGACTAAAATTTCTCTACTATAGCACATGGTATCACGTTTTTAATATGTCCCAATTGCAGTTCTTTGAACTCATTGCCAGAGGAGTAGTAGTGTTTGTAAATTTAGCAGAGGTTGGATGTTGTAGATGTGATAACTCTCTAAGGGTCATTTTCAAAAGGGATTTGTGGAATCTGTTATCAGGAGAGGTGGCAATGGAAACGTATTTGCTAGTAGGATTGTAAGCCCGTACATTATTTAGACACAAAGTTTAGAACAAGACTTGCATATTTGATTGAGATGGCAGTATTTTTTGAAGATGCAATATAGTCTAAAAGAGAACGTATCAGTCATGCCATTGTAGCTGGCTATCTAAGTGAATTTTTAATTTTTCTTTATTCATTAACCTCATGTTTCACAAATTTTATCTTTGTATATAGGACTATTGGTGGTGTTATGCATATATTGACCTGGGCAACTTCAAGGACAAAAATGAATTGGATAAGGCTGTCACAACCTTGTCAATAGATTCCCCATCAACAAAAAACCAGCAGCGGAATGTAAACCAGCAGGACAAAGTGTCTGCAATTACATTTAGTTCTTGGAAGACTGGCAAGAAAGTAACCAAGTTGAACTGCTAAGATATAAATTTGAGGTGAATAACAAGTGTCTCAAGATAGATATTTTGAATAGAATGTTGGTTGTTCATCCATTTGATTAGCAAAAGAGAATCTCCAAATCCCTGTAGCATATGAGTTCCTTTGTTAGTGGCCACCAATAAAAGAGCTCGCAAAGCCATGAACTCACCGAAGTTGTTTGTACGCTAGCCCAAACATGCTCTGAACTTTATGAAATGATTATTAGAAGGATAAGCTATGTCTCCCAAACTACACATTTGATCACACCCCTGGCAAGCCCCATAAAAATAAACCCGGGATAAGTTTTGTCAATAAGGAGCTCCCCAATCTGCCCAGGAAAATTGTTTTTCTGAGCCACCTTGCAAAATTGGAAAATAGCACAACTGGGGAAAAAACGTGAAAGGTGGGCACAGATCTACCATCAAATACGAGTGCATTCCGCACTAACTAGATTATTCACAAAACCAGATAGGGAGTAGCCTGAAAATATTTCAGACTTCTGGAACCATACTTTGAGACAGTTTCCCACAGTGGAGTCATCCCAAGGGTTCCTTTGACCAATCCAATTTCCAACATCTTTCCAGAGCCGTTGCGCAAAGGGATAGACCAAAAAAACGATAAGCAAATTTTCTCCTTTCTTGCAAAGTATGGATTAGCTGGGACCCTATTTTTTTCGTTTTTGAAGAATTTCCCAAGTAAGGACTCTGTTTTTCAACACCAACCACATAAACTCAATGGTTTTCCTGGGGAATTTTACCCTCCATAATTTAGATCACCACAAAAGAACCTCATAGTTTTCAATAGAATGTAACATTCTGTACCGGTTTTATTTTTAGCCCAAACCATCAAACTCCTCTGTAATTCTTATATGAGTTCTATGTAATTCTTCCATGAAACCATTCCAGAACATTTCATGGACACCAGTCAACCATACGCTCTGAGCGGAACTCCAGCCCCACTGCCAGATATTAGTAGTGAGTGGGCACCTGCATGATTAAGTCTAAATCTTCCTATCTCTTGTAATCTTAAGTACTACATCATAAGAATTAGAGCTCATACTGTTCTCATACTTAATTAGCTCTCCGATCTACATAAAATAGTCTACAACAGATTGTGAAATAAACATTCCAGCTTTTCCTACATGTAGTCTGTTTAACCAAAACTCCTAGTATTCTAAATTTCTGATGACTTTGAAAAACATTTCATTTAGTGAAAAATATGAAGACTGTTTACCTCATCCTGACAAATATCTGAGTGAGGAGATTGCTACTACTCGATATCCGTTGATTCCTTGAGCTGATGCACAGTCTCGTCTTCCTTAACTTCAGCTTGGGAAGAATTAATTGAACCTTTGTTGTTCAAGGCTCTAGAGAGGGAGTCCTTACGAAGATTAAGCGCCAAGTGTCTCAGCATGTTTCATTCTGCATCCATAATGTCTCAGATGTGCAAGAAAAATGGAAGAATAACCTATATGGTTTATCGATTCCCTATGTGGGCAAAGCCATTAAGCTATATGTGAGATTGACAAAGCAAGAGAAAGTGTGAGAAAGGGAAGCTGCTTGCATTGAGATCCAAGACAAATACCAAGCAAGCATAGAAGGCTTAGGATCCTATGTCAATATACTTGCAAACTTACCGAGGATCCCTTGCAAAACATAGTTCATCATTTATGTTCTATAATATGCAATAGTGGAAACACACCAAAAAATCAAACATACATTGTAGAGTTAATTAATCAATGCAAGTATGAAAATCCTTTGTTTATCAGCAGGAAAACCTGTTCCCATCCAAACATGAACATTGTGAATTTGCTTTTGGGGAGACGAAGAATACAAGATGTGCGTATGAACATAGTCGAAGATACCCGGTGTCTAAATGAGCCAAGAGGGAATTTCTTGTTTGAGAAGACTCCAATTGAGTTTTGAGTGAGGAACAATAGATCCGGAGTAGTGCCAAGTGCGTGAAAAGTGGAGATGAAGGGAAACTGGGTCATTGGTGTATAGTGAAAAGTTATTACATGTGGGAGATTAGATAAATATGTTAGTGTTGTGTAACCCACAAAATTACTTTGCCAATAACTTAAAGTAAGAGAGATGATGCACCAAAGCCGCAAGATGAGTTCTTATCAATTTAGAGGTTTATATTATGTCCTTCTTACCACTGTTATGACTTATATCATAATTATAAAAGCGTATATCAGACCTTATAAACAATATGACAGTCCTCCAAAATCACATAGAACACCATAAATGCAATGACATAAATCTTTCTTATTACTTGAGATTAAATGTGTTATGATTATGAGCATTTGTTAATGAGTTTTAGGATGTGTATTCAAAGATTTTACCACTTCTATGAGGTGCCTTCAGATCTGATTTAAAACAGTGAATAAAAGGATAGGATTAGAGAGCACACCCCTAGGCCTAAGGGTGTTGTAGATGAACAAATGAGTTTCCCTTATGCACTAAACCTTCCTCAAATACCTGCAACGCAAATATTAGCTTTACAAAATGATATATCAGACCTCTATTGACTGAAGTTGGGGGCTCTAGGGCTGGTTGGTAGACTAGAGAGGACTTGAGCCCTTGAAAACTTCGTCAATCAGTTATAAAGCCTACAAAAACAATTGTTAGCTCAACATAGCATAAATCAATGATACCATGAGACAAGAAAGCACTTGAAACCCTGACCAAACTTACCATAGGCCTAAAAAACAAATATTAGTATCAAAATCAAGTGTTAAACCCTACAAGTAAGCTAATACAAGACTATAACAATAAGAAAAATGCCCAAATACGATTGTGGATAGAATAAAAACCCCTCTAGGGGCTGCAGATAGGAGGGATAGGCCTCCTAGAGGCTGTGGCTGCTCAAACAAAGGCCTTTTATACCACAGTATACCACAAGGTTTAGAATTGTTGAAGCCCTTTTTAACTCCACTTCTCCACTCCAGGTTTTGGTCTTGTTCTGTAGTACTCACCTCCGAGCAGAGTGTCGATGACTATATCATCATTCAGGTAACTCTGAAATCATTTGTGGGTATTGTGTCAGTCTTGATGCAACACCACTTCAGTGTACTTGATTAGGCCTGGAGGACTATCATGAAGACTTTAGGATTATTGTCATACAAAAGGTTATTGTCACAAGGGTGTTGTATCAAAATACTGCAATGATAGTCATTTAATCATGCATTGGAAGATCAGATCGTGGATGCTCTATGCACTCTACTTGAATTATTACCATATCCTACCCTTTTTGCTTTTAATTTCCTTTAGAGTACAGGGCAGAAGAACTTTAGATCATTAGCAAACATTAAAGCTTCTTACATCAAATATATGCAATTAGATTCACCATTTTAACCAATGGCTATTGTGAGAGCACAATTATCATCTATAGAGATTGCTAATAGTGATATTCAAATGAAATTACCAACTAGAATATGAGCCACTTATACAGGAAATCACTTTAACACTTTTTTTTAGTTTAGGGGCACTTATATGCAACCATCAGATGAAAATAGAGACAAAAGCAAGACTATGCCAATGATGCAATGCAAGACATGGGGGAAGCGAGGAATGATCAGCAAGACAACAATCACTTTATTTAAATATGCAATGATAGAAACCACAAGTACTTTGTGATCTGTTAACTTAGTGAATAGATGATGAACCAAAAAACACACTAAAGCCACAAGATAGTTCTTGTCAATTGGGGTTTCATTGTGTCCTTCCTTCTGTGTTATGACTTATGTTGGAAATATGTTATATGAGGACATATAATGTAGTTCTCAGCATAGAACACCATAAATGCAATGACATAAATATTTCTTATTACTTGAGATTAAATGTGTGATTATTATGAGCATTTGTTAATGAGTTTTAGGATGTGTATTCAGAGATTTTACCACTGTTATGAGATGTCTTCAGATCTGATTTAAAACATTGAGGAAAAGGATAGGATTAGAGAGCAAACCCCTATGCCTAAGGGCATTGTGGATGAAAAAATGAGTTTCCCTTATCCACTAAACCTTCCTCAAATACCTGCAACACAAATATTAGCTTGACAAAATGATATATCAGACCTCTATTGACTGAAGTTGGGGGCTCTAGGGCTGGTTGGTAGACTAGAGAGGACTTGAGCCCTTGAAAAATCCATCAATCAGTTATAAATCCTAAAAAAACAATTGTTAGCTCAACATAGCATAAATCAATGATACCATGAGACAAGAAAACGCTTGAAACCCTGGCCAAACTTACCATAGGCCTGCAAAAAAAATATTAGTATCAAAATCAAGTGTTAAACCTTACAAGTAAGCTAATACAAGACTATAACAATAAGAAAAATTCCCAAATACGGTTGCGGCTAGAAGAAAACCTCTAAGAGAGTATATGGAGGATAGAGGGATGGGCCTCCCCTGAAATTTGTGTTTATCCAAACAAAGGCCTTTTATGCCACAGTATACCACAAGTTTTAGAATTGTTGATGCCTTTTAGGATCCACCCAGGTTTTTTGGTCTTGTTCTGTAAAACACTCATTCAAGGAAATTATCAGTGACTATAATATCATGTGACAAACTCTAGAAGATCTTTGACCTTGTGAAACTTTATGATCTTCAAAAATTGCTCATAATTAGTATACTTCGATTAGGCCCATTGAGAACTATCATGAAAGACTTTAGGATTATTGTCATACAAAAGTTATTTTCACAAGGGTGTTGTATCAAAACAATGCAATGATAGTCGGTTAATCATGCATTGGAGAAGAATGGTCATTAGATGCTCTTATGGTTTTTACTTGAATTACAACCATATCCTTCCTTTTTTGTTTTAATTTCCTTTAGAGTACGGGGTAGAAGAAGAAATTTAGATCATTAGCAAACATTCAAACTTCTTACATCAAATATGTGCAATTAGATTCACCGTTTTAACCAGTGCCTATTGTGAGATCACAATTACCATCTATAGAGATTGCTAACATTGATCTTCAAATGAAATTACCAACTAGAATATGATCCACTTATACAAGCAATCACTTTAACCTTTATTTTGTAGTTTAGGGGCACTTATATGCAACCATCGGATGCAAATAGAGACAAAAAGACTATGCCAGTGATACAATGCGAGACATGGGAGTAGAGATGATGGTAGGTTAATAATGCTTTATTTCAATATATTTGTGATGGTTCTTATTTTAATTCTTTGCCCGATAACCCAAAGTAAGAGAGATGATGCACCAAGCCACAAGATGAGTTCTTATCAATTTAGAGGTTTCTATTATGTCCTTCTTGCCACTGCTATGACTTATATGAGAATTGTACAAGCGTATATCAGACCTTATAAACAATATGACAGTCCTCCAAAATGACATAGAACAACATAAATTCAATGACATAAATCTTTCTTGTTACTTGAGATTAAATGTGTGATGATTATGAGAATTTGTTAATGAGTTTTAGGATGTGTATTTAGAGATTTTACCACTGTTATGAGATGCCTTTAGATCTGATTTAAAACAGTGAGGAAAATGATAGGATTAGAAAGAAAACCCCTAGGCATAAGGGTGTTGTGGATGAACAAATTAGTTTCCCTTATGCACTAAAGCTTCCTAAAATACCTGCAACATAAATATTATCTTGACAAAATGATATATCAGACCTCTATTGACTGAAGTTTGGGGATCTAGGGCTGGTTGGTAGACTAGAGAGGACTCGAGCCCTTGAAAACTCCGCTAATCAGTGATAAAGCCTACAAAAACAATTGTTAGCTCAACATAGCATAAATCAATGATACCGTGAGACAGGAAAACACTTGAAACCCCCGCTAAACTTACCATAGGCCTGCAAAACAAATATTAGTATCAAAAGCAAGTGTTAAACCCTACAAGTAAGCTAATACAAGACTATAACAATAAGAAAATTCCCAAATCCGGTTGCAGCTAGAAGAAAAACTCCTTTAGGGGCTGCAGATAGGAGGGATAGGCCTCCTAGAGGTTGTGGCTTCTCAAACAAAGGCCTTTTAGGCATGCGTCTTGGCAAGGGAGAGGCCTTAAGCTTTCTTATTTTTCTGAGAATTGCAGTAATGAAATTGCAGATACTTTTTAGCCTGCCAACATTGCCGTGAAGCCAAAATTCTCTTTTGAACACGGATAATGTGGATATTGTTAAGATTTTGAATTCATGGTAACAGGTCACCGCAGACATATATGAAACCCTGAAATATAACATGGAATACTTAGAGAGAACTCTCAAAAATTTATGCTATAGCATGCAATACATCATATAAAAAATATAAATTACAACATCTAACCATCAAACCCACTACTGTCTTCACACCATATCTGGAAGAAAATTCTGCTACGATTATTCACAAAAGCTGCAAAACTGATGTAAATAAACTACTCCCTAGTCTTACTCCAGATGCAGAAAAAGACTCCATTGTCGACTCCAGTGCAGAGGCAAGCTTTACCCTGCAACCATGGGCGAATGTAGTTCCAAAACACTCCATTGTAGTAAATCGAGGGCGAATACAAATAAAAACTGTCCAGACCAATAAATGTGGATGTGAATACGACATTTATGTTTTATGCACTCTTTTTTTTTTAGGCTAAAGAATAATAATTATTTATTTTTAAAATAATATTGATACTAATTATAAAAAACTATACAAAAAGGTTTTATATAAAAAATTCGCCCCACTAAAATCGAAAACCCCTTAAATTTCTCCTTTGGGCTAAAATTCACCCCTAAAATTATCCATGGATTTGGTTGATATGTATAACTAGGTTACATTTTGGACATCCCATAAAATGGTACACCAGCTTGTGAATAAATGATCCCTGATACAGGTTGTTGTAAATTAACCAAAGGATTTTGAGTCTGTGTACCCAACATTTTATGATATTGAGTCGAAGAACCTGCCTAATAAGGTTGATGTACAATATTTTTATTATGAAATAGGGGTATAGATGTATTAACAAGTGGTATTGAAGTGGGTGTAATAGGTTGAACCGATTGATACGTGTGTACAACCGTTTGTGGTTGGATATGCAGAGTGGGCTACCATTGACAAAAATTCTTTTCAACATTAGTTTGACCAAAAAGTGACTGAGTACTATCATATTGGGTGACCAAAGGTTGCCCCCCCAACATAGGGAGGATAATAAGATGGAAAATAATTTTCTCCAAATGCTGGGAGTCTAGTTGATATGGTACTTAAAAGAATTGACCCAAAAGGAGTGACTTGATATTGCCATGATGATGTGTGTAATGAATCAAGTCGTTCAGTACTAACGATAGTACTAATAGATAAAACACCAGGTGATGACATTGGAAAAGACCATGATCGTGAAGATGCACCATAGAAAGTGCCAGACAGTGATTTGTAGCCTGTTGGGACCGAAGGGCCACCGTGAAAATATGACTCTTGTGAGGTTGTGAAAATCGACGGAGTAGCGAGGGTAGAAGCTGACATAATTGGAACAACAGACCCAACTGAAGATGTTGGTTAAGACATGGTTGTATGACCAAATTTATACTCTCAAAAATCAATGAGAGATTGAATGGCAATAGGATCAACAAAATCAGATGGAAATGATTGAGGAAAAGAATGGTATAGGTAAAGGTCTCCCCTAAAATGGGTTGGACTTACAGGTGTATCGTCTTGTGGGATTTCTTCAATCGCAATTAAACCAGGAGGAAGAACTTCAATGTCAGGCCCAAAATATATTTCAGACGGTTCACTGCGTGATATAGGAGTTTTAGTGGTTACATAAATTTGTGGAGTGACCAAGGTAGGAACAACTTCCGGTTGTTTGACTTCAGGATTTAGATTTTCTGGCAATGAAGTGACAGGATCTAGATCAATTTGTGATTGAAAAACGTCGGGTCCAGGAGGTATGGTCTCAAAAATTGAATGGATCATCGCCACGGGTAGCTGTGAAGACTTTGTTTCGACAACAGTAAACGAACTAGGATGTGTGGAAAGAATTTGAGCTAACTCTGGTTTAAAAGATGATGTTTCACTAGAGGTACAAATTGTACTTGATTCGACAGATTGTGATCGCCTTCGCCTACCAGAAGTAACTTCCAGTGTTAAAGGTGGTTTTAAAGCTAATCTACATGAATGACGTGGGGTAGAATTTTTTTCTTCCACGATTACTGATTTATTTTTTCCAGAAAAACAAATAAACAAAAAGAGGGAAATGCTAGGAAAAAGGGTTTACCAAGAAATTGTGAACTACAGAATACCTCCTGGCGAACCAAGAATTACGGACAGGTAATCTCCTTGAATGCTGTGTTCGGTGTATCACAATTTCAGGGCAGCTGACTCGGTTCACCATGGATGGATAACACCTAATCATTTTCCTCCCAAATATACCTGAAGGTATGTGGACGCCCAAGTCTATATTAGCGCTATCTGATGCGAAACCGCATAGTGAGAGCACCCCTTTATACTTATCGTACTGTAACACCGCCCGATATACCTGAGAGTATGTGGACGAGCTACAATATACTTATGTACGTGGAGTGAGGTATCACACTCAGAATGTATCGCAGATAAGTTAACGACGATTGCTATGTTTTACGACGTCGGAACACATCTCTAGCCTAGACCTTCTAAATTTTATCGTTATGGTTCCAATGCGTTGTTAAGTAAATTGAGATTTATTTTATGTTTATCTTGCTTAACAATTTTCCTTTCAGGTTCACCACGATTATGTATATGAAATCCATAAAATTCAAGCTAAGAATGATAAACAAACTTTCACTTTCAACTTTTTCAATGAAGAACCTAGCTACCAAGGGAAGAGAGAAAATAATTTGGGAGAAAACAAATAAATGAACAAAAACAAAATCAATGAATCACAAACTAAATGTAGATTTCCTAATGTTCCTTTTGCAAAAAACACACAATATTACATGTAAATGCAAGTTTTTCTTTTCAGTTTCCTTAATGTTATGAATGCATAAAAGAAACTAGGTGCACTAGATCAATAATTCAAATGCCTTTTACTTTCAAGAAATGAAGAATACAAACAATAATTTCTCTTTTGAAGGAAAAATGAGGATTTCAACAACAATTTCTCCTATCATGGAAATGAAGATTTTATGACAATTTCCTATTTCGAAAGAAAATGATTCTTAATGCGACCATAAAAAGTACTTTGAAATGAACTTGTCAATGATAAAGATTTTTTTTTTTAAACAACATTGAACAAATTTCAGTCAAAGGAGGAAGAAATATATAGTCACTGCTCTATTAAGCATCAAACGTTTCAGAACACAGCAACAAACAAAACTGAAGCAAGTTGCAAAGTCAAATTCAAGGAAATTTGGTCACTTTCAAGAGTCAACGCAATCTCCAAGGGTAGACAGTGCTCTGCAAAGCACTGTGTCCATGGAAAATTTTAGGGGCTAATATTCACCAATTTCCATTTTTTTATAAAAATGATTCGCCCAAATTTTACAATATAAAATTATTTTACATTAAAAATCGCCCACATTATATAGACAATATATATAATATCATTATAAATTTTAATAATTTCACAAATACATCAATAAAAATTTTATAGTTTGCATATTAGGGACTAGTGAGATTCGCCAATTTTTTAAACTTCAAGATAATTTTCCATCCTTAAAATTATCCCTGACTGTGTCCAGTCTAAGGGTGCGTTGGGCGCAGTAAACAAAGAAAAATGCTATTGTTTAACTCACTGTCTTTTCAAATTAAGATCTAAAAAATTCTAATATTTATGTGTAATAGCTATTGGGTGGATAAACAAAGAAAATCATACGCTAAAACACCTAAAACTAAGAGAAACTCTCCCCAGTGGAGTCGCTAGTTTGTTTGGCTAGAATTGTAATCTACGGATAAATTACGCTTCCCTAGATAGGTGCTAGTCTAGAACAACAGGTGAAATACTATATGACTATTTCTCCTAACTTAGAATAGATACACAGAGAGGATTGGAGGCTTACTTGTTCAGTCGCTGCCAAATGGCTCCTTCTGTCACTTCCGTTGCAACTTCAAATTCAAGAAGTTTGTGAGATGAATGCTTCTTGCAAGAAAGAACACCAAAAAAATAGAAGATGCAATAATATAGATATCTATCCAAGCTATTTAGATAAATCAGTAAAGCATAAACCATATACAACAACCAAGATCTTACAACATGGAAAATCAAAGCCAATATAGATGCATATAGGGAAAAATAAGAAGTACTCTTTATTGATGATAGAAGCAGAGGTTGCAATCTAGTGATTGATTTGAAGTGACCTTCCAGCAAAATTCCCAAGCCTCATCACAGTATAAATCTCTCCAGTAGCAGCTTCACAAATATAGCTCTCAATTGAAAATCCTCCAACATTTCTCTACTCGTATTCTTCCTTCTCAAGCACTCACATATGTGCACAATTTATAGATGAAATGTAGGTTTTTTTGTAATCAATAACTTTCCAAAAATAGGAAAGACATGTTTCCATTCATGTAGATGTCAGATGGACTCTTGGATCTGAAGCTTGACACGTGAACTCTTCTAGAAAGCACTGGCCAAGTGGAGATTCCGGAACAATGATAATTTCGCTCCCAATGTGATCAACGCACCTGTGAATGTTGGGAAGTTCTTTGCAGAGCAGCCTTGCATGGGGCTACCTGCATATGCAACGCACTTAGGCCCCTTAGAGCCTGCGTTGGTGAGCTCTCATATGCTATATAATAAGCTTCAAATCATGGAAATCTTTGCTTGATGAAATTCTTGCTTGATTTGTCATGTTTGTTGTCTTAGGGCATGTAGCAACTGAAATGATAGGGAATGATATACCCTTGATAATTGTTCCTGGAGATGATGCCCAGTTAACCAGGTCATTGGGATTGGAGCCCAAATTGACCTATAACATAAATTACATAGGAGGCTTACATAGCTAGCTAAAACATACTATTCTCATGTTTAACCCCACCAGTCTAGATGAAGTTGGTGTTCAGGCCACACATCTAGAAGCTAGAGGGAAGAAAATTTATGAAGAGTGTAGGAAGAAACCTTTTAAGGGTAAAGCCATAGAAAATACCCCAAAAGGTAAAAAAAAAAAAAATGCATCTGTTAAGAAAGAGGGAGAAAAAGTGACTTGTAAAAATTGTTCAAAATAAGGCCATTATGAAACTCATTGTTGGAAATTACATCCAGAAATGAGGCCAAAGAAACCCAATAACAAAGGAAAACATAAAACTACTGCTACAACTCAACATGATTTAGGGTCTGATTCAGGTGATGAGACTAAAATTAAAGCCATGGGATTGAAGAACATGAAGGGAAAAGAAATTGAAACTAAACCCAGTACTAGTACATCAAACTATCACATAAACATTCTAAATGAAGAAGAAAGAATAGAACCATTTCATGTGAGGGTCATATCCAAGCATACCAAGATTGACACACTGTTTGATAGTGGGTCACAAACAAACTTAATCTCTGAAGATTTGGTCAAAAAACTTAACCTTGAGACCTTACCACATCCAAAACCATATCCATTGGGTTGGATTTGTAAGGATGCAAATCTACAGGTTACAAGGAAATGTATATTGAGGTTTGCAATCACTACAATATTTGTTGAAACAATTGACTTAGATGTGGTTCCACTTAACATAATTGGTATTGTATTAGGGAGTCCTTACCTGTATCACAGGAAAGCAATCTTCTATCACCATGACAACAAGTATTATTTATTCAAAGATGGCAAGGAGTTCATTGTTAGAGCACACTGCAAAAAGACAAATATTGCTTTGGTAAATGCTGGATAGCTAAAGAGGCTGGTAAATTCAAGTAAGAATTTTGTTCTTCTTATGATTAAGCCCAAAGCTGATATTAATCATGAATATTTTGAGGGATGTCATCCTAAGTTGAAATGAGAATTATATGATGTGGTTAATGGGCATCATGAGATGTTCTAGGAGCCAACAGGATTGCCTCAAAAAAGGGAAATTCAACATGAGATTTAGTTGCAGCAAGATTGTCCTCTTCCAAACATCGGTATGTATCGCATGTCGATAATGGATAATGTTGAAATAAAGAGGCAAATCAAATAGATGATGGATAAAGGTATCATAAGGCCAAGAACCTCGCCATGCAGTTCACTCATAGTCTTGATACCAAAGAAAGATCAGACTTGGCGCATGTGTGTATATTTTAGAGCTTTGAACAAAATTACGGTAAAAAATCATTACCCTCTCCCAAAAATAGATGATTTGCTTGATCAACTGAAAGAAGCAAAGTATTTCGCTAAGTTAGATCTATGAAGTGGATATCAACAAGTAAGAATTACAGAAAGTGATATATGGAAAACTACATTCAAAACCAAACAAGGACTCTTTGACTGGCTAGTTATGACTTTTGGTTTATGTAATGCACAGAAAAATTTTATGCGAGTTATGGATAATGTTTTGCGACCATTCCTTGATGACTTTGTTATTGTGTATTTGGATGAAATTTTAATTTTCAGCAAAACAAAAGAAGATCATGTCTTACATGTAAATAGAGTGCTTGATATTTTTAAGAAAGAGAAATTATTTCTTAAGATGTCAAAATATGAGTTTGGAAAGACTTATTTGTTCTATTTGGTGTTGGGTATGTGTTATATTCTTTCCACGACTAGTCACGCATGGGGGGTTCCTGAGAAGGCACTGTACATTGTGGTGGGTACAATAGGGGGGTCACAGGGGGGTGGGGCAGCACCCCAGGAAAACATTTTTCGAAACTATTTTTCGGTGGGTGGACCCGCTTATGGTTTTGTGCATGGGTTTGCACATGGCTTTTAGGCATGATGGTTTTTAGCCCCTGGTATTCTGGAGATCTGTTCAAGGGAACTATAGTTAAGTTCTAATCTAGGGTTAATGGATTGGGGTTTATGTATGCTTCGGCATGTATATATATGTGTTGTAACACTAAAAGGAATATAATGAAAAATCAAGTTGGTCGTCTTGATTTGGGATCCAAGGGAAAATCTCTGTGTATATCTGTTATATGTTTTATGCTCTCACTATTGTTTATTTTATGTTTTTAAGATTCATTTGCAGATAATTTATGTACAAGGTTAAAATCTACATTTGGTATCAGAGTTGTTTTGGCTTCAAGGGGACGCCTTTGCTACTAAGGGGTTTTTGCTCGAGCTTGTGGTAGACCCTGTTCAGTGGGAGATCTGCGGGATCGATTCTTGCGGTGAAAGAATATGGAAAGTAGTGGAAAGATAGAGATTTAGAAATTTAATGGTCAGAGTTTTTAGTTGTGGAAGCTCAAGCTGGAGGATCTGCTAGTGGATAAAGACCAGTCGATCGCGGTAGATCTAGGTACTAAACCAATGGAAATGTCAGATGAAGACTGGAAAAAGTTGGATCAGAAGGTGAAGAGAACAATACGGTTGTGTGTCTCAGATTCAATATTGTTGAATGTATCTGGGGAAGCTACGGAGAAGAATTTGTGGGAAAAACTTCAGACTTTGTACCAATATAAGTCTCAGGTGAATAAATTGTTCCTGCAGAAAAAGTTGTATAACTTGAGGATGAAGGATAGAGACTCGGTGACAGAGCATCTGAACACCTTCAATATTATGGTAAGTTAGCTGTCATATATTGATATTAAAATCTCAGATGAAGATAAGTGCATCAGTTTGTTGTGCTCTCTACCAGACTCGTGGGACAATCTAGTTATTACAATAGGTAGCAATACAACTACCTTGAATTTTGATGACATTGTCTTAGCCTTGCTGTTGGAAGAAATGAGACGGAGAAATATGGAGGGTCAGAATGGATATGCCTTATCTGTACGAGGAAGGTCCTAGAATAGAAAGAAGAATAAGGTTTTGAGTGGGAGATCTAAATCTAGAGGGAGATATAAATCTCTTGGAAAGTTTGTAAATGTGTGTCAGAAATGCGGAAAGGAAGGGCATTACAAAAAGGACTGCAGATCTAAAGCTCCTGAGAAATGAAAGGGATCTGATAATGCTCCTTTTGTAGAGGAAAAAACCACCTCAGATGAAGGTTGGGATGTGTATTTGGCTTCTTCTTGAAATGCACATGTAGATCATGAGTAATGGTTGATTGACTCGGGTGCATCCTTTCACTTCACTCCCCATAGGGAGTGGTTCTGCAAGTATGAGAAATATGATGGCGGTGATGTCTTCTTAGGTGATGATAGGAAGTCCAGAATCGTCAGACGTGGAAAATTCAAGCTGAAGCTACAAGGTGGAATGATTAGAACACTTCCTGGTGTTTTTCACATTCCTGCATTGGCCAGAAATCTATTTTCTGTAAGCAAGATGGATGATGCAGGTGTAAAAACAGTGTTTGAGAAAGATACCTGTAAGATGGTTCAGGGATAACTCTTATTAATCTAGGGAGTTTGGATTGGAACTCTGTACAAGCTTCATGGAAACACTGTTATTGATGGGTGCAACAGTTCTGTGGTTCTCGAAAATGGAGCGGAAAGCCTAGTGGTCTCTGGAGAAAAGACCATGCTATGGCACCAAAGGCTTGGACATATTGGTGAGAAGGGGCTTTAGATACTGCATGGAAATGTTATGGTATAAGGTATGTCTAATAGCTCTCTGGATTTTGATTTCTGTGAACATTTTGTATATGGGAAACATAATCGGGTGAGTTTTTCTTCTGGTGCTAAGAGGGTGGACAATATATTATAGCTTGTGCACAGTGATGTGTTTGGACCTATGTCAGTTCCATCACTGGGTAATTATGTGTACTATGTTTCATTCAGATGAATTCTCAAGGAATACATGGATATATTTCTTAAGGAATAAATCTGAAGTCTTTGATAGATTTAAAGAATTTAAGGCTTTGGTCGAAAACTAGACAGAGAAGAAGATAATGGTGTTGAGGACAGATAATGGTGGGGAGTTTTGCAAGAAGGAATTTGAAGAGTTTTGTAAGAAGTGTGGTATAGCATGGCATAAGACTACTCCATACACACCTCAGCAAAATGGAGTTTCAGAAAGAATGAATAGAATGCTAATGGAAAAGGCAAGAAGCATGCTCCGTGGTATCGGGTTATGACAAGAATTCTGGGCAGAGGCAGTGGAGACTGCATGTTACATGGTTAATAGATCACCTTCATCAATGTTGGAGGATAAGACTCCATATGAGGTATGGACTAGTAAGAAACCCTCTCTTTCACATCTGAGGGTTTTTGGATGTGATGCATATGTACATGTTCCAAAGGAGAAAAGGACCAAGTTGGATAATAAATATGAAAGGTTCATCTTTATTGGTATAAGGATGGTTTAAAGGTTTACAAGCTTTGGAACCTAGAAACAAGGAAGGTAGTGTACAGTCAAGATGTGGTGTTTAGAGAGGTGAAATATGTTGTTAAACATGAATTCCTACCAAAGAAACCTGAGAAGATAGAGTTTGAGCTAAAGGAGGATGAATCAGACTCTACATTAGAAGAAGACTCAAAAGAGGAAGAACCATAAACTCCAGCTATGAGAAGATCAGATCGGGAAAGAAGACAACCAGAAAGGTATAGTCCATCTGGTTTCTATTCAAATTTTTCTTTAACTATAACTGATGATGATCCCAGAACCATCAAGGAGGCAGTAGATTTAGAGGAAGGAAAACTCTGGAAGGATGCCATGGTTGATGAAATGGCATATTTTCATAAAAATGAGGCATGGGATCTAGTGGAGTTGCCGGTTGTAAGGAAGCCCATTGGGAGAAAATGGGTGTTTAAGAAGAAGATGAATTTAGAAGGAAAGGTGGAGAAATACAAAGCTCGGTTGGTAGAAAAAGGTTATTTCCAGGTGTCGGGAATTGATTTTGGTAATATTTTTTCTCCTGTTTCCAAAGTTACTTCTAATATATTACTCTTATTTGTTGCTTCTGCATTTGATTTTAAGGTAGAAAAAATGGATGTGAAGACAATGTTTCTTCACGGGGATCTGGAAGAGGAGATCTACATGAAACAACTTGAAGGCTTTATGGTGAAGGGGAAGAAAGAGCTTGTATGCAGGTTAAAGAAGTCTCTGAATGGGTTAAAATAGTCACCAAGGATGTGGTATCAGAAATTTGATACCTATATATGGGGACTTGGCTTCACCAGAAGCAAGGAGGATCATTGTGTTTATTTTAAATTAATTGGTGAATGTGTTATTTATTTGGTCTTGTATGTGGATGATATGTTTTTTATTGGAAATGACAAAGAAATTATCCAAGATTTGAAGATCCAACTGTTCTCCAAATTCGACATGAAGGATCTTGGTGCTGCAAACTATATTTTGGGCATGGAAATTAAGAGAGATTGAGCAAAGAGGAAGCTCTGGTAAACTAGAGGAAGTATGTCGAGACTTATTGCAAAGGTTCAATATGCACGATAGTAAACAGGTGAATGTTTCAATTCCTATAGGTGTAAAGCTGTTTGTTGAACAGTGTCCCAAGACACAAGAAGAAGAGGACGATATGTCCCATGTTCCATATGCAAGTGCATTGGGTAGCCTGATGTATGCAATGGTCTGTACTAGACCAGACATTGCACATGTAGTGGGAGTATTGAGCAGGTTTATGTCAAACCCAACGAAGGAGCATTGGACAATAGTGAAGCGGGGTTTTAGATATTTGCGTGGCACTAGTGATTATGGCTTGTGCTACCAGGGAATACCATGATTGGACAGAGTTTTGGACATCTGTGGTATTGTTGATGCAGTTTGGGCTAGAGATCTGGACCAAAGGAGATCTACAAGTGGGTATGTGTTTAGCCTATTTGGAGGTGAAGTTAGTTGGATTAGTAAAAGACAATCTGTAGTGGCTTTTTCAACTACAAAGGCAAAATACATGGCAGCCAGTCATGCAAGCAAGGAAGTAGTTTGGTTGTAGAGATTGTGTTCAAGTATGGGGTTGGTGCAGTAAGCTATAAGGATAGATTGTGATAGCCAAAGTGAAATTTTCTTGGCTAAGAACTGCTTATCATTCAAAGACAAAGAACATTGATGTTAAATATCACTTTGTGAGAGATATGGTTGAGGCTAAAAGGGTGTTGCTGGTAAAGGTGGACACTTTGAAGAATGTTGCAGATGCATTGACGAAGTTTGTGAGCACTCAGAAGTTCTCTTGGTGTAGAGAAACATTGGGTGTTGCAGAGTTGGGCTAATGACTAATATATCCTATGGCCCCATGCGGAAAGAAAACAACAAGTGGGAGAATGTTGGGTATGTGTTATATTCTTTCCACGACTAGTCACGCGCGGGGGGTCATAGGGGGGGCGGGAGCGCCCCGAGAAAAGTTTTTTGGACCCTAATTTTCGGTGGGCAGACCCACCCATGGTTTTGAGCATGGCTTTGCACATGGTTTAGGGCATGATGGTTTTCGGCCCCAGGTATTTTGTAGATCCGATCAAGGGAACTATGGTTATTTTCTGATCTAGGGTTAATGGATTTGGGTTTATGTATGCTTCGGCATGTATATATATGTGTTGTAACACTAAAAGGAATATAATGAAAAATCAAACTGGTCGTCCCAATTTCTGATCCAGGGGAAAATATCTGTGTATATCTGTTTTATGTTTTATGCTCTTTCTATTGTTTATTTTATGTTTTTAAGATTCGTTTGCAGATAATTTATGTATAGGGTTAAAACCTACATTTGGGACATATTGTAGGAGGAAGAGAATTGAGAACTGATCCTTCTAAAGTGGAGGCCATTTTGAATTGGCCCACATCAAAATAGCTACCGAGGTAATAATTTTCTTAGGTGCAACTCAATATTGGAGGAAATTTATTGCTAACTTTTCTTCCATCACAACAAGATTTCAAAGCTTTAAAAGACAATATTAGTTCAACTCCAGTCCTTGCACTACCAAATTTGAGACAACCATTTGAGATACAAACCGATGCTAGTGACTATGCCATGGGTGCAGTCCTTTTGTAGCATGGTAAGCCTATCACCTTTCATTCAGAAACTTTCAATGATGCTGTGACTAATTATCCTACATATGAAAAAGAACTATATGCATTGGTACAAAGTGTCAAGAAGTGGAAACACTACTTGATGGGTAAATAGACTATTGTACACACCAATCACCAACCATTACAGTACTTGCAGTCGTAAACAAAATTGCAAAAATCAAGACATTTTAGCTGGATGGGATTTCTTCAACAATTTCACTTGGTTATAAGGTACCAAAAAGGTATATTCAATAAAGTTGCAGATATGCTTTCGAGACCAATTATTAGTGCTTCTACTTTACTAAAAAATGATTCTATTGTAGATGAGAGTTACATAGAACAATATGCACATGACATTGATTTCCAAGATGTGTATGCTAGTTTGAGTGAAGGGAATCTAGTTGAAGAAAAAGATTATCACATGCATAACAATTTGTTGTTTCATTTAGGAAAGCTATGTATTCCACAAGGAGAGAGCCTAAGTGTCATGAGAGAAGCTCATTCTTCTCTTATTGCTGGACACTTTGGGGTAAGCAAAACAATGGAGCATCTACATAGGTATTTTTATTGGCCTCACATGATAGATAGTGTGTCATGTTTTATAACAAGTTGTTCTATGTGTGCAATAAATAAGCCTAGTAATAGGAAGCTTGGATTGTACACTCCACTACCGATACCATCAAGGCCATGGGAGAGTGTCTCCATGGAATTTGTTGGAGGTCTACCTATGTCAAGAAAGAAACATGATTATGTTTTTGTAGTTGTGGATAGATTCAGTAGAATCATGTATACTCATGCCATGTAAGAAAACCATTACTGCTGAAAAAATGATGAACTTTATTTTCAAAATGTTTGGGTTCATTTTTGCTTGCCCACTTCTATTGTTAGTGACGGGGATTCCAATTTCATTGGAAATTTTTCGTCAAATCTATGGAGAATGATGGATACAAATTTGAAAAAGAGTACTGCTTTCCATCCAAAAAAAGATGGAAAAACTGAAGTAGTGAATAGAACAGTTGTGCATCTATTGAGAGGATATTGCAGCAAACATCCTAAGTTGTGGGATGAACAACTGCATTATAATCAACACACTTACAACCGGGCAAAGCACTCTTCAACACAAACCTCACCTTTTGAAGCATGTTTTGGGTATTTTCCAAAATCGCCATTAGAATTCATCTTTGGGAAGGATGTTGCAATGTATGGCCATAGTGATATTGATAAGGCTCAAAAGTTCATTGAGAAAATTCAAATGATACATCAACAAGTTTAAGAAAAACTTGAAAAATTCAAAGCAAATACAAAGAGAGGCATGAAAAACACTGGGTTGATCACAATTTTCAAGAGGGAGATGAGTTATGGTTGCACATTAGAAAAGAAAGGATGCAAGGGGAAGGTAGGAAGCTCAAACACATTCGCTATGGTACTTTCAAGATCATAAAAAAAGTTGGTAATAACGCATTCCAACTTGATTTCCCTTCTTACATGCAAATGTATTCAGTTGTTAATGTTGAAAAATTACGCTTGTATGAGCCTCCTTTGATCGATGATCAAGGAAGTGATGTTCAACTACCTTCTATTGAATATTTCTAACCAGAATTTTTGGATGAGCTCAAAGAAGATACAATTCCTGAGAGGAGGACAAGAGCATCAAAGAGGGGAAGTGTTGACTACCTTCAAGTTGGGCTCAAAGGCACTAAACCAAGAAAGGAGATATGGATGGAGATTGGAAAGGTGAAGGAGTTGTACCCTCATCTACTGAACAGGAAATCAAGTCTTTTGGGGTCCAAAAGCTTCCCAGTGGGGAGGAATGATCAGTATTTTATAAATTTTGCACAAAATAAAAGTTATAGGATTGGGTTGAAACCAATATGGTTGCATATATATTTTCTTCCTGATTCCAACGTCATGAATGGTTCAAAAAATTGATTTTGTATGAGGAAGATATTGCATTCTGATCGACATGGAAAATAGGTAAAATTACAATAGTTTGACCAGGTTTGACTGGGATGCACAATCAATAAAAAGGAGAATATTCCTTCCACCGAACTAGTCTTTGGTTGACAAGTGTCGCTCTTCTATTGGAGGTAAGGGTTGGAGGAACCAATGAGAAGGTGACACGTGGCTAGCCCTAAGGCTACCACATGGCCCTAAAACTTCATTGTAAAATTTTATGTGAGGCTGTAGGGCTCGACCCCATGACCTCCCTTCGAGAACGCACATAGTCCACCATCCGCTCTACACATGTTACTTAACAATATAAGGTGGCAGGTTTGTTTTATTATGTATTGCACATATGTTTGGGGGTTGGGAACTGCCAACAGTCCTAACCTTCCAGCAATCCCCGGTAGATATCATATGGAAACTGTTAACGTCAACTCAACCGCCGAGTCAGATGTAGCCCGGCACAAATAAACCATGGTTCAACCTTTAACCGCAGTCCCGGAGTGGGTTCCACCAACCCTTACCTCCAATAGAAGACCAACACTTGTCAATCAAAGACTAATCTGGTGAAAGGAATATTCTCTTTTTTGCTGACTGTGCATCCCAGTCAAACTTGGTCAAAATGTCATAATTTTATCTGTTTTCCATTTTGATCAAAACACAATATCTTCCTCATACGACATTAGTTTTTCGAACCGTTCATGGCACCAGAATCAAGAAGAAGAGATCTACGCAACGTTGGAGGAACCAATGAGAGGGTGCCACATGGCTAGTCTTGAGGCTGCCATGTGGCTTTGAAACTTCATTGTAAAATTTTATGTGACGCCACAAGGCTCGAACCCCTGACCTCCCTCTGGGAATGCACACAGTCCATCGTCCGCTCTACACATGTTACTTAACAATATAGGGTGGCGGGTTTGTTTTATTATGTATTGTGCATATGTTTGGGGGTTAGGAACCACCGACGGTCCCAACCCGCTAGCAGTGCCTGGTAGATATCACATGGAAAACATTAACATCAACTCAACTGCATGGTCAGATGTAACCCGACACAAATAAACCATGGTACAAAGTTTAACCGTAGTCCCAGAGTGGGTTCCGCTAACAGCCTGTCTTCTAACAGTTTGGGGGTGTGCATGTGGCTACAACCCAACCGTAACATTTAGTAAATGGCTAATTCAGCGGAGTGGATAGGCGCATGCCAAATTTGGTGGTCAGCCCTGATTCAATTCTAGTTAATTGGATTTCTCCAAATTTAGTGGAGTTTTCATAGGAGATATTGGGCAAAAGTGTAGGAGGCTCAATTTTCGATCATTCTGAGTGAATAGAGAGTCATTTTTGACTAATTGGAGCATTATGAAGCCATTGGTGCAAATGCAACAACCATTAGAGAATTTTAAATACATGAAATAGAAAAATTTTGAGCATAATGAAAGATGGACAAGCCATTGGGAGCTAGACCAGCAGATGTAGCCAAGGAGGGGTGAACTGCTTCATTGTGCCTGCTACGTAAATTTCATGTGGTGACTTATTTCTCTATTTTAAACTATATTTTAGTGTTAGTTATGCTTATTTTATTCTTCTAATTCACTAAATATCATCTACAAATCAAGGAAAAACTACTTAATCCTTAGGCAAACTAATGAACCAATTATGCAAATGTTCTTAAAACTAAAAGACCCTTAGCACAAAAAAACTAATACAGTAATTTCAGATCACCAGGCAAGATGGAATGCATTTTTAAGTGAATTTATTTTGATATTCAACATGTAAAAGGATAGGAGAACCATGTTTCTTATGCTTTAAGCAGAAAATTGCATTGCATCTATGAACTCTATTTTAACCAAGTTGAATCTAAGTTCGAGGAGAAAATTGTGGAGGCAACAAGGACGGATGCTGAATATCAATTCATATGGCAGCAAGAAAGAGAAGGTGAAAAGAAAGGAAAGAAATCAAATTATGAGCTTAATAATAAAAAAATCTTATTATACTGAAAGAAGATATATATTCCAAATAAAATGAGCTTGAAGGGGATGATTCTAGATGAATATCATCAGAGTTCCTATGCAGGACATATCAAATATCAAAAGATGTTAACAAGAATTAGGAAAGATTATATTTGGCTGGGAATGCATAAAGACATTGCTGAATACCTGACCAAGTGCTTGGAGTGCCAACCAGTCAAGGTAGAACACTAGCATCCAGCAAGATTGCTTCAGCCTATACCTGTACTTGAATGGAAATGGGAAGTTATTTCCCTTGATTTCTTCACCAGGTTACCAAGAAATAAAAGAGACAATGACTCAATCATGGTGGTGGTGGATAGACTCAGCAAGGTAGCTAATTTCATACCTGTTTAGTCAACCTACAAGATGGTACAGATTGATGATATCTTCATGAAAGAAATTTTTAGATTGCACCATATTCCAAGAATTTTTATCTCACATTGAGATGTAAAAATTTCATTAGCTTTCTGGAAAACATTATTCATCGGGTTGGGAACAAAAATACAGTTTAGTACCACTTACCATCTTCAAATAGATGGGAAAAGGAGAGAGTGAATCAAGTTTTGGAGTATATGTTGTGCATGTATGTAATGCAACAACCTACAAAGTGGGAATATTATCTACATTTGGTCGAGTTTGCCCATAATAATGGATATAAAGAGTCCCTCAAGATGATTCCTTTTGAAGAATTGTATGGAAAATAACGTTGGACCCCCATAAATTGGAGTAGTCTAAAAAACAAGATGATTCTTGGATTATGCATGCTTAAGTAAATGGAGCATGGGGTGAGAAATACTAGACAAAACTTAAAGGTAGCTCAAGACCAACAAAATATATATACAGACCGAAAGAGAACCTTTTAGGAGTTTTTGGTGGTTGACCATGTATAAAAATAATTAAACCAAAGAGGAGTACCTTGAGGTGGAATACTTGTTCAAAATTGGCTCCCAAGTATTGCGAACCATTCCAAATTTTGGAACGGATTGGGCTAGTGCCTTATAGACTTACTTTGCCTAGTCATATAGTGGCACATAATGTGTTCCATGTATCAGTATTGAAATGATACATACATGAGCCTAAGCATGTGATACATTGCTAGAGTATACATTTAAGTCATGATTACATTACAATTTTCAAATAAGAAAGGTTCTTGTTGGATCTAATTAATTTTTTTCTGTGCCATTGCAGGTAGAACTAGACTGTACTATACATAAATTAGCATGCAGCTAATTGGAATATTAAAATGTAATTTTTTTCTTAGTTAGAAGAATAAGAGGGTAGGGAGACCCATAAATCTCCCTAGTAGGAATAAAACCACTCCAATTGTGAATGGAGGACATCAAAAGAGCTGGATAAAACTCCCCTATCTGTGAACAAGGGAAGAAGCACTTGGACTAGGTCAACTTTGACCAAATCAACAACGCTGGTATGGAAGTAGTGGACATTCATTGAGGGACAACACAGTTTTGGAGAGATATCCTTTGCATGGAAGTAGTGTATTTAATGAGTGGGACCAAGGGTGAGGAAGCTCACCAAGAATATAAGGAAGGGGATGGAAGCCATTGTGAATATGTTTTTAGATTATTATTTTGATATGGTCTGTTAAGACTTGTTTGCTCTCTTCAGTTGTTTATTTAATACTGTAGTGTTGTTTATCACAGGGTGTTCCCGAGCGGGAATCCCACCTTCATCCTCAGGGGACTTCAAGTGTCTGCTCAGGATAAAGTGATTGCACTACATTTCCACTATCCAACATCAGGCCAAGCTCCATCTTTCATCTACAACATAGTTTTTGTAAAGGGTTGTGATGTGTTGGAGGTTGTAATAGTGGAGAATACATTTGGGTGATTCCTGATCTGTTTTTCAGTGGAGGAAGTTTCCTTCCATTGGAAGGCTAGTGAGGAAGGCCCTTAAGCCTTATTGTAGCATTTGGCATCAGGCCACTCTATCATTTTCCCCTACAATGCAGTTTCTGTCTTGGACTGCGTTATTTTAGGGAGGAGTTGCAGGGGTGGTTTCAGTACACCATTCTGGGAGGAGGCTTTCTAGAGAGGGGATCAGCCTTTCATCTAGAGAGTCTATTGGAGGAGGATATATTCTTTGCCATATCAGATTAGACAAATCTTTCCAGCTGTATTGTTGCAGCGAATATTCAACCATAGGGCGTGTGGTCATTTAATGTATATTGGTGTATTTCTGAAAACCCTCTTGGGTTAATTGTTGGAGGTTGTATAGACCCTTAATCTTCATGTAAATTATATTTTTAGGCATATATTAGCCATTTCATATTTTGTATATTCATTTTCTACAGCAATTCTCCTATGAATGTATTGTAGCAGTCTTCCGGCATTTTTTGATATAGTAGCAGCACCTCATTTTGAGGGGATTTTCTCATTGGAGGCTTGTGGGCTTGTATTGTATTATTTGTGCCTAATTTTATTATATTATTTGATGATGTTATAACTAATGACAAGGCTCCATATTGGTCTCATATTTTGATGTGATGTTATACACTTCTATTTCCTTGTTTATGCACTATATTCCTTCTTTTCCCATTTAGGAATATTACAGTGGTATCAGAGCATAATCTTGGCTCAGCCTATGAAGACATTGCATCTATGTTATCAAAATAAGAAGAATATTCTCATAGAAAGGAGAAGACTAATAGAAGAGACAAGGGAAATTATCCATTATTTGGAGAAATGGAGGGAAAGAAGTTCTCAAAACTTCTTCTCCAAGCTATGCATGGGCTTAACAGATAAATCAAGGGAATGAGGAGGGAAAGACATGGAGATCCCTAAAAAATATTTCCACATGAAGAAAGCTCTAGTTCTTCATATTATGAGTGTGAGCATTCAACCACACAATCATATATACAACTCTCTACCATGCCTATATTCATATCAAGAGATATGGAGGAAGAAGATGCACCAAAGGAGGAGACTCTTGGTGAATCTCTTCAAGAGTATGAATCTCAATCTCAGAGGTTCAAAGATCATCTAAACTTCCAAGGGTTTTGAAATATCAAGGAGGATAGAAGACATAGCAATAATAATAGAAGAAAGAGGTGCAATCAGCATGATCTAGGTAGATCATTTCTATCTACTTTTGATGGGTTGCCTAAATGTACAGCTAGGGCTTGGGGGAAGGAGCTAGACACCTATTTGCAGTAGCACCTAGTTTTAGAAGAAGAAGCCATTAGAGTAGTAGCACTACATCTCAAAGTTAAGGCTTATGCTTGGTTGTTTTATGAAACTTCTTCCTTGAATCATGTAAATGTATCTACTTATGCACAGTTCACTAGGAGGTTAGTGAAAATATTTGATCCAAAACATGCTGAAACATCCTTGGTTGAGCTAGCCAAGCCTAAACCAACAAAACCTTTGCATGAGTTAGAAGAAACCATAAACCCAACTCCATTCCAAAATGCTATTGAGGGGGTTAGGAACTTGCCGAATACCTTTCTAGAGGCAAGATCCCCACTTGAAGAAGAGCTCTCTTCTCAAAAGGAAGACATGGAGATCTATTTTTCAAAAGAGGATCAAAATAAAGAGCCTCTTAATGATGATGATGTAACCTCCAATCATGATTAAGGGGAAGAGCAGGCTAGAGGTAACAACGTTGTCACATCAGGAGTAGATCTAGTACCTCATGGAGAGGAAGATGGAGCAATTTCTCCAATGAGAGGAGTTCTTGTATCCTTGCAAGAAGTTCCAAAGGATCTCATATGTGGAGATCAAGGAAAAATCCATGAGAAGCATGTGGCATTATTGATAGATTGTAAGACCTTGCAGATGAAAAGAGAAGGTAGGGAGGATGGCCAACATCATATTATTAGGAGCACACACCCTATCAATTTTAGAAGGTCGATGCACAAAAGAGGCAGATTGATTTGCGTAGTAAGAGCAAGGACAAAGAAATCCACTCATATATGTGGTCTACTCTTGACATTGATGTCTCATTACATGGAGGCATTCCACCTAGGAGACCACCAGATCAAGAGTTGATGAGAGATGCTCAACATCATGTGGGACCACTCATAGACCCTGGAGAGGTGAAAATTTTGGGAGGACTTGACACAACATAGAGAGTCTAGGGTACGCTCAAGGAGGAGCGATATATTCTCCCAATATCAGTATTACCTATTAGGGTCCTGTGATTTTGTAGATTGGAAGACCAAATGCACAGAGTAACATCATACCAGTATTTGGAGTCCTAGGACCTAGCCTTCTTGGACTTAGAGAGGGCTCTCTCTATTAGATGCAAAGGATGGGATCTTGTTTGCTTTAGATGGTTAATTTTAGGCTAGTTACTAAGTGTAGGGTTTTTTGTTTATTTTGGTTGGGCAAGATGAACGGGTAGAATAGGTGGAGTGAGAGGTCTTCAAATCATTGGGCTATGGAGTCAATGAAAGTCATGGGTATCTCAATAATGAATCAAAGTGCATTACAGGGCCAATCTAGCAAGGTTAATGGATGCTTAAGGTTACATGTGAAGTGGGACGGACATCAAGATGGTGAATAAGGTAGGGCAAAGGGAAATCAAGAATCCTTTTTCAAATACCTATAACAAGGAGGTCTTAAATATTGATAAGGAAAATATATAGCTCATGGGGTAGGGAAAACCATTAAGCTCAATGAAAATACTTAAAACCAATAACCATTCAAGACAAATTCAAGACAAACAATTTCAATGAAATATGAGAAACTCATTTAACTTCTAGTGATTTCACCTTCAAGCTTTAGAAAAAATTTAAGATCAAAACTAACTTTAATTCATGAAGAGTGAACTCCTAAACATCATAAATCAAGCTATAAATAACTTTGAGGCAAAATGATAAGCTGGACAAAGGGAAAGATCAAAACAAGACCTCTTTGACTTAACCTAGCAAGTAGTACTTCAAAGAGAGGTTTCAAAACAGAGTTTAGATAGTATCAAATAAGAAGGGCTTACCATGAAACATATTTGTAAACTAGCATACTAATCCATTAATGAAACAAACAAGTTTAGGTGGGCCTAACGAGCAGTTAATAATTCCTTAATTTGACTCAATAGAGGAAAAAATCAAGGCAATAGAAGGCAGGAGGACTAAGGTGTTTCAAAGAGCATTTCTCAACCTATACTTTTTCGTTCTACTGCAACAAAGAAGGATGAAAGATAACCATATCAAGAAAACATGAACAAATTAAGAATACATCACCATTGACCAAGCTGAGGAATCTTGCAAACAAGCTTCTCCATCATCAATCCAAGAAATCCAATGAAGCCCTCATGCTCTATTTAACTCAGCAAAGGAGGGAAAAGACCCTAGATAGAGTTGGAAAAAGTCAAAATCACCCATAAATGTCATTTATGCCTTAGAGACCATGCAAGACCCAAGGCACAAAATATATCATGAAATAAATGATAAAATAACTTCTTACACCTAATTATAGAATGATTTTCCTCAAAAAAACACTAAAATATGATTTTGCAATAAATGAGTGTGTTTTGTTGACTTTTGGTCCAAAACACACTAAACAGTCCATTTGTGCAGCACCAAAAATAGGTACTTTTGCAACCAATTTTTGGACCACTTCCCGATGTTGGAATTTTCTCTGTGATAACTCGTTGGAAATATTGCTAAGTCCTCTTTCCAGATATGCCTTTGGTTTTATGATTGGGTCCCTGTAACCTATTCAAAAAGTTAATTTCCCAAGACTGCTATTACCGCAGCGCCACCTCCAATAGAAAATAGGCTCTGTTGTAACCAAGTTTGGGACCACTTCGCGATGTCGAATTTTTCTCTGTGATGGCTCGTTGGAAAGCTTAATGAGTCTGCATTTCAAAAATTCTGATATTTTCCTAATAAAGCTCCTTTAGCCTGTTCAAAATTCCAAAATCCCAACACTACACTACACAATCCATTTGCGCAGTGCCAAAAATAGGTACTTTTGCAACAAAGTTTTGGACCCCTTCTTGATGTTGGATGTTGCTTAGTGATTTCTTGTTGGAAAGCTTGATGAGTATAATTTCCAAACATACTCTTAATTTTCTGATACAGCCTCTATAACCTGTCCAAAATGTCAAAATACCAACACTGCTTATTAGAGCAGCGCCAGGCCTGAAAAGGAGGTAGAATGGTGAAAATTTAGGTGTTTTTTGACCTTTTCAGGGGTAAAAACTGCTCCAATTGCTCTAAACGTTTGTGAGCATAGCCTAATAGTGATTAGAAATCCAAAAATACTTATTTTTCCTTCTGAGGATGCTCCAAGGATTAGCATAGCGTGAGTGGCGTTGCGCTAATAGGCCTCCAATTCTCAAAAAACCAAAAGTTGTCCAAATTTCCTCAAAATTTGTGGAAGTGTGCCTCATGGGGTTTGAGAGACCTGTTGAGAAGCTTGTGCCAAAAATCTAAGGCCTTCTTGGTATTTTCCTCTTTTTAGTGCTTGATTTTCAATGAGTGCCTTCTTGAATTTTGCCCTTGTCAAGTGGCTGAGTTGAGGTGGATGGTAGGGTACATTTCCCTTTGGAGGCAGAAAACATAGGCCTTGACCCTCTCTGATATGTAAATGAAAAAAGTGTGATGGTGGGTTTTTTGGTGTCTTCAATATGGCTGTGATCCTTGGTGCTTTCATCAGCTCCTTCATAATTTCTTATATTTTCCTCACCTTCATTTCCTTCATCATCAACATGCTCACTTCCCCTTTCTTCATTGTATGCCTCTGTATCTTCTTCACTTTGTTTTGGATCATCACCAAGAATCTTTTCCTCTTCATCCCCTGTACTATCATTACTGCCATTATCACTGAGAGGTTGATTATTGTCATGACTATCATTACTGTTGTCATGATTGTCATGACTCTCTTCTTCCATGTTGTTTTGTTCCTTACTGTCCTCTTTATCAGTGTCATCCTCTTCTTCTCTTCCACTATTTTTCTCACTGTCATGCTGCCTTGTCTTGCTCACTGTTTTCACCTTCATCATCCTCTGTTTCTTCATGCTCATAATCATGAACCTCCTATGTTTCCATGTCTTCCACTTCTTCTTCATTATTTTCCTCTTCATGCTCAAGGAGGTAAAAACAAAGGGTCACTTTGCATTTAAGACCTAGGGTTTGCACAACTAAAAAATGAAAATGGTGGTGATGGAAACCTTTACAAATGAGTGATATGGAGGAAAGTGTATGATAATTTTATCTTGAATTTGAGATAGGGTTTTTTTTGAACCAGCTTGTGGTTACCCTATTTTCACACCTTTCTCATTTGATGATGGTTTACTTGGAGGTCAGAATTAGTAATTTTGCAATGAGGACCTGGGGCTTTCCAAAGTAGGGTTTACTCATTTCTCTAGCGACCAAATTAGGAAAATTTATTGGAGGATAAGGAGGAGAGGCCACCTACTAGATTTAACTCTTCTACAACCCTTTTAATGCAACTCGGAGGATGAATTTGAGCCTTGGGGCAAGTTATTTCCTTGTTTGAGGAGCCTCTGCATTAGCGTAGTGCCACTTATTTGCGCAACACCAAAAAGGGGTCCACTTGCAGCCAAGTTTTAATGACCTTCCCGATGTTGGATTTGGGACTGAGATAGCTCGTTGGAAAGAGTAACCTGTCTAATTTCCAAATATACCATTTTTTCTCTGATTATAATTGATGTGACCTACCCAAAGTTTATTTTCCCAATACTCTTCAAAACGTGTTGAATGATGGTGGAGAAATTAAAAGTGTTGGTGCAGACAATGTTTGGATGCCTTCCTCAACCTAAATTTTATCTCATGATAGCACATTTGAAATATCTTCCAGTATAGTGATATTTTTATGCATTAAATAAGTCATTTGGACACTCCAGCTATGAGAAAACCTGGTTTTCCCAAGGTCACTCCAGCAGTCTAGAAGTTCTCCTATGACACCTGTATTTTTGACATTGCTCCAAAACCATGATACCTGTGTAAAACCTGAAGGATTATTTTCTTCTTGGCCCTATGATGGACAAAAAATCTCTCACATGTGCCAAATTCATCTCTATTTGGTCAGAAAAACATTTTTAAACAAAACTAGCCCTAGCTGTGGCAAATAACTTGGCCCTTGGAATTAATTCTTGGAAAATGACGGAGGCATGATGTTTATGAGTTGGTATGGAATTATTCTTGCTGATATGTTCTATCAAATGGACCCTTTTCTCTTATGCCTCATTTCCATAGCAAACCCTAGCTTAGTTGAAAGAGGAAATTAGGGTTTGGTGTAGGGGACTTAGGACTGCCTTGTAGAGGGAGGGGAATGAAGGGGTAAGGGTTGTCTAAATTCTTGGGGAAATTTTGGGGGATAGGGATAGATATTAGAGAGTAGGTGAGAGTGGAATTTCAATAATTGAGTGAAGGGAAAGGGTCCAAAAGGGAAAAACATAGGCCTAGTCTTGAAAAGTGACAAATTGTAGCAGTAGGCTAGGTTTTGTAGAGAAATTATGAGTTTGAGGGATAGGAGTGATGGGAAGTGTTTATGAAGATATATTAAGGATAGGAGGAGGTTTAAGAGCATCAGGATACAAGGCTTGTTGATGTTTTAACCATGGAGGTCATCAAACCAAGAAAAATGCCCTCAAAAACCCTAGCTGGATAATGGAGTCATAGGCAAGGGACAAATAGAGTAATCAGATTATGGATGTGAAAATGGGACAGAGATGAGAGCCATGAGTCCATGAGGGATCTTCCATGAGTGATAGGCTGAATATGACATGATAGAGTAGGGAGATATTGAAAATTTATTTTAAGGATAATGAAGGCAGTGAGATTTCTAGAACTCATAATATTCAGGACTTTTGTTTCTAGAAATATAGTATAAGCATTTATTCATCCATGAAAAGCAAAAATTACTGATGACTAACAATGGTTCCACTTGGCGAGGGCATCTCCTTTTCAGGAGGTGTCCAGAACATCAGATCTCTGGTTTTATGAAGACTAGAGCCTCATCCATTAAGCAAATTTTTACTTCTTCTCATTTGTTGATGCTTCTTTGAAGTTGTGATCTGAAAAATCTGAAAAAAAACATGATTAGCTCAGTTTCATCTCTACATACCCAGCCGACTTCCTAATATTTTTCTTCCTTGGGTGCACTTGGACTGGCAAACCCTTGACATTTTCTTCTTTTGAAAGGAAAGAAACTATCTACTTCTACTCTTATCACTTCCAAGAGTTCATATTAGGCTAGTGAACTTTTTTTATTCTCTACCTAGACTATTTGACTGTCAAGATTAAGCTGTATGACAAACTTCATTCTTTAAGCTATTGACATGAAACTGAAAACATGGTTTAAATGAGGATTAGGAAATCTGACTTACCATGAGTTGTCGCATTAGGATAAGCTGCACACAAACATTATTTTTGTACAAAAAAAACTACAAAAACAAGGGTTGTGATTTATCATTTGGGATGCATCCCCATCTTTCTCTTTGGTTCATTTTTGAGCATGTGGAACAAGTATCTTTCATTCCTAATCTATTCTTTTTGACAAGTCGAGTTTGAATGATTTGAAAAGGTCTCTTTCACTAACTTATCGGCAATAAATTGAAAACATGTTCAACCATGATTAGGCTAGATGACTGAAAAAGACTTTTTTGGCACAATTAGTGGCATTTAGGCTTGCACACTTTCAACATTACTATTTTTTTGGGTATGGGGTTGTACCTCTTTTCAAATATGCCCTCTTTTTTCACCTTTTCTCTATTTTTTTGCTTTCATTTTCAAAACAATCTATAACTAAAATATGCTCAAAGGTTGAGCTTATTTGCATGCCTATCTATCCTAATATAATTTTTAAATGATATACATTCAGCTGATGAACTCTCTTTTCCAATACAACCAATCAAGCAGATGATTGCATGAGGGATCTTGGTTCAACACTTTGAGCGTGCCGACAAAATTGAAAGGTCACTCCCACCTTGTGTTTGAACAGTAGTGCCTAAATTTTTTCTTACACTTTGCAACAAACTGCTCTTAACATGATTTACTCTCTCTTCAAATATTTTTAACAAATTAGAAAATGGATCTTGAAACAATACCTCAATGTGAAGATTTGGTAAATAAGCTTAATCTAGGATTGCTTCTTCCTCAACTTGGTTGAGCTTGGGACTCCTTTGGGAAATAAAATCTACCTCTTCGTCATGATCATCTGAACTGGTAGACTCATCATAGATTGCAATGTTATGCTTTAGCAAACCTAATGGGTTTTGATAGTGTGGGATGAGTTATGTGTGAAAACCACCATGTTGATGAGTAGGAGCACTCGTTGGAAACAAATATTCTTAAGAAAGAAGTGCAACAAATTTCTTGTGATCATCAATTTTCAAGCCTTCATTTGCTTCCAAATTTTCTAAGCTTTCCTCATCACTTCCATAGCTATTATGCATTGGTTGGTTACCTTTCCCAGGTTGATGAAACTGAGCTTCCTCCCAAAAACCAAGTGCTGAATGATCTACAAAGTTAGATTCTTTTTGGAGAACATCATCATTATCAACATATTGATCAGACCTTGGAGAATCATCAATATAATTAATGTTACCAACCGCACATATTGGACTATCAAATTGTTTCTCTTTGAATTGATCTATAAATCCATTTTCTGCTATGTGATAGCTAGGATTAGAAAGAAAATAAATAGAAATTTTATGTTCATATGAAATATTAGAGGCTGACTACATGTTTTTCAACTTATCTATCTCCTCTTCAGTTAAAAAAAGAGGCATTTTTCTCTTTCTTTGGATATAACTACAACAGTCCTCCTTCTCTTGTGGAGGTTGATTTTGAGGCTGAATGTCTTCTTGAGCCTCACCTAGGAGAGATGATGAATCATCTTTTGTGCTTTTAGAGAGGTCCCGTGGGTTCTCTTTCATTCCCTGATTGATTTCATCCTCAACCAACTCTTCTTGATTTTCGTGATAGTTAACTTGGGCATGAAGTTCATGAATTTCCTCTGATAGATCCTCAGGGTGCCAATTTCTTTTTATAATCTGAAATGAATCAAAGCATAAAGATAGAGACCCTAAAGGTTTTGACTCCTTCTCTATTTCAGATTTTGTGATTTCAAAATGGCTTAAGGGAAAGACCTCTAGATATGCAAAAGGGTTTGCATCATCTATATTGTCCTTGATTGATTATTTAGAGCATTCCACCTTGTTTGCATTCAAATTTTTCTTGTAATGCTCTCTTAGTAGTGAAGCATAAGATATAGGAAGGTATCTAGTACTTAATTGACAACTTTCAACATCTTCTTCTTTGTAATATTGCTCAATATGCATATTTTGATTGTTATTCTTGTCGTGTAATGACAAAATTTTTTCTTCCCAAGGAAAAGGTATAGGCTATTTTGAATAAGCAGCACCAACCTCAACCTTGTACTCTTCCTCTTTCTTGCCAAGTATATGCATCATTTTGATGATTATATATGTCAACATCTCTAGCTTTACCTCTGAAGATATCAGTTTCTCTTGAGCTACTTTGTACTTCTTTATTGCTTCTAGCTTTGCCTCTCTTTCTAGTATGTTGAATTCCATAGTAATTTCCATATTCTGCATTTCTTCCAGGTTTGAAGGGTCTTTGTCTCTTATCTGGAAAGCCATCTCTGGGTCAAAAGAATTTGGGTAGTGCAAGAGAGCCCACCCTAGGGGTGGCTTTATCTTAGCAGGTATTGCATGGTATACTTTATTGAACCTGGTTGGAAATTGTTGTACTATCTCCTCTGGATATATTCTCAAATGGTTGTAGTCCTTTATGATGAGAAGAAAATTTCCCATGACTGCCCACCTATCTAAGAAAACTTGAGCGAATTGATGAAAGTTGCTAATGCTTGCAGCTAGAGGGTCCTTAAACCAACTCTTAATTTTTCCTTGTAATGATAAGGAAAACATTCTAATACACACATCATCTTCTTATATTTCAAATAGGTTAGGTAAACCATCAATATTTGGAATGTGTTCTTCAGTGGTGACTTTTGAGTTTTCTCCATCAAATCTAGGTATTTTATTTGCAAGATTTGTAGGGAGGGCCTGGAGGATAAGAGGCAAAACTAGAGGCTTGTATCTTTCTGGGACCTTTGTGGATATAGCTAGTGCAAAAAGAGATTGATGACTGTTTTAGGTTTCAGAAAAAGTAGGAAAGGTAGTATGAGGCTCATGTTTCACTAGATTTTCCACAAGTGTATCTAGGGTAGGCACAGGTGTATAAGTTTGCTCAAGGTCTGCAATTTGAGGTTCATATTTTTTAGGCTTGAAATTTTTCCAATGACCAGTGTAGATCTCATCAATGTATTCTTGATCAGACTTAAAGAAAGATAGAACATGGTTATAGTTAAAAAAATAATTTTTTGAATCCAACCTAGGCCTGAGTGATTTTTCCTTCTAGGATGACTTGTCATGTTTCAGATTCTTCCTCCAGTGGAGTCTTCAGGTCTATTGAGAGTTTGTGAAGTCACCAGGTGGATTATTTAAAATATTTTAAGGCAGACTACTATCCACCATCAGCAACTGAATACCAATCTAAGGGTGTTTGTAGGTTTTCTGAGATCTAAGGAATACTTAGTTTGTTACTAACTCAGAAGGTCCCACCATGATCGCCATTATGTTAGGGTCCCATGATTTGGAATATTGGTAGAAAAAATGCACAGGGTAACATGAGACCAGTCTTTGGAGTCCTATTATCTAGCCTTCGTCGACTTAGAGAGGGCTCTCTCTATAAAATGCAAAGGATGTGATCTTGTTTTCGTTAGATGGTTGATTTTAGGCTAGTTACTAAGTGTAGGGTTTTTTTTTTGTTTTGGTTGGGTAAGATGAACAGGTAGAATAGGTGGAGTGAGAAGTCATCAAATCATTGGGCTATGGAGTTAATGAAAGTCATGTGTATCTCAATAATGAATTAGAGTGCATTACAGGGCCAATCTAGCAAGTTTAATGGATACTTAAGGTTATGTGTGAAGTGGGATGGACATCAAGATGGTGAATAAGGTAGGGCAAAGGGAAATCAAGAATCCTTTGTCAAATACCTATAACAAGGAGGTCTTAAATATTGATAAGAAAAAGATATAACTCATGAGGTATGGAAAACCATTAAGCTCAATGAAAATAATTAAAACCAATTATCATTTAGCACAAATAATTTCAATGAAATATAGAAGGTGAGAAACTCATTTAAATTCTAGTAATTTCACCTTCAAGCTTTAGAAAATATTTAAGGTCACACCTAACTTTAATTCATGAAGAAAACTCCTAAGCATCATAAATCAAGCTATAAATAAATTTGAGGCAAACTAATAGGCATGGACAAAGGGCAAGATCAAAACAAGACCTCTTTGACTTAACCTAGCAAGCAATACTTCAAGAGATGTTTCAAGACATAGTTTAGATAGCATCAAATAAGCAGGGCTTACCATGAAACATATTTGTAAACTAGAATACTAATCCTTTAATGAAACAAACAAGTTTAGGTGGGCCTATGGAGTAGTTAAGAAATCCTTAAGCTGACCCAATAGGGGAAAACATCAAGGCAATAGAAGGCAGGAGGACTAAGATGCTTCAAAGAGCTTTTATCAACCTATAATTTTCTATTCTACTGCAACAAATAAGGAAGAAACATAATCATAACAGTAAAACATGAAAAAATTAAGAATGCATCACCATTAACCAAGCTTAGGAATCCTGCAAACAAGCTTCTCCCGTTGAGATTCAACAAGATGATGAGATTAGTGAAAAGAGTCACCTTCACTAAGTGGGCCCGCAAGCTATTTTTGGCACAAGTCTATTTTTAGACTATGTCTATTTTTAGACATGATGATCATATTTCAGAAGTTGCAGGATGCTATTTGTGGATGGTTGATCAAGTTGAAAAAATAGATGAAATTATATTTTTATAATATTGGGCGAAGTCTATTTATAGATCGCTAATCTAAAAATAGATGCATGTCAATTATTATTAGATCTTAATAATAATCAGACTCTAAACAACAACTTATTCTCTTGGAGCACTTCAGTTCAGTGCATAGATGTGGCACATCAGCTGATTGAGGGAATTACGCAATTCCCAAGGGTTTACTGGAGCTAATGCATGGAGGACTCAGTTAGAACTCAAGTGGCAGAGTTATGACATAGTTAGAAGAAGTAGTTATGGAGTTGTATTCAGTTTAACTCAGTTAGACTCAGTTGAGATAGTTGTATCTAGTCTAACTGAATGATACACTAGTGAGAGTGGAGTGAATTAATTAGTTAATTAATTCATAAATAATAACTCATTCATCAACTGAAGAATACATTAGTTAACTACAATGCATGGCAGTTTCAGTGGAGACTAGTGGACACATAGGTGAAAGGGCAAGATAGACTATCTGTTGTGACTATAGTGATGCATTGATTGCATCCAACACTTATTGGAGATTCCAATGAGGATTTCGCAGTCAAGGATGGAGTAATTCGAACTCATTCAGAGCTATTCTTCATCAGAGATTGCATAGTGGAGGTAGGCTAGCAAGTGGCAAAGATTGGTGCATGGATTTGCAATATTAGGCCTGATTAGTGTATGACGATTGTACTGTACTGGGGGCTTGTGATAAGCTTTGTATGCTTGTATGAGATTGTCATATGATCTCCATGTTACATAATATATAGTTGGGGTTTTCAGCTTCAGGATTTCCCGGTTAAAAAAACTGTGTTATGTGAGATTGAATATTTTTGTTTATGCTTCACATGTGTGTGCAATTAATTTTTCCGCAAAAATATTGATAAGTGGAATAGATTCAGTATCTTGCATAAAGTTAAATAGTGTGAGATCAGGAGGATCTTGGACATATGCATGCTTAGTGCATATAATTTCTACATGGTATCGGAGCATTTTTTATTGAAGATTGCAATTGTGAAGTGAGTTTGTGATGGTGGACAATTTGAATTTGCTACAGAAGATTCTTGGTGCAGAAATCGAGTATACATTGAAATGTCTTTCAACGGGTTGAGATTGGAGTATGCCCTTGATGGGATCTCAAATTACATAGCCTGGAAGGACAATATGGAGGCAGTGTTGGAGGATAATGAGGTAAAGGATTTCATCGACATCGATGTTCCTAAGCTGGGATTTGGCGATGCTGCATTACTTGGTGCATGGAAAAATAATACTGCAAAGACGAGGAGGATTCGTTTGGAAGGTTTGAAGGACCATATTATGTCTAGAATTCACGGTAAAGCCACTCCATTCTTAATGTGGAAGGCTTTGACAGACTTTTTCCAAAGCAGAAGTGACTAGAGGAAGTTGGCACTTAAAGACAAGCTCAGAAAAATAAAAATGGAGAAAGGAGACAGTATTCAAAAATACCTCATGAATTTTTTCCACTGCAAGGATGAGCTGGGAAGTTTGGGGGTTACTGTTGATGAATAATACTTGGTGAGATTGGCTCTCCTTGGGCTTTTAAAGAGTTGGCATAGCTACAAAGACTTTGTCGATGGACGGGAGAAACTGCCAGGATGGGAGCGACTTTGGTCGGATCTTGTGTAGGAGGAGATAATGCGGGGTACCTGGGATGGATCTTCATCGAAGAATGAAGATGAAGAGAATTTCACTTTGGCTACCAAAGCAAGGAAAGGGAAGGGGAAGAAAAATCCTTCTAAATCTGATGTGAAAGGCAAGAAGTAAGACTTGACATCCAAAGTGAAGTGTTTTCACTGTCACGAACATGGAAATTTCACCACTAACTATCCACAGAAGAAGAAGAATAAGCAGGTTGCTGGATCCGCAGCTGGAGAAGCCTTAGCCTTGAAATTTGAGCTGGATAATTCCTTTATCGCATGCTTGGTTTCAAGCTGCATGGGATCGGTGTGGTATCTTGACAGTGGTGCATATTTCCATCTGACGGGAGACAAAGAATTGTTTAGTGACTTGGAGGAGAAGGACCTCCAGATGCATATAGAGATGGGTGATGATGGTCAGTATAGTGTGACTAGAAAGGGGACCATTACCTTTTATAGGGAGTTTGGTAATCCATTCTTGTTGAAGAATGTCATGCACGTTCCAGGTCTGAAGAAGAACTTGGTCTCAGTCGCAATGTTGGAAGACAAGGGTTATGATGCCATTTTCAGTGAGGGAAAATATTTCCTTTGACATAAAACAACTGTTCAAACCAAGAAGATAGGGGTTCAAATTAAGAATCTCTACAAGCTGGAGGTAGATGGCTGTGCTTCAATGGTGAGCAAAGAAGAAGAAGAGGTGAGCTGCGATGAGGGCGAGTTATGGCACAGGAGATTGGGCCATCTTCACTATGGCGCTTTGAAGATTTTGCAGCAAATTTCTATTGGAATTCCCAAGGGTACTCTTGCGCAGTCATATCAGTGCAAAGGATGTATAATGGGTAAGTTTGTGAAGACCACCTTTCATGAGAAGGATAACTATGCTTCGGTGATCCTGGAGAGAATTCACACAGATGTGTGTGGACCATTTTCAGTTGCTTCAACAACAAAACACAAGTATTATGTGATATTTGTTGATGAATTTTCTCGTAGATACTGGATCTTCTTCATGAAAAATAATATTGAAACATTCTCAAAGTTCTATGAGTTCAAGGCATTGGTGGAGAAGGAGTCGGGGAAGCAGGTGAAAGATCTACGGAGTGATAATGGTGGTGAATACATCTCAAGTGAATTCAAAGAATTCTGTATCAAAGAAGAGAACTCATAGCACCTCATAACCCACAGCAGAATGGGTTCATGGAGAGAAATAATAGAATGATCGTGGGTGCTGCACGAGCGATGCTGCATGATCAGGGCGTACCGATGCACTTGTGGGCAGAAGCATGCAACACTGCGGTTTATGTGCAAAACCATTGTCCTCATAGAGTAATTGGCATGAATACACCTGAGGAAGCTTTTACTGGTAGGAAGCCTGATGTTTCTCATTTGAATATTTTTGGCTCACCTGTTTACATTCATGTGAGGAAGGATGCCAGGAAGAAGCTGGAGCCGACTGTAGAAGTTGGGATATTTGTGGGGTACACAGAAACACCCCACAACTATTATGTGTATTTTCAAAATAGTCGGATGACTGTTATGCGACGGGATATAAAATTCAATGAGGTGAAAGCCATGAAGTTGTCGCTTAAGAGGGAGCTACACTTTCATGTGGAAGAGGAAATTCTTGTTCCTAAAGATGAGCCTCTAGATGTGGATCAGCCACAGGAGGAGATTCATGGAGTGGAGGAGTCCACTCATGCAGAGCCAAACATCAGACAAGGCAGGAAGCGTACCACAGAAGCTGAGAGACTGAAGGTGGATGCGGCACAGAATGTAGGATTCCCTACATCACAGCGTAGACATAGACAATCACCTGACCAATAAACTAGATACATGGCTCTTATGAGCAAGTGTATTGTAATAGAGCCATCTTCTTTTGAAGAAGTAGTGCCAGAGCCCACATGGGTAGATGCCATGGTGGAGGATTATGACTCCATTGTCAGAAACAGTGCTTGGGAGATTGTTCCAAGGCCAATGGGAAAATAAGTTGTAGGATCAAGATGGATCTACAAGGTAAATCAAACTGCTGATGGGATCGTGACAAGTATAAGGCAAGATTTGTTGCCCGGGGCTTCTCACATATTGAGGGGATTGACTAAGAAGAAACCTTTGCACCTGTCGCATGATACTCTTCCATACGGACCATCCTTGCTCTCTCAGCATAGATTGGTTGGCACATTCATCAGATGGATGTGAAGACTGCGTTCCTTAATGGGATCATTGAGGAAGAGGTGTACATTGAGCAGCCTGAAGGATTTGAGATATTTAGTAGCGAGTCGCATGTGTTCAGGCTCAAAAGAGCGTTGTATGGGATGAAACAAGCACCCCGTGCTTGGTACACTCGGATCGACAGCTATTTGACTACACTTAGCCTCACCAAGAGTGAGGTGGACGCAAACCTATACCATATTGTGGTTGAGGGTAAGCTTTTGATCATTGTACTTTATCTTGATGATTTGATACTAACAGGTGATGAGTAGTTGATACACTCATGCAAGGCTGATCTTGCAAAGGAGTTTGAGATGAAGGAGTTAGGCCTCCTTCATTATTTCCTTGGATTGGAAATATGGCAGTGGGAAGGTGAATTGTTTGTGTCTCAAGGCAATTATTCCCGGGAGATACTAGAGAAGTTTCACATGCAAGGCTGCAAGCCTATCGAAACTCCTCTTCCATGAAATTGGAAGAAAGAGGATGCTACATCGGCAAAGGTAGTGGATGCCACTATTTATCGAAAATTAGTGGGTTTGCTCATGTATTTAGTCAATACAAGACCAAACATATGCTATGTGGTGAACCAAATTTCACAAGCGATGGTTAAGCCTACCAAGCTCTTTTGGAAGGCGGGCAAGCATGTATTGAGATATCTCAGGGGCACATCTGAGTATGGTTTATGGTACAAAAAGGATGAATGAGGCGAATTTTCATGGCTTCATGATGCAGATTGGGTAGGAAGCCCAACAGACAGAAAGAGCACATCAGGAGGGATTTTCAGTATCGAATCTATGGAAGTTTCTTGGTACAACAGGAATAAAATATCGGTGGCACTCAGTTCAGTGCAAGAGGAATACATGGTAGCAAGTTTAGCTACATGTGAGGCTATCTGGATGAGGAAGATTCTGGTTGGTTTGTTCAGCTCACATTTAGATCCCATGATGATTCATTGTGATAATCAGAGTTGCATTAAAATCTCGGTTAATCATGTGTTTCATGATAGATCTAAACATATTGATATCCGGTATCATCATATCAGAGATTGTGTGCAGCGGAAGATCATGTTGCTTGATTACATTCCCGCGGAGGATCAGGATGCAAATATTCTGACAAAGGCACTCACCAAGAGCAAATTTGAATACCATAGAGGTAGGATCGGGGTGAAGGATAGTCCCTATCTTGTTGAGAGGGAGTGTTGAGATTCAAAAAGATGATGAGCTTAGTGAAGAAGGTCACCTTCACTAAGTGCGCCAGCAGGCTATTTTTGGCGCAAGTCTATTTTTAGACTATGTCTATTTTTAGACATGATGATCATATTTTAGAAGTTGCAGGATGTTATTTGTGGATGGTTGATCAAGTTGGAAAAATAGATGAAATTATATTTTTAAAATATTGGGTGAAGTATATTTGTAGATCGTCAATCTAAAAATAGATGCATGTCGATTATTATTAGCTCTTAATAATAATCTGACTCTAAACAACAACTTATTATCTTGGAGCACTTCAGTTCAGTGCACAGATGTGACACAATAGCTGACAGAAGTAATTATGCTATTCCTGAGGGTTTACTGGAGCTAATGCATGGAGGACTCAGTTAGAACTCAAGTGGCAGAGTTATGACATAGTTGAGAGAAGTAAGGATGGAGTTGTATTCAGTTTAACTCAGTTAGACTTAGTTGAGCTAGTTGTATCTAGTCTAACTAATTGATACACTAGTGAGAGTGGAGTGAATTAATTAGTTAATTAATTCATAAATAATAACTCATTCATCAACTGAAGAATACATCAGTTCACTACAGTGCATGGCAATTTCAGTGGAGACCAGTGGAGAGATAGGTGAAAGGGCAAGATAGACTATCTGTTGTGACTATAGTGATGCATTGATTGCATCCAACACTTATTGGAGATTCCAATGAGGATTTCGCAGTCAAGGATGGAGTAATTCAAATTCATTCAGAGCTATTCTTCATCAGAGATTGCGTAGTGGAGGCAGGCTAGCAGGTGGTAAATATTGGTGCATGGATTTGCAAGATTAGGCTTGATTAGTGTATGACGATTGTACTGTATTGAGGACTTGTGATAAGCTTTGTATGCTTGTATGGTATTTTCATATGATCTCCATGTTACATAATATATAGTTGGGTTTTTAATCTTCAGGCTTTCCCAGTTAAAAAAGCTGTGTTATGTGCAATTGAATATTTTTGTTTATGCTTCACATGTGTGTGCAATTAATTTTTCCACAAAAAGATTAACAAGTGGAATAGATTTTGTATCTTGCATAAAGTTAAATAGTGTAAGATCAGGTGGATCTTGGACATATTCATGCTTAGTGCATATAATTTCTACATCTCCATCATCAATCCAAGGAAGTCATTCACAAACTCCACAACACCAATTTCTTCTCCAAGCTCATAAAAAACCATGTATTTCTCTCAAAGCTCATCAAATGCCAACATTGACAATGAAGCCATCATGCTCTATTTAACTCAACAAAGGAGGGAAAAAACCCTAGATAGAGTTGGAAAAAGTCAAAATCACCCATAAATGTCATTTATTCCTAAGAGACCATGTAAGGCCCAAGGCACAAAATATCTCATGTAATAAATGCTAAAATAAATTCTTGCACCTAATTATAGAGTGATTTTCCTCAAAAAACACTAAAATATGATTTTGCAATAAATGAGTGTGTTTTGTTGACTTTTGGTCCAAAACACACTAAACAATCCATTTGTACAGCGCCAACAATAGGTACTTTTAAACCAAGTTTTGGACCCATTCCCAATGTCGGATATTTCATTGTGATGGCTCGTTGGAAAGCTTGCTGAGTCCTCTTTCCGGATATGCCTTTGGTTTTCTCATTGGAACTCTGTAACCTATTCAAAAACTTAATTTCCCAAGACTGATATTAACGCAGTGCCACCTCTTGCAGAAAATAGGCTCTGTTGTAGCCAAGTTTTGAACCACTTCTCGATGTTGGAGTTTTCTCCGTGATAGCTCGTTGGAAATATTGATGAGGCTACTTTTCAAAAATTCTTAAAGTTTCCTGATCCAGCTCCTATAGCCTATCCAAAATGCCAAAATCCCAACACTGCACTACACAGTCCATTTGCGCAGCGCCATACTTTTGCAACCAAGTTTTGGACCCCTTCCCAATGTCAGATTTTTCTCCGTGATGGCTCATTGGAAAGATTTATGAGTCTAATTTCCAAAAATACTCTTAGGTTTCTGATCCAGCCTCTTTATCCTATAAAAAATTTCAAAATCCCAACACTGCTTATTAACGCAGCGCTAGGCCTGAAAAGGAGGCATAATGGTGAAAATTTAGGTGTTTTTTGAACTTTTCAGCGGTCAAAACTACTCCAATTTCTCTAAACTTTTGTGAGCATAGTGTAATAGTGATGATAAATCCAAAAATACTGAGTTTTCCTTCTACGGATTCTCCAGGGATTAGCGTAGCACCAGTGGCACTGCGCTAATAGGTCTCTAATTCTCAAAAAACCAAAAGTTGTCCAAATTTCCTCAAAATTGGTGGATGTGTGCCTCATGGGGTTTGAGAGACCCGGTGAGAAGATTGTGCCAAAAATATAAGGCCTTCTTGGTCTTTTCCTCTTTTTAATTCTTGATTTTCAATAAGTGCCTTCTTGAGTTTTTCCCTTGTCAAGTGGCTAAGTTGAGGTGGATGGTAGGGTACATTTCCATTTGGAGGCAGCAACATAGGACTTGACCCTCTCTGATATGTAAATGAAAAAAGTGTGATGGTGGCCTTTTTGGTGTCTTGACTATGGATGTGATCCTTGGTGCTGTCATTAGATCCTTCATCATTTCTTGTATTGTCCTCACCTTCATTTCCTTCATCATCAGCATGCTCACTTCCCCTTTCTTCATTATATGCCTCTGTATCTTCTTCACTTTGATTTGGCTCATCAGTAGGACTCTTTTCCACTTCATCCCCTGTACTATAATTACTTTAATTATCATTGAGAGGCTGATTGTTGTCATGAATATCTTCTTCCTTTTTTTTTGTTCCTTACTATCATGATTATCAGTGTCATCCTCTTCTTCTCTGCCATTGTTTTTCTCACTGTCATACTGCCTTGTCATGCTCATTGTTTTCACCTTCATCATCCTATGTTTCTTCATGTTCATCATCATGACCATCCTCTATTTCCATTTCTTCCACTTCTTCTTCATCATCTTCCCCTTCATGATCAAGGAGGTCAAAACAGAGGGTCACTTTGCATTTAAGACCTAGGGTTTGTGCAACTAAAAAATGAAAATGGTTGTGATGGAAACCTTTACAAATGAGTGATATGGAGGCAAGTGTATTCCTTTTTTACCTTGAATTTGAGAGAGGGTTTAGTTTGAACCAGCTTGTGGTTACACTATTTTCACACCTTTTTGAATTGATGATGGTTTACTTGGAGGTCAAAATCAGTAATTTTGCGATGAGGACCTAGGGCTTTCCAAACTAGGGTTTAATCATTTCTCTAGCCACCAAATTAGGAAAATTTCTTGGAGGATAAGGAGGAGAGGCCACCTACCATATTTAACTCTTTTGTAGCCTTTTTATTTCAACTTGGAGGATGTATTTTAGCCTTGGGGCAAGTTCTTTCCTTGTTTGAGGAGCCTCTGCATTAGCGTAGTGCCACTTATTTGCGCAGCGCCAAAAAAGGGTCCACTTGCAGCCAAGCTTTAATGAACATCTCGATTTCAAATTTGGGCCCATAATAGCTCATTGGAAATTATAACCTGTCGAATTTCCAAATATACCATTATTTCCCTAATTGGAGTTGATTTTCCCTGCCAAAAGTTTATTTTCCCAAGACTGGTAAAAATGTGTTGAATGATGGTGTAGAAATGAAGAGTGCTAGTGCAAAGAACTTTTATATGTTTTCCTAAACCTAAAATTTTACTCATTATAGCTCATTGGAAATCCCTTCTAGTCTAGGTGCCGTTTGAGCCATCAAGAAATTCATTTGGACACTCTAGCTATGCGAAAACCTAATTTTCCCAAGGTCACTCCAACAGTGCAGAAATTCTCCTGTGACACCTGTATTTTTGAAATTGCTCCAAAACCATGAAACCTGTGTAAAAAATGAAGGATGTTTTCATCTTGGCCCTATGATGGACAAATACCTCTCTGAATTTTTCCAAATTCATCTCTGTTTGGTCAGAAACATATTTTTAAACAAAACTGACCTTAGGTGTGGCAAATGACTTGGCCCTTGGAATGAATTCTTGGAAAATGGTGGAGGCATGGTTTTTATGAGTTGGTATGTAATTATCATTGCTGATATGATCTATAAAATGGATCCTTTTCTCTTATGCCTCCTTTCCATAGAAAACCCTAGCTTAGTTGGAAGAGGAAATTAGGGTTTGGTGTAGGGGATTTAGGACTGCCTTGTAGAGGGAGAGGAATGAAGGGGTTACGGATTGTCTAAATTCTTGGAGAAATTTTGGGGGATAGGGATAGATGTTAGAGAGTAGGGGAAAGTGGTATTTCAAGAATTGAGTGAGGGGAAAGGGTCCAAAAGTGAAAAACATAGGCCTAGTCTCGAAAAGTGACAAATTGTAGCAATAGGCTAGGTTTTGTAGAAAAATGATGAGTTTGAGGGATAAGAGTGATGGGAAGTGTTTATGAAGGTATATTAAGGATAGGAGGAGGTGTAAGAGCATCAGGATAGAAGACTTGTTTATTTTTTAACCATGGAGGTCATGAAACCAAGAAAAAGGCCCTAAAAAACCCTAGTTGGTTAATGGAGTCATGGGCAAGGGAAAAACAGAGTAATTGGATTATGGGTGTGAAAATGGGACAGAGATGAGAGGCATGAGTCCATGAGGAATCTTTCATGAGTGATATGCTGACTATGAAATGATAGGGTTGGGAGATATTGAAAATTTATCTTAAGGATAATGAAGGCGGTGAGATTTCTAGAACTCACAATATTCATGACTTTTGTTTGTAGAGATATAGGATAAGCATTTAGTCATCTATGAAAAGAAAAAATTACTTATGACTAACATTACCCACTCTCAACAAACATATTGCACTGAGATATTATGTTTCAGGGATGGGTGGCACCATCATGGTGCAAGGAGACCACTCCGTGGCTTTAGAGAATTAGAAGATACTTCCACATTGGGAGGAATCTTCCATATTTGGTAGAGGTTGGTGGGCACTCATTCTTACATTGGAAAAAATCAGAAAGTTTTTGATGGGTGATAGCTTTTCATGGAAGGTTAGCCTCCAAAAGCTTCCACCTTCACTAGAGCATGATCATTTGTAGGAGGAGAAGCAGAGGCAAGATTGCAGCATCCTGGTGTATGAATTTGGCATGGGAGATGTCGAAGAAGAGAGAAGCAACATGACAGTTTCTTCACATGATAGATCAAAAACGTTTTCATTATTGGGTATTCACCCTTATTGGAGATCCCAACTGTTAGTGGAATACTCCAAGGATCTCTTTTCATGTAGAGTGCTTGATGGCCAATTATCTGATGGGAGATATGCAGTGAGAGATGGGGTCATCTATTTTCAGAGTAGGATCTTCTTGACTAGATCTTCTAAGCTCAAGGAGAAACTACTAGATGCAACATATGAGGGTTTTCTCTCCAAACTCACTGGTTTTATAAGAGCACACCGTATTATCCTGGAGGTATTCATTTGGGAGGGATTCAAAGAGGAGATGCACCATCATATGAGGATATGCATGGATTTTTTGAAGGATGAGTACATACATGAATTTTTGGTAGAGTTATCAAAACCACTTCCTTTCTCATTGGGAGTGAGAGGAGGCCCATCCATGAGCCACCTTACTAGCTTGAACGAAGTACATGGTAAATATTGTATTTCTATACATCATGATTCATTTACTATGTATTTTCATTTCTTTACCATTCATGTGTAGGGAATTTCTCCAAGAGGGGGCACTCTTCCTTCTAGACTTCATGGTCTACTTGAGGCCATAAGCAGCATTGATTATGACCACTCCCTAAGAGATGTTGGGGAGATGATATCTTATTTAGGGTGTGCTCAATTTGCACCATACATTATACACCTTCTCCAAGCATGTGAAAAGATTGGGGCATCAAACAAGTGGTTGGGAAACTACTCATCATGCAATATTCTGATGCAGTTAGGAGAAAAATTGTGGTGGTTGTTGTTATCAAACTAGCTCCAAAAATAGAAGAAAAGAGAGACCAACTCTTTAGAAATCAACCACTTCGAGGGGGAAACCTCTAATACATTACATAAATGAACAATTCTTGGATGATACAAATGACCAAAACCTCTTTCTATATATAGGAGTCCATGGGATCACAATATAATCCTATCCGACTTAACAATAATAATGTAAGGGACAATAATAACAATATTGCGGTTACAGGGGTACAACAATAACAGTAAGGGGGTTACACTAACAACAATAAGGGAATATAATAGTAATATAGGGACCTAACATTCCCCTGTTCTTCTAAAAAGTGTTGTCCTCAATGCTTGAGTAGCTCCAGATGCTTTTGTATAAAATTCTCATCCTCCCATGTAGAATCTTCAGTGGGCAAGTTCTTCCACTTGATGAGATACTCTGAAATTGATCGATTTCATAGCTTTCAAGTTCTTGTTTTCGTGACTGCTTTAGGTTCCAATATGATTTTTCCTTCGTCATCAAGTTTTGGCAATATTGTTTGAACTGGAAGTTTGTCCGCTATAACCTTCTTTAAGCATGAAACATGTGTTACACCATTTTTTTGGTCATCTAACATATTATTATTAGATGAACCCAAGTACACCATGTAAGACCAATTTTACCCTAAGTAAAATTGTTGTCACCATATAAAATAACTTATTTGGTCATATTTAACCCAAAACAAGGAAATTAATTAAATAAATCCTTATTTATTTACTTATTTCCTAAGAACAAGTTATTTAAATCATTATTTAAATAATATTCTTAGTTAAATTTAATTAAATCATCCATAAATAATTAAATAAACCATTATTTATTTAATTATATTCCCATCATTCCCCTAAAATGATAAATAAATCATTTATTTATTTATTATTTATAAATAAAGGAATTGACCCAAGTCAAGAATCCTTTTCCCCCCAAAAAATATAATAAAATATTCCTAAAAGGTGCTTCTAGAATTTGATTAATAATATTTTATTCATGCACCGAGTTCTAGACCACCCCAATATTTTTTTATAAATAGGGGGGTTTTCCCCATTCATTAGTCACCGTCATTGCATTAGATCACTCAGGATCTACTCTTGGTCACCATTTTTTCCATTTTGCTTTGTGAACTCCCATTGAGTTTTATGTTTGCTTTTTTACACCCATAAGAGAGAGAAATGTTAGGTCTGAAACACTGAGGACTTTCAAGAACCCAACCCACTGAGGAGAATCGGAAGACGCCTTTCTTTTGTTCCTCTCAGGTGCCCCATTCTTTAATATAATACAAAATTCTTTCAAATACATTCTTCTTGTCTTGTCCATTGAATTTATGGAGCCATATTATATTTTATCTGCTTAATGTATTTTATGCTTAGATCTGAATTTGTGCAGCAAAATTAAAGATATTTTTCAGCCATAATCGATGTTAGGGCTATTTTTTATGCGTAGCTAAAGTGATCTTTTACGACGAAAGATTCATGCTAACAATTGGCGACTCCACACGGGTTTTCTTTTGCGACCGCTGTCATTTTATATATTCCTGCATATCCAGCTGTTTCAGACCCTAGGGTTTCTCTTCCCTTTTCTATTTTTCCTATTTTTATGGTGTTTTCATCCCTAAAACCCTCAAACAGTCAAATTTTTAACTTCCGTGTGTTTCTGGCCTTATTGCGTAGGTGACAGACATCAGCCACAGCTGAGACGACAAATTTTTCTAAAATCTGCCGCCGAGAGAGCCGAATCTGCAGGTTGCACTTATCGGCCCAAAAAGTGTGACCTGAGCTTGAGGATGCACTTTTCTGCCCCAAACCCGTTACCTGGAATGAAATCAGGTTAGAACCTGCGACCTGCCCTTTTTCTGCAAATCTTCTAGCACTTTTTCTGGGTTTGTCTAAAGCTTCTGTCAGGGTTTTCCAGCCTCTGTCTCCGCCCGTTTAGACCTGTTTCTACTCTGCTTTACTCAACTAAGAGGGAATCTTGTCCCTTAGGGCTCTAGTACCCTCCACTTTTTGTGGGAGAGTCTTTGTTGTTTCAGCAGTCTGAATTTTTAAAGCTTCAGCCTTATTTTCTCAGATCTGATACCTCCGTTTCAGCTCCTTTTAGATCAGCTCTTCTCCCTCTCAAATCACCTCATATCATTTTGTTTGGGTTCATTTCTAAGGCCACTGCCTTGTCTCTTCTATTTTTAGTTGATCTCCTCCTTTTTAGCAGCAACCTTGCCTCTGCCTCTTTGTTGTTCTCTACACCACTTTTCAGTAGATTTCTCCTTTTGATCCCAATCCCTCCAGACATTTGATATATTGGCCTCTTTTTAGCGTGTTTTTCTTAGTTTTTTCCCTCTTATCGACTAGTTTTGAGAGACCCGCCTTTTGGGGTTAGATTGATGCATTGGTAGCTGTTCATTTTCTGTTCTTTTAGTCTTATTTACTATAGATTTATTTTCGGTTACACAACACACTTATTCTTTTACTCTTAAAATGTCTGGGTTTAAACAATTAAAATTAACGCACGCCACACACTGACCGTAAGTGAAGAAGCGCCTGGTTAACACCGCATAGCAAAGACTTTAAAATCAATTGTCACTGCACCTTTCTGCCCTTGACCTCACTTGATTTTGTCTCTCCCTGCCCTTGTCAATTTTTCTTCTTCCCGTCATCATTGCACCCCCAAGGCGCCTTTCTCAGAGACTTCTTGGCCTTCACCCTCAGTTTTTTCTTGGTCGACTTCCTCCTTCTCGTCGTCATCGAGTAAGTCCTCCCCCGAGTCCGCACTCTGACTCTTCCTCTGATTGTTCAGGTTCTCCCCCTACTCCTGTTTCTCCCCCTGTCACTTTTACCATGTCTACATCAGGGCCTACTACCAGCAGCAACCCCAGTACTACTGCTGGATCTGTTTCCACTAGAACCACCTCGGGACCTTCCTCGACTGCCCCATTGCTCCCTTATATGGCTGGCCTTAGTCTCCCCAGCTTCAATCAGCTAACCAATGATCCTATTCGCCACAATGTTAGTTGGCTTGCTATGCCAACCAAGCTGCCCTCTGACATTCCCAAGTTTGAAGGCCTTGCTATTGAAGATCCTTCTAACCATATCCGATCTTTCCACATATGGTGTTCCTCTAATTCCATCATCGATGACTCCATCCGTCTTCTTTTGTTCCAACGCATGCTTACTGGCGAAGCTTCCAAATGGTATGTTGATCAAGCCACCTCTTCCCATACCACCTTTGCGACCATTGCCCAAGCCTTTTTATCCTATTTCCAGCTACCCCTCCGATACGACATTGGCACTGAACTCTTAACTTCTTTCCACCAATCCTCTTCGACCCGCCTTTCTGCTCATGTCCAGGAATGGCGGCGAAGACGAAGCTTGTGTCGCGCTCCCCCCTTTGAAGATTGGGTTTATATGGACTGGTTCCTTCGCTCTCTCTTAGCTCCCATTGGCAAGGATGTCGCATCCCATTTTCCCCAAACCGAAGAAGCCACCCTCCAAATAGCTTTGAAATATGACCTTATTTACGCCCTATATGGTTATGTTTATACCGTCCTTCCTGACCTTCCCAAGCCCGGTGGTCCTCACGCCTCAAGGGTATCTCACTCTGTTGATGGTATCGTTGGAGCACTGTCACATACCTCTGCCCAACCTCTTCCGGGCCATGGTTTCCCTCCAAGGGCCAGCCCCTCTGGCACTTTTTCCCCTTCCGGTAGCATGTATTCAGGATACGGCATGCCTCCTCCTTTTTCCCACCCTCCTGCTTACCTCACTGCTACTTATCCGTATCCGCAACCAGGTGTCCCAGCTCCCCCAACATTTGGACCTCCCACTCCCTTGCCTTTTCCACCCATGCAACCGCACTTATTACCCCTTCCAGGGCAAGTCTTTACAAAGTAAGGGGGACCTAATTTTTTTCCTTCTCCAAGAAAGAAGAAAGGCAATCAATTTTCCCCTGGTACTCGTAGACCCAATCCTTCCAGTATCGATCCTCACACTGCTTAACCAAACATTTGTACCTGCCCCAAACCGAACAGCCACTTCGCACTACTGCAGCTCCATTCCTAAGGCGGTTTATGGTCATTACACTCACGATTGTCCCTTATTACCACAAATGCGGCAGATGTGGGATTCTCAGGCCACCATACAGGGACAGCACTCCTCCCCTACTATCCCCCCCGCCCCAGGGACTTCTCAACCTGATGTGTTTACCGATCCTTTCCCTCAACAAGGATTCATGGCCACTCAACCACCTCATGCCCCGGTAAACACCCAACCTTCCCCTTCGGGTTCCTCTGATTACCAGATTCTTATGATGGCTTCTGACCCATCTCTCACCGTCGACCTCAACCTTCAAAATCGGTCCCGTCAGTATTCCACACCTCCTGTTCTGTCTGTCTCTGAGTCTCCATCGTCAGGTCCTACAGAGCCTTTATCGACACCCAATGGTCCCTTGCAACTCCCTCCGCCCAAAGTCGAGGTTCATCCCAAGACTCCTAAGGGACCATTACGTTGAATCTGGTCGGGCTGCCCATTCATACAACATAGTAGATGATCTGGCCCAATCTCCCACTGCCATTTCAACACTGGAACTTCTCCAGTTGTGTCCTTCTCAAAAGAGGGCTCTCCGATCTGCTGTGGGCGCTGTAGATCCTGCCAATGACCAATTCATGTTTTTCCACGCCCGTCAGTCAGACCATCCCCCTCTCCCTCCTTTGGTTGTTTTCCAAATCCCAGTCAAAATCCGAAATGCCAATGTTTCTCGGTGCATTATTGATGAGGGGGCATCTACCTGCGTAATGTCTGCTTCGGTTTGGAAACAACTTGGATCCCCTGAAATGCCCCCTTCCACCATCACCCTTCGTGCATGGGATGGCCATGCCTCCTAGCCCATTTTCCTATTCTGTAGTTGTCCTATCACCCTTGCTAGCAAGACTATTTTTGTCGATGTTAAAGTTATTGACGCCCCTCTTGACTACAACATCCTTTTCGGGCGTAGTTACACCTATGCCATGTCTGCCGTCCCATCCGCAGTCCACCACAAGATGTTCTTCCCTCATAATGGCAAGATTGTCACCATTGACGAGTTGAATTACCATGAACCAAAATCTTAGACCTCCCCTGAGTCCACCATCTCTACTATCACCAACAAGCAAACTGTTGATTCTTTGACCAGTGTTTCCCCCGGCATCTACAAAGTCTTCTGCTTGCTTGGCACCTTTTTCGACTCCCCTCCCGTCTCTGATCCTGGCTTGGCGAACGTTTGCATGATGCAATCCTCTTGGGATAACCTTACAGAGCCCACTTTGGCTATTCAACAACCTCAACCTCAACCAGCTCCTAGCCCTTTGCCCCTGTTAACCACCCTTCTTCCTTCTGAATCTTCTTCTACCGCCATTCCTCATGGGTCGATTTCACCTGCAATCAACCCCCTTGGCACCATTCCTCCTGGCCATTTCCATGCTGGTCAGATCCCTTTCCTCGCTCCCCCTCCTGGAGCTTATTCGGTCCCTACCTTGGCCACCCTATCCCTCCCCAACTTGACCTTGGGTATACCCGTCTGGTATCTTGACCCTCCAGCCACCACTGCGCCAGATCAACCTAAACCATATATTACCTTGACCCCGGTTCAACCAATCCCCATGACTTCTCTTACTACATCGGTACCTCAGTCACCCCAACAAGCACCGCCTCCTGTTGCAACCCCTTCGAGTAAAAATGGCAAAGCTTGCATGGGGGAATCGAAGGACAAACCTACCCCGCCCAACCCTACCCCTCCTCGGCCTCCCAAACATCCCATCCAGTGTGTTCTGTGTGATGTTTTTGGTCACGCCACTCATACCTGTCATGAATTACCACCTCTCAAGACCATGGTTAATGAAACGTTTCCATAATCTGACATCCCAGCAGTCCATGTCACCATACCAGATTCTATCCCAAAACTTAAGAACTTGCGCACCAATCACCCTTGTTCTTTATGCAATTTCCATGGCCACTATACCCACCTTTGCCCCCGCCTTGACAAGTATCGTGCTTCTTTAGCCACATACTGTCAATTCGAAGCCGCCCTCACCCGTAATCCTTCTTCCCTCACTCTGGACCCCCTGTCTACCACGATTAACATTTCTCCTCTTGATATTGAAATGACCGACACTTCAGCTACCATTTCCTACCTTTGCTCATCACCGTGATTCTCGGATACCAACCCCTTAGTACCGTCCCCCGACGCTTCACCTCATCATTCAACTGCTCACTCTGTCACCTCACATGACATCGTACCTATGAGCCCTTCCCATCACAATCAAGAGTCTCATCCCTCTACCTCCTCAGGTCAACCTCTTCCATCCTCTCTTCCCATCTTCCAGTCCCGATGAAGACATCATGGAAGCCATGACCAACCCTGATTTTCCATGGGAAAATCTGCACCATCGTGCATATTTCCTCCTACATCAATCCCATGACAAATATGCCCTTGAATCCAAAGACTTCATTCCTGATAAATTTGATTGGTTCAAAAACCCCATCCCTGCACCTGATGCTTTCGAAGAAGGTAATATGGCTAATATCTCTCCCACCATCAAAATCGACATTTCTGTCAAGTCAGGTATTGAAGAACATATCACCATGGGTGCCCAATGCACTCCGGAAGAAATTGAAGCCTACATGAAACTCTTCAAAGAATTTCGTGATTTTTTCGCCTGGTCATACTCAGAAGCTCCTAGACTTGATCCAGCCATTGTCGAAAATCACATCGACACATGGCCTGATGCTATTCCAGTTCATCAAAAGTTGAGACCCATCCATCCTTCTAGACGTGAAGCCATCAAAGCTGAAATTGACAAGCTCTGGCAGGGTGGTTTCATTTACCCCATTGAATATACCACTTGGGTGTCTAACCCAGTTCCCGTCCTAAAAAAACAAGGCACCATTCGTGTTTGCACTGAATTTCGCGATTTGAGCAAAGCTTGTCCAAAAGAAAACTTCCCCACACCATTTATTGACCAAATCATCGATGAGTGTGCAGGGCATGAGATTCTCTCCTTTATGGATGGCTTCTCTGGATAGAACCAAATTGTTATCCGTCATGCTGATCAACTTAAAATTGCGTTCATTAGTCCGTGGGGCACTTTCGCATACCGAGTCATGCCATTTGGCCTTAAAAACGCAGGTGCCACCTTTCAACGAGCCATGTTGTATTTCTTCCAAGACTTAGCCCATATTATTCTTTCCTATTTATACAACCTTACTGCACGTTCTAAACATCGGGCCCAACACCTTCATGACCTGCATACGATTTTTATCCGATACCGCAAGTATAACATTCGCCTTAATCCTTTGAAATGTGTATTCTGTGTTCCTGCCAGTCGTCTCCTTGGCTTCATCGTGTCTGAAGACGGAATAACTCTCGACCCTTTGAAGGTTCAAGCCATTCTTGAACTTCCTCTACCTCGTACCTTATGCCAGCTACAAAGTCTCCAAGACAAAGCTAATTTTCTTCGCCAATTCATTCCTGACTATGCCACTACTGCACATGGCTTCCTTAGACTTCTTCGATCTCACACCCCTTTTGTCTGGGATACATACGCTCAAGAATATTTTGATGCCCTCAAGCATGCTATCACATCCGCTCCCTTGAACCGTCCCCCTGACTTTGACCGAGATTTCATTCTATACATCTCCACTTCCACCTATTCGGTTGCTGGTGTCCTTATCCAGGAGGATGATAACGGTGTCGAACACGCGATCTATTATGTCAGTAAGAACCTTGCCGGTCCACCTGTTTCATACTCGCATGAAGAAAAATTAGCACTAGATGTCGTGTTCTCGGTCCAAAAATTACGTCATTATATCCTCATGCGTTCCACCAAGGTTGTGACTGATTCCAACGCCATGGCTTTCCTATTGATTCACCGCATCCTCAATGGGAAGTACGCCCATTGGGTCGTTATTCTCCAAGAATTCGACCTTGAATTTGTCACCCCAAAAAGTAGGAAAGGTTTAGTCCTAGCTAAACTCATTTCTGATTTGCCTACCCAGACGCAAGATCCTCCAATTAATGACGCTCTTCCCGATGAACATTTGTTTGCCATCACCACCGAAGATCCTTGGTATGGTGATATCCTTACTTACTTGTGAACCCAAAAGTTTTCCCTTCACCTTGATCGTGATGCTCGACGACGTATCTGACACCAAGCCTCTCGCTACCTTTTAATCGGCGATGACCTTTATCGTCGCGGCGTAGATACCATCCTTCATCGTTGCCTCACCCATGCTGAAGCCGAGAAATTCCTAAATGCCTGTCATAGTGGCACTTGTGGCAGCCACCTCTTCGGCCTCGCCACCACCCAAAAAATCATGCGTGCTGGGTATTTTTGGCCTTCTCTCTTCAATGATTGCATTGAAGCAGTCAAACACTATTCCAATTTCCAACATTTTTCCCCCAAGGCGCGAGCTCCTCCCACTCCTCTCCATCCTGTCATCACAGCTGGTCCTTTTTGCAAATGGGCCATCGACTTTCTGGAATGTTGACCTCCATCTGCTACTAACCACAAATATATCATCGTGGCGGTTGACTATTTCACTAAATGAGCTGAAGCTATGCCTACGTTCAACAATAAGGTAGCCACTACAACCCTCTTTTTCTTTAACCATGCCATTGCTCACTTCGGCGTTCCAAAATAGTTAGTCTCAGACCATGGCTGACATTTTGAAGATCAGATTTGGCATGAGCTCTCCTCCTTATTGGGTTTTGAACACCAATATTCATCTTCCTATTACCCCCAAGGTAATGGTCAAGTTGAGGCGGTTAACAAAATTCTTAAGACCATGCTTCAACGCACAGAGAATAAGCACAAAACCAATTGGCATCTCATGCTCTTCCCTGCTTTGTGGGCCTATCGTACTTCTGTTAAAACTGCCACCAGTTTCACTCCTTTCCACCTTGTCTTTGGCGAGGAGGCCATCTTACCAATCAAGTGTGAAATCCCTTCCCTTCACTTGGCCGTCAAACTTCTCCCTGATATCCAACCTCTAGAACAACGACTTATCATGCTTGAGCACACCTCTGAAGACCGTCGTGTTGCACTGCAAACTCTCGAAGCGGCCAAAAAGCACACCAAGGCTCAGTATGAACGAAAAGTACAGCCTCACACCTTTCATGAAGGTGACCTTGTTCTAGTATACGACCAGGCCCACGATACCCTTGGTCATGGGAAGTTCGACTCATTGTGGATAGGTCCTTACATCATCAGTAAAGATCTTGGGAAGGGAGCATATCTTTTAGAGGACTTTGAAGGCCACCCCCTTCCTAATCCTCGCAATGCACTCTATCTTAAGAGATATTACCCTTAGCATTTCCCACTCGAAATGCATGTTTTATCTCCTTGTAGATAGCCAGCATAGGTTTTTTTTTCTCATTCACTACTTCACCAGGACACATGTTTCCCACGAAGTCTTTCTTTCCCTCTTCTCCAAATCGGATTTGCTCACTTACAACACTTTTCTTTGGGGCACCGCTTGGCCTCCATATTTATTCTTGTTTGTGTCGATTTCCGTCATGAGATACCATTTTGTACTCATGTCTTTCGAGTCCCCCTTGGACCTTTCATCATTTCTTCATCATCATTAGTGTCTATTTACTCGTCTCTCTACTATTTTCCCTCATGCCTTAGTTGGGGTTCCCTTATTGCCTCACCTATGGCGGACCTACTTCTGTCGACATCAGCTCATTTACTCCAGAAGTCAGGTCTAGGGGGCAGTGTACCTTGGTTCAAGCTCTTCCTAGCATGATCGTGATATATACACTTGATTGTCCAATGACACAACCGCAACTATTGGTGATTCCCAGGCATGTGTGAGATGTCTCAACTCTCATGAGGGGGTGGCCCTACAGGTAGCCCCCCACATGTCTAGCTGTCTTCATTTCCACCCTTGATGCAGCTCCTCCCATTTGATGATATCAGCCTCAACCGCTTGCGGCGCCTCTTCAATTTTCACGTATCAGTCAGAGTTTGTGAGCCCTTCCCCGCATGTAGGGGGAATTTGGGTGTATTTGTATCTCATGTACTACCATACTATTGTATAAGTCCTAACGATTATTCCAGGCATCACATGTATGTGGGATTCATCATGTTATTTATCTGGCTCATGTTTAGGCCAGCACATGCTTCATTATTGCGTTCTGTGGTTTTCCGGGCACCTTATTCTTTGTACTTTGTCTCGCCGGGCATAGGTATGCCTCCCCCGACGCCTTTAGCATAGGTACCACTTCATACACTAGAGACTTGTTGCACTTGTAAGTCTCATCTCCTCAGGGTCTAGTCCTTTAGCACATCAGACAACATTACACTTCTCTCTATCACTTCCCTTTTGATATCTAGTGATTCAGTTCTTACAACGTACTTCGGTCATACGATTTTCTCCTAACACTCGTACGTTCGGGGGCAATTTGTTACACCATTTTTTTGTCATCTAACCTATTATTATTAGATGAACCCAAGTACACCATGTAAGACCAATTTTACCCTAAGTAAGATTTCTTTCACCATATAAAATAACTTATTTGGTCATATTTAACCCAAAACAAGGAAATTAATTAAATAAATCCTTATTTGTTTACTTATTTCCTAAGAACAAGTTATTTAAATCATTATTTAAATAATATTCTTAGTTAAATTTGATTAAATCATCCATAAATAATTAAATAAACCATTATTTATCTAATTATATTCCCATCATTCCCCTAAAATGATAAATAAATCATTTATTTATTTATTATTTATAAATAAAGGAATTGACCCAAGTCAAGAATCCTTTTCCCCCCAAAAAATATAATAAAATATTCCTAAAAGGTGCTTCTAGAATTTGATTAATAATATTTAATTCATGCACCGAGTTCTAGACCGCCCCAATATTTTGTTATAAATAGGGGGGTTTTCCCTGTTCATTAGCCACCTTCATTGCATTAGATCACTCTAGATCTACTCTTGGTCACCATTTTTTCCATTTTGCTTTGTGAACTCCCATTGAGTTCTATGTTTGTTTTTTTACACCCATAAGAGAGAGAAATGTTAGGTCTTAAACAATGAGGACTTTCAATAACCCATCCCACTGAGGAGAACCAGAAGACACCTTTCTTGTTTTCCTCTCAGGTGCCCCATTCTTTAATATAATACAAAATTCTTTCAAATACATTCTTCTTGTCTTGTCCATTGAATTTATGGAGCCATATTATATTTTATCTGCTTAATGTCTTTTGTTCTTAGATCTGAATTTGTGCAGCAAACTTAAAGATATTTTGCAGCCATAATCGATGTTAGGGCTATTTGTTATGCATAGCTAAAGTGATCTTTTACGATGAAAGATTCATGCTAACAACATGGAAAATTAGATGCACTTGCGAAGAAGGAGGAAGCTCCAATTTGTATGCTATAGTACCAATCTTTTGCAACACCTTGTAAGGACCATAGTAATTTGGTGATAGTTTATTATCCTTCTTAGCTCGCTTGAGGGACATTTTCTTGTATGGTTGTAGCCGTAAAAATACCCAGTCTCCTATATCAAAAATTCTCTCGCTGTGATGTTGATATGTCTGTTGTTTCATTTGATTTTGTGCCAAATTTAGGTTATCCTTTAAGAGTTGGAGAACTTCTTGTTGATGCTCGATGTGATCTTCCATTGCTTGAAAATTAGAATTTTATCTTAAATACGATGTGATGTACGATGGATGATATCCATAAAGTGCCATAAATGGGTTCATTTTTGCTGTAGTATGGAAAGAAGTGTTATACCACCATTCAACGAGAGGTAACCACTTGACCCATTGTGTTTTCTTATCAGATACAAAACAACAAAGATATCCTTCCAAATATTTAGTCACTATCTCTGTTTGACCATCGGATTGAGGATGATAAGATGAGCTATGAGCTAGTTGAGTACCCAAACAAGAAAATAATTTCGTCCAAAAATTTCCTGAAAAAATGGGATCTTTGTCACTGACAATAATCTTTAGGTTTCCATGTATCTTTTGAATTGTTTCCATAAATGAAGTAGCAACTTTACTTGATTTAAATGGATGAGATAAGGTAAGTCTATCAACTACCACCATGATGACACTCTTTGCTTTGGACTTAGGTAAACCTGTGATAAAATCCATTGAAATCTCCTCCCAACGTTGACTTGGAATGGATAAAGGTTGTAGAAGACCTGGAATCTTAATTGTATCAACTTTATTTTGCTGGAAAACCTAACATTCTGCCATAAAATTTTGAATATTAGATTTAAGGTCATCCCAAAAAAATTCTTTCTTCACCCTGTGGTAAGTTTTTAAAAATCCTGAGTGTCCTCCTAAAGGAGAAGTGTGCAATTCCAAAAGAATCTTTCGTTTTAGTTGGGAATTCTTGCAAATATGCTCATTTGTACTGCATGAACTACTTTTCCAACTAAATGTATCAGATTTACTAGGATCTTGCTGCAACTTTTGAATGAGTGTCCATACTTCTTTGTCCTTCTTCCATTCATCTCATGCTTTAGTTATCCAATCTGGTTGGATAATAGAAACGGCACAAAGTAATGCTTCCACCTCTTCATATTTTCTTGAGAGTGCATCTGCAACAAAATTTAGCTTCCATTTTTTGTAGATGATTTCAAAGTCATAACCCAACATCTTTGTGACCCATTTTTGTTGATCTTCTGAAGATATTCTTTGTTCCAAAAAGTGTTTAAGACTATCATGATCAGGTTTTACCTTGAAGTGTCTTCCCATTAGGTAAGGTCACCATTTATTTAGTGCATGTAGTATTGCCAACATTTCCTTCTCATAAATAGCTTTTTGTAAATACTTTCCTTTGATTGGACGACTTTCAAAAGAAATGGGTCTTCCTTCTTGCATTAAAACAACACCAATTCCATTTGTTGGCAATATGAAGCAGAGTGTTGTCCTTGATGGCAACCTACTTGATAAAGTTGATGGCAACCTATTTGATGAATTTGTTCTTGATGGAAACCTATTGAACTTGATGGAAACCTACTTAATGAGTTAAAGGGGAGATTGTTGGTAATGTGATACAATGTGTTGACTTTGATGGAACCTACTTAATGAAGTTGTTCGTGATGGAAACATACTTGATGAGTTGTTAAATGTAAATCTGATGTATCTACAGATTAGTTCAGAAGTAGCAAAAGAAAGGAATTCAGAAAGTGCCAGAATAATGATAAATAAGTTATGCTACAAAGCATACGTGGGTTTGTTAAGGTGAAGTAGCATATGCACGCAGAAAAGTACGTGCAAAGTAGCGTATGCCCTTTTGCGCTCCAAATTTAGAATACCAAGGGGTGTTACCATGGTATTGACCCATTGTATTGAGCACTGGATTATCTATTTGATCCTGTCCAGGAATACCATAGGAAGTGGTGTGGTTTTGGCTCATGGTATTGATAAAGGCGAAACCTATATAAGGAGTAAAGAATAATAGTGCAAGGGGTGCATGAGTAAGGGTTGTGACTGAATAATTCTCTCTAAGGAATATCTTCATGGATGAACTCTGTTCTTGATTGATAGATCTGAATCTATGATGCACCTATGAAGAAAATGAAGAAGAGGGATCTCTAGATCTGAAATGTATATGTATTTTCTAGATCTGTTTATGGAATGTTTAGATCTGAGATGAGGCGAAATATTTTATGAATTAAAGGATGAAATCTGAGTTGTTTATCTAATCTGAAGAGTTGCACAGTCCTGAAAAGTTACAAATGTATATGCAGGTTTGCTTCAGTAAAAGCGCGTCTATACGTGGGTCTGATTAAGGAAAAGCGTGTATGGGTAGATAGGGTTTTCTGAAGAATGCACAGAAGTATACGCAGGTCGGTATGCATGAAAGCACATACATACGTAGGTTCAGTGAATTAAAAGTGTGTATGGAATCTAGGGTTTGCTGAAGTAAGTGGAATGAAATGTCTAATATGTTTTGTTGTTTTATTGCTATCTGTTAATGATGTATTCATATAGAACTGGGTTGTTTGAATGATGAATATGCTGTTGAAGATCAAGTTGTTGGTTGATTGGTTGATGATTCAATGAATGAATTGACGGGGTTATAAGTTTCAGTTTGATGGATGTTGAGCTTAAACGTGTGGAGTGGGTCCAATCTGAAAATATGATGAAAAGTGGCCTACAAGTTGCGTTGTATGGAAGCTGTTGGATCCAATATGAAAATTGATGAAACGTGGTCCACAATGGTGCTGAGGGTCGAAGCCTTCAACGAGGGGGTTGTAGATCCCTTCCAGTGGTAGCTGGTAAATGAGTGCAGGGGGTAGTAGCTCCCTTCCAGGAGAGGCTGGTAAACGAGATCAGGGGGTCGTAGCTCCCTTCCAGGAGAGGCTAGTAAACGAGAGCAGGGGGTTGTAGCTCCCTTCCAGGAGAGTCTGGTAAACGAGACAAGGTTGTAGCCTTCTACAGGTGGGTGCCTACGTGCTGGTATGAGTCTGCGCCAGTACATGGTTGTATGATGTTTTCTTTATAATAAAATATTGAAGACTGAGACGACGACAGCGGTGGTTTTCTCCCGAATTGTGTTTCCACCTTAAATCCTGGTGTTCATGTGTGTTTCTTATGTGTGATGATTTATTTTGTTCTTACTGCACATGTTTACTGTTTACTAAACATCTATTGAATGATTAATGATGCAATGAACTAAGCAAAGAATTATCATCATAATGAGATCTCTGTTAATACGCGAGTTTTATTAAGGATATCCGCGTGTATACGCGAGTTGGCTTCAATAAAGTAGCGTATGGGTTTTAGAGAAAGGAAAAGTAAAATTTTTATCAGTTAGCACTAAATACTGATTCACCCCCCCTCTTGTTACGACTCCACTATGTATCTTTTTTGCTATATACTTTGACACCATTTTACTTTTATAATCATGATTAAAAAGGATTCCATTATCATTTTCATCTACTTTATCCCAAGGTATATAAAATCCTCTTCTTTATTATATGTTTAATCTGTTTACATATAATTCCATAATACTCTTATATTTTATCATTAATCGAAGTGCATTGTTGCTAACATAAGTCCAAAAGATCGCAGATAAGTTATATGCTTTGCTAGGAACAAGCGGCCGTTGCTGAAACAGTTGACTTAGTTGCTGAAACAACCATCAAGCACGCAAATTCCGTCACTCGTAATTTGCGATTCTGGAAGAACCTTTTGTGGAACAATAGCAACAGCATGAAGACGTGGATCATTCTGAAGATAGCATTCTTGTTGTCTCTGTTGTAACAATATATTTTTTTGGAAGAACAGAATAGTCCTGTTTTGAGAAAGCGAACAGATTTGGGATAAACGTAGATTTGCTCTCATGTAATTGTAAAAGATGTCTCCTCTTTAAAAAGAGGAGACATCATCATTAGTAGGAGTTCGAGTTTGAAAGCTACAGGAGAACATTGTGTGAGAACTGGAGCTAGGCTCCATCTGTAATGTATCATTTCTTTTGACAGATGAATAAAATCTTCTTTTGAGCGCTCCAATTTAATTCTTTCCCTGGGGAATCTTGTGAGAGGGAAAGGGCCCGCCTTCCTCACAAGATTCACCCTTCTGTTCCTGTAATTTGTTTAATTCTTTACGCTGTTTGCACTTTACTTTAATTCTGTTGTTGAACACTAGTTGCACAGTTCTGTAGTTCATCGAGTACTCTGTTTCCTTAACGCTGCATGTGTTTAATACATTCATTCTTGAGAAGTTGAGAAATATCTTTCTGTTAATTGTGTGAATGTATGATGCTGGGAAGCAGGTGCTGAAGATTCCTGTACAAAGGAATAGGGCCCTGCTTCCACTAATTGCCTTCCTTTTCCTGCAGTGTGATTAGAAACAGGAGAACAAGTGCTGAAGGTTCCTGTTCACGGGAATAGGGTCTTGGTCTCTTGAGTCATCTTTTCTACAGTGTAATTAGTGCCAGGCAGCAGGTGCTGAAGTTCCTAATTAAGGAATAGGGTCCTGTTCCTGCTATGGTTGATTGATTTCTTTTCTTGCAGATTGATCTTCCTTTATTTGGATTTTAACTGCAACATAGGAATTATTTCTGCTATAACTTAAGTGACTTCAGCTTTGATTAAACAGAGTGTGAATAATTAGATTTGTGTGATTGATAATTGTGTGGATTTTTACTACAACATTGTTTTTTCTTTTGAAATTGAGCATATCCAGTGCGTGATTGTCTTTGGAATAAAAAGATTTCCTCGGGTTGACAATTTATGTGGAGCTTGAATTGTGAAAACAATTAAAGCGACCAACATTTTGGCGCCGTTGCCGGGGAAGGCAATTATAGATTTCAAAAGCATTAATATTTTCTTTCTAAATGTGCAGATTTTATGAGAGGACGCGGAACCCAGAAGAAAACTAACCCCACAGGTGGAAAAATCAAAGGAAGGGGAGGAAGAAAGACTTTCATTGACGAGATTGTATCAAAGGCTGAGTCATCACAGAGATTAAGTTCTCGTAGACCAAAACTTCAGCACTCCCCTCAATCAGATTACAAAACAGAGGAAGTTGTGGG
>CM076574.1:1303848862-1304250250 GCA_034641835.2 Pinus albicaulis | reverse complement strand
GAGGTCGTAAATACCAGCAGGTCTCAAGATTGCATTTTTTATTTTTCCCGAAATTTGCGACCCCGCGACCAAGCGACCAAGTCGCAAGGTCGCAAGGTCGCACCTTGGCCATTCTCTTACAACCTGCGACCCCGCGACCGAGTCAGGTCGCAGGTCGCAACAATAGCTTAGGTCGCAGAAAAGACTGGGTCGCAAGGCAGCCCAACGGTCAAGAAGATGAAAAGTCAAGGAAGCCCAAAGGGCAGCTTTTGTACTATAAATACTCCTTCGGGAACTTGTAAAAGGATCTGAGGTTTTGGGACTCGAGCTAAGTACATTGTATTACCAGTAGATTATACATTTAATGATGAATACAAGAATTTTGTAAAATCTCTTTGTGGATCTGGTGTTGTTTTATGTACGAGCACTCTTGAGTATTATATTTTCAGTTTCTGAACATCTTTGGATTAAGGGAACTGTATCTTTAATTCAGTTCATAGTTACATGACAGTTTGCTGAGTATGTTAATGGGGGTTGAGTTATTTCACTTTCTTGGTGAATGCTGATGACTTTGTTTATCTGCGTTTGTGTTATCATTTTAGGATTTTAGGAAGTGAAGGGTGTTCTCGCCATGAGGAACTGTTTCTTTCATGGTCAGAACAGCTTACAGGCATGAACCTAATGAAGTGTTTCTAACAACACTTCCTTCGGTCTTCATGCTTTATTATTTTTCTCTTGCTACTCATAGTGTCGTATGTACATTTAATGCATCAAGCATATGTCTTGTATCAGTCGATTAGGTGTGTATTCACTGTTTTATCGAGTTTAAGCGAGACCCAAAGCAAAGGAGAAACAATAGCTGGACCTGTTACCTTGACGCCGTATCCTTATTCCAAACGTGTTCGTTGTCCACTGGGACCTTTACTGGGAGATTCCCCCGCTCGTTGGCTTGACAATTTTCTCTCGCTAACAATGTAATTAGACAGTTTGCTCTGCTGCCCGACTTCAGCTCATTCACATGCTCGAACTGTACCTCGTCTCGAGTCGAGATGAGCGCAAGACCCTGGATTTTGTCTAATAACATCCAGTATCGGGTTCTTTGTGATTATTATTGTATGATTCTTTTTCATTGATGGTTGCGACCATACCCAGGCTTATTTGTTGATCCTTATTTTACCGGGATGGTATCGCGCCCATGCCTTGATTCCATTTTTTACACCCTTATTATGGATGGTTGCGCCATACTGTTATATCATGTATCATGATATTATTTGTATTTGTACTATGTCTTCCATGTCCGTGTGTTTTCAGTTGGACACGTTCTCACAAAGAATTTCACCCTCCATCTTCTCGGAACTCATGCTTTAGGGTACCCATGGCGTAATTTTGTCACCATCCCTACAATCCCTCGTCCAGAGTATTGGAGGACTATTCTCGTGACCCTAGCGTTAGTGTCCCTTAAAACACCTTGATGGTATCCTTTCACACAAGGAAAGAACTCCTCCCCGAAGAACATTTTCAAAAACCTTAAAAACCCACAGCCATACTGCGCGGGTAGCTACCATCCTCGCGCTAACAGAGAAAATACACACTAGTGCTTTTTACCAGCCAGCCCGTTCTGCACAGTCGGCATGCCAAGCTTCTCCACAAGGAATTTTTTTTTTTTTAACAGAAGGCAACTTGATTTTAACAACCTGCACGGAATCACCGGTGAGGTTGGGTTGTTTGCTCCTGATCCTTGATTAGGAAATGGTTTCTTCACCTTCATGAACTCTTCCTGAAGAGATAGGATTTCCCCATGATTATAGGGAGCCTAACTTTCCTTTCCTCTACAAAGCCTCCGTCTTCCATTTGCTAAAGAAATTTAACTTTTGGGAAGGAAATTATAGCCGAGTGACAATCAAGAGTAGAGCTATGAGCACTCGTGAGAGAGAGAGTTTGTCAAATCCTCGACGAGCTTGTAGGAGACACGTCCCGCTAGAACCTCTGTTGGATAAGACCACAAGGCGAGACCGCTTGTAATCGTTCGTATCTTAATATACAACACTGTTATTGTCCACATTGTATTTGTCCATTACATAATGCAATTTCTACGTTATTTTCCTTGAAATCGATCAACAGTTACAAAGTGAAATATTACGTTGCATGTTGTTCTTTATTTCGTACGTGTACAAAGACGGACGTGTTGGAGTTCACACGGATAGTGACCGTTCAGCGACGAAGAATCTCGCAGCAGTCGCCAAAATCGTTGACAGTAACCGTTACGCAGGCGATCCCATCATCCCTAGGTCTTATCAACAATCGAAACACGCAAAGCTAATAGATTCTCTCAGTTACAAAGGACAGACTTGCGAGCAGACCTCTTACCGTGATTCCTTTGCTACTATTGTTGAAGAAGAATTGGCGTTCGTTCAGCCGGATGCGCGCTATCCGTGAGCTCGCCGAATCCGCGTACACGCACACATGCAAAGTTAGCACGCCACCACGTTCATGCTTTACAATCTTATCGATCACCAGAGAGAACGGCACGAGAAATTGCATTATATAGCCGGACAAACACAACCGCGGAACCACGTAGTCACGATATTAAGATAGTGAGAGTAATGATTACAATCGTACGTTCCTCGACGTTGTGATCTTCTTCGACAAGGTTCCGCCGGACGTGTCTCACAAAGATCGTCAGTGATTTCACAAAACTCGCTTCTCGACAGGTCTTCTTTAGCTCGCTCTTGGATTGGCGACGGCCTATACTCTTCTCAAAAGTTATTGAAGGCTAGAAAATGGAGAGGCGGCTTTTTATAGAGGGTTAAGGAGAAAGTAGTCTCCTAGTAATCATGGGGGAGAGCTTCTCCTATCTTTAGGAAGGTTCCGGAGAGGGAACCACTTCCTAATCAAGGAGATCCGCAGCCAAACAACCCAACTTCTTTACGATTCTGCCTGCTGTTAGAATAAAACTTCCACCTTATATTGTTAAAAACATTCTTTAATAGGTTTAAGTGCCTACACAATTATTATGAATGTAGTAGGCGCCTGAAGCATGCCATCACCACTAGTGTTTATTTTCCCCCATTGGCGCGAGGGATGAAACTGCTACTCACGCCAATGCCAAAACATGGGTTTTTAGGTTTTTCGCAGGAAATGTTCTCCAGAGTAATTCTCCTTTCCCCTTACGTAAGGATACCACTAAGGTGTTTTCAGGATATTTATCAAGTCACACAAAGTCACTGCATTAGTCTCCAATGCACGGGACGAGGATCATAGTGACTCGGTGACAAAATGTTGTATACCGTACGTTGCCCCTAAAGCATGAGGCAGTCCGAGAGAGAGGGGAGGGAAGAAATGCTTTAAGAGAACGGGGGCTCCAATCCAAAAACACTATCGTAGGAAGACCGCGAGTACAACACAACCGAGACCGTATACATGATATGGTATGGGCTACAGCCCATCCATAATAAAGTGTACAAAAACCGGGATCCGTTGCAAGGGACGTTGCTACCCGTAAAATAAGACCAACAACAAGTAGACCTGTATGGCTTCCAGTATCCAATCAAAAAGATTCATGTAACAAATCATAAGAACCAACAAAGAACTATAGCTTCAGATGTTATTATACAAAATCCAGGTCTCGCGCCCTCCATCTCGACCGAATAGAGCACAATTTTTTTATATGAATATGTGAATGAGCGAACATGTGAAGAACACGACCGATTACCACCCAATACGAAAGTCGTTATCAGCATTTATTTATAGAACCACCTTTAACAATGATGATGGCTCCCTTGCTGAACAGGTGGCTAAATCCGCTGAAGGGTTGTGAGCTAGGTCGAACATCCGGGCAGACCATCCGATCGAAAGTTGCCACACACGTAAAACCACTGGCTGCGAAGAACCGTCATTGGAGGCACAAAGTTTCAAGGTACCTTAAGGGAGTTCCTGTGACCAACTTCGTCGATACAATGAGCCTAAGCCTACAGAAGCGACCTTGAACGAAGGTGGGGTATTACAATGTTTCCTACATCATCGATACGCAGATGTAGGAACATAATGTTTGTGAACAAAGACCAACAAAGAATCGTAGGAGTGTTGAAATCGGCAGTAGGCCAATTCTCTTGAACATATCGGCGATGATATTGGATTTGGAAGGCGGTCGGACATCAAGGGATTCGAGGCTACAGACGTGGCAAAGAGTAGATGATATTGCAAGTACCCAAACCCATGAATAGCGTATAACGAGGTGAGATGGTCCCCAACCCGAAACGAATGCAAGACAAGTGCTGCTATGCTCCAGACAGCATCGCCGACACGTACTTAGCAATATTGGTCCTATTTTCCCCACCATTTCGGGAGAGTACCCCAATTATTTTTTGGAAACAAGCCGAGGCGACAGTATGTGCTTGCGATATAAGTTTGAACTTCTGGACAAAATCCAACTCATATTTACCAGCCCCAGGGCGAGGAACTGAGTACGTCATTACGGCGGATTTGATGTTACCGCCGAACAAGTCTGAAAAAGGAAGAACTCGGCACTTTTCATATTTAGAGAGTTTGAAAAGTGACAACGGAAAAGAAACTCCACGACCTTTTCGTAGGTAGTCCCGCGTATCCGAAAAGGTAGAAAACTATGTCCGTAGAACCTACTAGTCGCGATAGGCTATGGTATTCCCTTTTTCATAACACCCATCCCCACCCCAAAAGGGGTAAACATACATCAAGATGTCGTTTTGCAGCCAATTAACGAGTCTAAACGACAAGCCACCCCGAAAATATTTTCAATTTTAGAGAGCTCGTAAAAGAGTTGAAAGGATGACCCTTGGATAAACGAGTGGCATAGCGAAACAATTAGTTCCTGCATAGAACCACTTAACAAGACAAAGGTCAAGAGGTCGTCAACAAGACTGCCGTCATCACAAATGTTCCCTGTGATCGGTAAAACAACTATGTGAAGGTACATGATCAATAAGCAGAGTAGTGATGGTGGAATGAGAAAACCAAGGCTCATATGGAAAACAATGAGCAAATGAAAATCATAAGAGGTAAAAATGGGAATGAGCTTCCATTTTTACAAAGCTGAAATCAGAAAACCCCATTTGAAGTTGGTTTCTACATTTTTACACAAGCTTGAAACAAAGACAAAACCATGCTTGAAAACCATGTTTCATTTTTAGACAAGTTTGAAACTAAACAAACGGCCAGTACCCAGCGCCAAAGATGTAGACTCAATTCGAGGTACATGCCCCCCAAGCTCAATCCATATGAAAGGTAGATGGAGTGAGGTTCTGGCTACGATATCAAGAGTAGCACACCCCGATTAGGATTTTACAGATTCATCAAGGACTCGAATTGAACAAAAGAAGGTGTTTCATTATTTTAACAAGGTGCTGATATTTTTTTAAAATAGTCCATCCTTACATGACCTTGTTTCATTTTTTAACCAGGTTGACAAGGTAAGATAAACCATCTCAAACACCTTGTTTCATTTTTTAATCTAGCTTGACACACAAGAAAACGAACTATGCCCGATGACCTGTTTTATTTTTTTAAGGAGCTTGGATACAAGAAAACGAATCATGCTCCGATTTAGATTTTTTTTTTCATTTTTGGTGAGTTGACACAAGAAAACAAACCTACTCCGCAGCTTGTTTGTTTTCGAAGGAGCTTGACAAAGAAAAGGAACTCGCTCCCGACGCAGCTTGTTTCATTTTTTAAGAAGCTTGACAATAAGAAAATGAACTTCCGTTCCGACGCAGCGCTTGTTTCATTTTTAAGGGATGCTGATACAAGAAAATGAATCCTACTCCGTCGAGCTGTTTCATTTTTTTAAGGGAGCTATACCAAGAATGAACTCGCTTCAACGAGCTTGTTTCTATTTACGATTTTGACAAGAAAACGAACGAGATTCAAAGACCTTTCATCATGATGAATAATAGTTTGGCTTCCAAGAGTTCCACACCTCCTGGAGGGAGAACAATAAAGATCTTCGGAAATCGGGGACCCGCAATGCCCCAAGACCGGTGTGCAACGGCATCAGAATCGAATGTGGGTGTCGTACGGTGTAGAAAGCGGCAGTACTAATTGGTGCTGGGAAGATATAATCGGTGGATAACACCAAGGGATGATGGTAAGACCGTATGTCACAGTTAAGTGACCAAATAATGAAAGTCGATCAATGGTCGATCTCGACCTTGTGTGGAAAACACACCACATGCAAAGAGGAAGAGACAAGAGCACCGCGAGAGCAACAGGTCAAAGCTCAGCAAGAGTAACTGAAATCCAAGGGGCCTCCGGAACAACCATCATGTCCATATGGACGATTTTCTCTTCCTCCAAAGTAATAGAAACTTTAAGGATCCCTACCAGCTGGATCGGTTCCTCTCATAAAAGCGAACAGATTCGTGCATGACAAAGTACAAGTGGTGGAGAACTGGGTGCCTACCAAGTAAAGGGGATGCATTACCAATGTACACCCTTCATCTATACGAAAGGGCACACCGCATCAAAGGTCCGTACTCATATTCTGCGCGTACAAGACACAAGGCGGTGTATTTTGTACCGTACTCCCAATCGAAGGAAGCAACCAAACTACTTGGAGGGGGCACCATCGTACCAAGATGGTTTTCCTCGTTGTTGGCCGGAGCAGAGGAGCATCTTCCCTTGACCGACCTCGAGTAGGAAGAGAAATTTCTTGGACTACGTGAGAATTTTCCAGCCCGTAACCGAAGAACAAGAAGCACGATGGGACCGACTCTCAATGAAAGGACCCGATGTATTGTATGGGGTCGATCGATCGATTCTCGTTTAATGTTGGTCAGAACAAATTTTTGAACTTGAATTTCCGGGGAGCGGGGATCGAGTGAGGATGAGACTTCGACTAGTCGGGAACTACCCTAGTGAAGGACCCTAGAAAAAGTCGGCATCCTACCGTACAAGGTGGTGCAAAACCGTAGATTTTTCCAACACTTTCTTGGCTTCTCATTCATATGTAGTCAGTGTAGCTGGGATGATTCTTCGACACAACCGACAGGGATTGGTAATTCGTTCGTTTTTTGCAGAGTTCACCGGAGCTAGTCGAAGATGTGTTACCACAGGATTGAAGCGAAATGGTCATTTATTTGACCACAGCTTCAAGCACCTTGGCAAGAAGTCTTGGAAAATAGTTACCTTTGCAAAGAATGCCAGGAATTTGAGTCTTAGAAGGGTGATGGTTTATCGATGGATGGTTTCTTAGGCACAATAGCCGCAGAACTAGCTCTCTCCTTTATTCGACTTCTTCTTCTTTCTTAGCCACCTGTTACTAGAATCTTATCACTGTGCGAAGTAGAAGAGGAGGATGAAGAAACGAGAGAAGAAAGGGAGGGGTCCACTTAGGTTCAACATGATGTCGACTGTGAGTGAGATGTTTGTATGTTATGAACACCGAGGCCAGAGGAGAATAACCAACAGAAACCTGGGCTGTGAAGCTAACTCAGGAAGGACAATGTTACCATAAGGACACCAACATTCCTGTGCAGGGAAAGGACCAAGACTTTCTTTGGAGGGGATTCGTTGGTAAACTCGAAAGGTTGCTACTGTAAATGTTAAAACAAATGCCAAGGGAAACTAACTTTTAACTTGGAATCTTTGCAGCATGTCGATTCTTAAGACACCGAAACCAACCCCACTGCTTTCATATTTAAGAGTCGAGAAACACGAAAAAATATGACCTCTATCACTATAAAGTTGAAGCTACATGGAAAGGACAAAGTGCTCAATAATCTTTTCAAATTTATGGAGTCGTGTAGACCTAAAGGACTGCTGGTAGTTCAGTAGAAGGGGCAGGGCTCAGGGTTTTCCGTAAATCTCCATATGGCCACCCTGGTGATCAAACAAAAGAAGAAATTACCAAGGACTCGACGCACGTGCGTGGTCTCCCGTTGGTTGCCAGGTCTGTATCACGGCTACAAGGTAAGGGCCTCGGATTCTCACGGACAAAAGGATTTACAAACTTAGAGGGGTATCCCTTTATATACCGTACTCGCATGGGGGAGTGGTTGTTCCAGACGCAATGCCCGTTTTCAGCTTTTGCGAAGCAGCTAACACAAATGTTGTGCTTTCAAAGATGATCGAACACGCTTCTGTCCTAGACCACCAAATATTGCGACTTTCAATGTTTCCTTAGGTTATCTTAACAACTCGAAAGTTGACTTTCAATTTACGTTTCAATTCCAAGGTCCTACCACCAAATGTTGAATCATACAAATCCCTAAATGTAAGTTACATGTCAATAATACACCATTTCTTTTCAATGAAGAATATCTACGCTAGAGAGTTAGAGATTTCCAAGCAATAGTTGCCGATAAATCATGCGAAGACATCCACAGCAATTCCTCGATGCAAGCTAATGAAACCTAAAAACTCTTCTTCTAGAATTATATAATGTTAAAATGCGAAACATTTTCCAATTTTCACTATGCTAATCAAGAATGTAAAATATTTTTTATATATATTTTTCAATATATTAGAGCAAATGCACGAAACAATGAAAAACTAAGTAATGAAAACATCAATTTGAGAATGATAAAGAGATAGATGAAACCAAGCAAGTTTCGAAGCCAACTCAAACAAACAGTAATTCAAGACTCAAACCGATGACGAAATCCCTCAAAACGAAGCATGAATTTCAAGAGATCAAATAAGCGTGTGATCTAGGCTTTGACAACACAAAGAAAAAATAAATGAAAGAGAGCAATCAATTAACAAATGCAATCACTCAATCCTATCTTACAAAACGAATTCAAAGAAGCTTCAAACAAAGTCGAATGGGAAAGCAAAAGTGACCCAAAACTCCCACAAGAAGCCTGTGGATATCAGGCACCGAGAAGACCTAGGGATAAAATGCAAAATTAACATAGAAAAGGCAAACAACCGGAGAAAGGGCGAAAAACAGTCAAAAATGACTTCAAAGCACCCAAAACAATTAGAAAACAACCCAGACCAAAACTCAAGCTCTCAGAGTCCAAGAACAGTAAACCCTAAAACGAAGTGTTGGGGAAAGAAGTGCTCCTGTTGGTTGTACCTACACCAGTCAGGATGAAGTAGGGTGCCTAACTAGAAACTGCGTCTTTAAGGCAGACTGGCGTAGGATAACCATTCTAACCAGGTTTACCCTAGAAAGTATGAAAATGAATTAACAACGGGCACGTATCTAGTCAGTCGAACAAGGTTTTAACACCAAGGAAGGTGAACCGTAAAAGCATACTAATCAAACGAAAGGCCAAAAAACAACCCAATGGAGACACCAACTCCCTAACGATCCCCGTATGGTCGCCAAATTTGTGGGAGGTAAATCCCTCTGCGGGACAAAGTGCAATCCCACTAGCCCTAGGTGGGTTTAGCAACAACGAAACACGCAAAGCTATCATTCAGTTACAAAGGACAGAACGTGATAGACCGCTACCATGATTCCTCTTTGTTGTCGAAGAAGAAGTGGCGCTTTTGTTCCTCTATCTGGACAAAGTCACTATCCGTGAGCTCGCCGCATCCAAACATCGACACACATGCAAAGAAAGACAACATGCACGGTAATATTTACGCTTTATAACTATCGATCACCAGAGAGGAATGAATGAAATTGGTATTATATAGACAAACAAGTAATCATGGAACCAATAGCAAAGCTGGTGTATTAAGATATGAGAGAACGATTACAACCGATGTTTTGACGTCTCACATCTTCTTTCCTATTGTGGTTCCGCCGGGAGCGATGTCTCACAAAGCTCGTCGTGATTTGGAAAACTTCTCTCTCTCTACGAGCCTTAGCTCGTTTTGACTACTCTCAACTATACTCTTTCCAAAGTTCAGCTAGCTAGTAAATGGAGAGGGTAGGCTGACAGAGGGAGAAGGAGAGGCGGCTCCTGAATTGCGGGGGGGGGAGAGTCCCTATCTTTAGAAGGTTCCAAGGAGAGGTGGAAAACCACTTCCTTCTAATCAAGGAGATCCGAGCCAAACAACCCTTAACCCTTAAGGATTCGTTCAATTTGTTGTAATCAAACTTCGCTTACATTGTTAAAACATTCTTGTTAGGTTTGGTGCACAACACAGAATGCAGCGATAGCTGCGATCGTATTTTAGTGTATTTCTACGAAGCGAGGGATGAATCGTATACCTTGCCAATGCCAAAACATAAGCCTAGGCTTTTAGAAATGTTCTTCGTATAATTTCACTTTGCGTGTAAGGATACCATTAAGGTGCTTTTTAGACATTTTACTATTCGCGGTGTCATGGGAATAGTCTCTTCAATGTAATGGACAGGGATTGCGTGATTGCGGACAAATGATGTAACACGGTGTATCGACAGAAAATGTTTCTCATACAAGCGATAGAGAACACGAGAATGAAATTAACCGAAAGTAGTCATTGGAATTGATGAAAAACAAGCTAAAAGGCACTGATATATATGTTCTAGAATGTAATTAATCGAGTGGCTTTTCTATACATGCATTGATGAAAATGCTGTATGTACTAGATAAATATGTTTTAGAATGCACTAATCAAATTAGCTTTATTTATGGCTTGACAGTGCTGTGTACTGGATAATATATGTTCTCGAATGTAATGACAATCGAAAAGTAGCTTTTCTATGTAATATTGATGAAAAAATGTCACATATACCGGATATATGTTCTAATGAAATGAATCAAAGTAGCTTTTCTACGTGCATTGATGAAAAATGCTGTGCTGCATCGATATAAATGTTCTAGAACGCAATGAATCGAAAGTAGCTTTGTATACATGCATTGATGAAAATGTTGCACGTATTGGATGTGTATATACATTATAGCCCATTTAAAATTTTACATTTGTTTGACACATCTAACAAGACCTAAAATCTTATGATTGTTTATATATATATATCTGTGTGTGTGTGTGTGTGTGTGCGTGTGTGTGTTTTACTTCAATCGTTTTAACATATATATTCAAACATGTGTAAAATCATTTCTACATGTACATATATTCATGTGAATTTTTTTATTGTTTGGAAAACGACAACTTCAATTTTAAAAACAAAACATAATAGCATAATCACATGCCAAATGTAGTTCAACCATCCAAAACTTGATTTTTTCAAAATAAAAACATTAATATAGATCTCAACATTACTTCACATGCCAAATGTAGTTCAACCATCCAAAACTTAAGTTTTAAAAACAAAACAAATTATAATACAACATTACTTCACATGCCAAATGTACTTCAATCATCCAAAACTTGGGTTTTTCAAAATCAAAACATTAATATAGATCACAACATTACTTCACATGCCAAATGTAGTTCAACCATCCAAAACTTAAGTTTTAAAAACAAAACAAATTATAACATAACACTACTTCACATGCCAAATGTAGTTCAACCATCCAAAACTTGAGTTTTAAAAACAAAACATTATAGATCACAAGTATCAAGTATCAAGTATCAAGTAACATTACTTCACATGCCAAATGTACTTCAACCATAACACTTAAAAAAAAAAGAACAAATTATTTAACACAGCATTACTTCACATCACATGCCAAATGTAGTTCAATCATCCAAAACTTGAGTTTTAAAAACAAATTAAATTATATAAAACATTGTAACATTACTTCACATGCCAAATGTAGTTCAACTATCCAAAACTTAAATTTTAAAAACATTATATATCACATGTAGTTCACATAAAATATGTCCAAAATTTGTAGATCTCACAAGTATCAAGTATCAAGTTATATATGACTCCATCTAGATAAGACTATATATAAAAAAGTAAATTTAAGACTAAATCTATTGAAAATATAATGTTGCACGTGTGCATGTGCGTCATCCATTAAATATAGATGAATGTAGAGTCTCTCCGAGAAAAGTCACAATCCTCGAACTATCCTGCAAAGCATGGGGAACCTGTACACAATGTGTACAAACATTAAAAATTGATCTTTTAAAATTGAGTGAGAATATATATAACTTCATGTAAAAAACAAAATGTAAAAAAAAATCATGCAATACCTCATGAGGTTCCCTCTCCATTTGTTGCTTGTCCAATAAAACTTCCCCGACAGGAACATCTCCAACAGTAAACTGTATAATATACATGTACAGCTATATATATATATATATATATATATATATATATATATATATATTCAAATGAAAATGCATATATAAACTTATTTTCAATAATATTAAAAAAAAAAATTTAGACAACTTTTTCAAATGGTTGAAATGGTGTGGATGTTCCTATCTCCATAGCTAGAGTACGTGGAGAAAAGAAATCCTCTATAGAAACCTAAATTCAAAAAATATAAAGTATAAAATACCTCAAGATCAAGATCTCAATTTACAATAAAACTTTTTGATGAAAAGAGATCTTGGGTATTGCCAAAATCCCCTTTCTTGTAGAAATTTTGAACCTTGACCTGTGGGTTATGGCCCACTAAGTCTTGTTAGAAGCGTTCTAGGCTTTAAGCCTTTTAAATTATAACCGTGGATCTACATTAAAATCAATCCATCCCTTTATCGGAGCCTAAATAACCATCGCAAGCATTACAATATATGTGTTAAGTCTTAAAACCCCGCGGCCACACATAATACAAATACACGGGAAACTATGTAAATTCCGCTCTAGTCCACATATATGGATTTCAAAAATAATACGGCCGCCTCTATAAATATTGGCGGGTCTGTAGTTCTGCTCCAACTCCGACCTCTGACTACCCAATCCTCCGATCGCCGATTAGATCTGAACCGTTGATCCGGATTCGCCATCCGAGGGTTCATGATCCATCGCGTATCGCCCATTGGCATTCCATTACACCATCCGCTAGTCCTTCAACTCTCCAATTGCGATTTGCAATTACATCTTGACCGTCGGTCAGGCTCGTGATCCGACGGTTAGGATTAAATCGCGAGATCGCTATCACTATGGTTCAATGACCGGTTTTGATTTCGCTTAAAGGTTTACCGCTGATGCGATATAGCTTACTCCGCTCCTCTGCGATTGCATCTGCTCCATTGATCACAAATATCCAACGGATCCTGTGCATCAACACTTTATCCCTTCATTCGCTATCGATGGAATTATGCCCTTCGCTGGTTTCTTTCTGCCACACTCTGTCTTCAACAGAACACTCATATATAACAGTTAAACGATATTTTAGATCGCCATCGATCCTTTAAGTGATCGATGGTCGATCAACAAGCTCGCAACATAGGATTTAACTCATTTATAAAATACACACACAGGCGTACACAATTGACACTGGAACATGCTTTTATATATTATATAGAACAGTTACATTCTAAGGCATTTCAGCCTTAGAAACAAGCTCGCTTTCGGTTACATTCCGCTCACTCAGTTTCCTCACAAATGTCTATCTATCACTCTATATTACCTCTCTATCTCTGTCTCATTACATATATATAAGAAGTGTTAGATCGGAAGGATCCGATCAGATCCTCTCCTTGTTTTTCTCCAACAAAAGCCCTCCATAATGCATGCATGGCAGATAACAATAGTAAGTCTCCTCGAGAGACATATCCATCTTTTCCACTTTAAATTTGTTTTAAAGCAGATTTTCCCTATTTTTCTCCCTTCGTTCAGCTCTGCTGGTCCACGTTCTCCTCGCTCCGCTTTGGATTCCTCTTTGATTAAGGGGGGGTTAGATGCTCCTGCATCACTTTTAAACTTCAATTTATAACTTATAACTTAAAAACATATATTTAAGTGAAAAATTGAATACTTCTGCTGGTGGATTTGGCGCATCTCCTAAGAGAGGCTCCAAAAGAAAATCTCCAAAAACCTAAAATTCAAAAAAATTAAAATAACTCAAGATATAGATATATCTCATTTTTAATGGAACTTTTTGAGGTGGAATATATAACTTAAAAACATAAATTTTAAAAGTGAAAAACTATCCATACTTGTGATTGTGGATTTGGCACATCTCCTAAGGAAGTAGAAGGTATATCTCCCAAGGAAGAAGAAGGTACCGCAATCCCAAAAACATCGGACGGAATCAGAATCTGTTAAAATTTTTTATTATATATGTGTATATGTACATGTGTACACAATTATTTATTTTAAAAATATCTCATCATGTTTCGATATATATAATAATAGATAAAAAATAATTGTACATCATCATGTTCACTTAAAAAACACTAACGTTTGCCAACATATCTTGATGGTGAGAACCATCTTGATTGTATGATTGATGGTGAGACCCATCTTGATTGTTTGAACTAGAGGCTCCGACCGTGATACTAACATTTTCTTCGTTTATCAAGCATGACAACTACAAATGGTGTCATCATATAATGATACATTTTTGTTATATTAATGTATACAAATAAATATATGTATTTATGTATTTATTACAAATTTTACGTGTTAAATACTTGAACCCTAACCATTAACACATATCGTTCCCATGCACTCTTCCTTATGAAAAATTAGGTCCTGCAAACCATTGCGAAAATTCTTTCATATGTTTTGAGATCTTCAACACTCATGTTGTCAATCTCTTCATCTGTATAATACAAAAAATTAGTGCGTGCATTCTCACGTGTTCTTTGTCAATTCAGACAAACATCGACTCCACCCAATCAACTATGAACATTGTCAATGATGGCATCCCTTGCTTCTCGACTAATGTGAGTGGCTTCCATTTCTAACCGCAAAGTTTCGACACGAAAATGTCAACTAACCAATGGTGGCTCAGGGTGAGGCAATTCAACATCAAGCCTAGCACCCCTACAGTCACACAATCAACCTTTCCCAGGACCAAAAAAATCAGTGGGAAGGTCATTGTAATTGGGTTTCATTTGCAAAAAGAATTCTGCATAAAATAATTTTACAAAATAAAGTGGAACCTCATCGTTCCATGGGAGTCTTCCATAGGCCGCAAGGTGTCTATCATACAAATAGTGAGCTATATTAGGGTGCTTGAAATATTGCACATTCAACGTCTTTCTTTTCGACCCTTCTTTGAAATTAAACATAGAGTTGGCCATTTATGTTGTAACTCTTTGTTTAACAACCTCCCATTTATCGGCACACATCATTGTTTCCTTTATTTTTCTCATGACTTCTACAAAAATATCAATGGTTGGCCTAATCTTTCGGTACACATCTACTAGTTCGCCTAAAGAGTGTGTAATTATTTCCAAGCTTTGTTGACTCTCAGCAGGTAGAGTCAAAGCCACGAGATCTCTCTTCAATTTTGCATGAATATTTTGACACCTTTCTAAGGTGCATTGTTGCATGTTTGTTTCCCAAGGTATATCAGAAATTTCCGCTAGATAAGTCGTGGTTGGTGGACAATCTTCTTCTTGAATGAAGCGTTCTTTCCTACGTCTTTTTTGAGCAACATTTGGACCAGCTTTTTCAGCCTCTGCATCAATATATAAAAAATTTTATATTAAAAAAATATATGTAAACAAATTTGTACAAATTGAATGAAAAAAATATTCAAATTCATGGCCACCTCTATCTGGTTGGCTAGCATCTTGCCCACCCTGAGACTGTTGAGAACCAGAATGACCCTGCTGAGAACCAACACAACCATCCGTTGATTGGCCTATGGAGGAATACATATCACTACCTTCACGCAACCCGCCAACACTTATTGATGGTCCTCTAAGGGAATCTGAACCACCACCAACCTCACGAGACGAGAGAGAAGCTTCATAAACAAATATGAATTTATAATAAATTCAAAAATACATTCATACATATAAATACATGTACATATTCATTTATTAAATCGCGTGAACCATACCACAATTGTGTGAACCATGGGCATGCTCCATTGATGGAGTAGACACCCTTCTCCTCTTGGCTCCTAAAAAATAAAATAATGAAACTTATTAACAACTAATTTAACTCACAAAATTGATAAAAAAATCAATTCCATATGTACACAGATGTATGTATATGTATGGAGATTTAAGATTATATTTAAATACCATGAACATCCCTCGATCCCTAATCCCCCTCTCTCATAGAGATATGGGATTATGTTGATCTTCGTCGTTCATCCTCCACTATATATATATATATATATACAATGGATATTTACAATTATTTTTTTTAACTATTTTAAATAAATTCAAAATAAGTTTTAGAAAATTAATGTAACTTAGTGTACACAAATTATGTAAAACACAACTTTCAAAGCACTAATTGATGTGTGAAACTCAATTTAACCAAAAAATTTATAAAAATGTTAAGTTCACCAAATTGTGTTTTACATGGTGGGAGCACACTTGGTATAAAATTGAAAAAAACACATGGTCATTAAAAAAGAAGCGTGAAACTCCATTTAAACAAAAATTTGTTAAAGTCCTCACATTTTAATTTATAGAAATGTGAAGTTCACCACTTATTGCAAATGTGAAGTTCACCAAGTTGTGCTTTACATGGTGTGGTGGGAGCACACTTGGTATATAATTGAAAAAAACAAATGGTCATTAAAAAATATGCATTTATAAGTACAAAACACACACATATCAAAGATATGTTACAATTTCCATCAAAAAAATTTGAAGGAGAGTGTCTCAACACTAATTCATCTTTTAGAGATGAATCTTGAATTTTTGAAGAAGAGCGTCTCAAAACTAATTCATCTTTGAGAGATGAATCTTGAATTTTTGAAAAAGAGCGTCTTAAAACTAATTCATCTTTGAAAGATGAATCTTGCATTGGCTTTGCCCCATATAATTCTAGTTCATCTATTAATTCATCTTTGATAGATGAATCCTGAATTGGCATTTCCCCACACAATATATCAACAAACATCTTATTCACATTTGTATAATGTCTTATACTAAAAAATTGAAATTGGCTAACAATATTGTTTGTTATTCCATGCAGTTCTTATAGCCTTTCCTTCTTAACTTGGTACACGCCATTCATCTGGTTGCACAGAAGTTCAGAATTGGTGAAAACTACAATTCCATTTGATCCATACTCCATAGTTGTTCCCAAGCCTTCTATCAATATAATATAATATGCCTCATTGTTTTTTTTTCTTCTCGGTATATTCATTTTCATTTGGAAGACTTTTCGAGTCGCAAGATTGGAAAGAACATATGTAATCATTGATTTCCCTGGATAGGGATAGAAAGAAACATCTATGCATAATTTCCATTTTTCAACCATATTTAGTGGGTTTTTTATCCTTGAAAAAAAAACAAATTCAATAAAAATATATTAAATTGACATTTATTGCAAATGCATGGGAGAAATGACACATGTGTATGGTTTATCTTAAAGTTTGACTTAAATTTTATGGTAGAATTCACATCTAGAAATGAGATGCGTTAAATATTACATTGCCTAGAGTTTAAGGGAGATTTATGACACATATACATGGTTCATGCATGGTTTGCATGAAAGTTTGCCTTAAAATTTATGGCAGAAATCACATCTAGAAATAACATGCCTTAAGAAAGGATGAGATCTAGAGGCTACCAAGCCCTTTACGGACTGCTTTAGAATTTGTAGAAGTTAAGACTCAATCAAAACACTAAAATCCTATGGAAATTCAGTGACTTTAGGTTCAGTTTTTAGGCCTTAAATTTTTCCTTGAATTAATCAGAGAAAGCCTTGAGTTTGGGGGATACTATCCTTTGAGAGTTCAACCACTTTAGGTTCAATTTTTAGGCCTTCAATTTTTCCTTGAATTTATGGGAGGAAGCCTTTAGTTTTTTGGAGAAATGACATTTACATGGTTTGCAAAATTATTTTATGCACTTACTAAAAACATGCTTTAAAGTTAATGGGAGAAAGACAACATGACACATGCTTTAAAAACTTTGCCTAAGAATTTATGGGAGAAATGACATATGTATGGGATAAATGACACATTTACACAGTTTGCCTTAAAGTGGTTGTGGTTTTTGGATATTAAAATGAAGAACTTCTATTTATATCTGTTCCAGAGATTGACTGTAGGGGCATTTACTGGATATGTCACCTTTCAAAAAAGATGAGATCCAGAGGCTACCTGGCCCTTTATAGACTCTACCTTTAGAACTTATAGAAGTTAATATTACGTGACCCTTTACAGACTCTGCTTATAGAACCTTGTAAAATTTAACATTCAACATACGGACTAAAATCCTATGGAAGATCAACCACTTTAGGTTCAGTTTTTAGGCTTTAAAGTTTGCCTTTAATTAATGGGAGAAAGCCTTTAGTTTTATAGTAACCTTATAAAATGCTTTAATGTGAAGATAGTGCTTTACCTAAAAAACAATGGAATTGAAGACTGTGCTTATTTATCATAGTTTTGTTATGACAAAATTAGTTATGTCCTTAATAAGAAGTATGATTTAGCACTTATCAAATTGTTTAATAATTTATAGTAATTTCATTTTTGGCTTGTACTATCATTCATCCTTGATATGTACAAGAATTTTACAAATTAAACATCAATCTACACTATCATCAAAAATCAGTTATGTCCTTAATAAGAAGTATGATTTAGCACTTATCAAATTGTTTAATAATTTATAATAATTGGTACGTACAAGAATTTTACAACTTCACCATTAACCTACACTATCATCATATCACTGTAGCCATGTCAATCTAGATTATTTATATCCATTACATCATAAAACACTCCACTTTAAACATTTTAAAATAATAAAGCAACATGGAAGGTGCTAATTTAGGTACATTAATACACTCCACTTTTAACATTTTACACGAATAAAACAATATGGAGGGTGTAAATTTAGGTACATTAATAAAATATAGCCATGCCAATCTAGATTATTAAGATCCATTACATCATATTTAACACAATCTAGATTATTTATATCCATTACATCCTAAAACACCCCACTTTTAACATTTTAAAAGAATAAAGAAACATGGAAGGTGTAAATTTAGGTACATTAATAAAATACAGGCATGTCAATCTAGATTATTAAGATCCATTACATCATAAAACACTCCACTTTTAACATTTTACATTTTACTCACCTTGAGTTTGGGGGATACTATCCTATGGAAATTCAATACAGCCATGTCAATCTAGATTATTAAGATCCATTACTTCATAAAACACTCCACTTTTAACATTTAACATTTTACTCCATTTGTGTTTGGGGGATCCTATCCTATGGAAGTTAAGCTCTTTCAGTTTTTAGGCCTCAAAGTTTGCTTTGAATTAATGGGAGAAAGCCTTGAGAAATGACACATGCTTTAAAGTTAATGGGAGAAAGCCAATGACACATGCTTTAAAGTTTGACTTAAGAGTTTATGGGAGAAATGACACATGTATGGGAGAAATGACACATGTACATGATTTTCCTTAAAGTAGTTGTGGTTTATGGATATCAAAATGAAGAACTTCTATTTAGATCTATTCCAGAGATTGACTGTAGGGGAATTTACTGAATATGTCACCTTTCATAAAATATGAGATCCAGAGGCTACCTGGCCCTTTACATACTTTGTCGATAGAACTTGTAGAAGTTAACACTACATGTCCCAATTATACTGTATGAAGTGTGTAGAGGACCCGTGGAATTTCTCACACTACTTTACATAGACATAAGGGTGTATAAGAGTGTACTAAGTTCAAAATATGGTCATATTATTGGATATATTTCCCAAGAGCCCAAATGTACTCCTTAAGTATATGTGGGGTCTATATAACCATCTACAAAACCAAGTGATTCTTTCCAAGCTAAGGATAATGTATGAGCCATGTGTATACGCACATTATCTAAAAACCATAGGCCAAAATAAAGGGTACTTAAGTGGTTTGAAGAAAAAATAGCACCAAGAAGCTTTGAAGGAGGGGAATAAGAACTAGAAATAGGAGGATAAGAATAAAATAGCCACTACACATCCATGCAAGGGTAGTAGAAATAATTCTAACCATTGCAACATTGATGGTCACATTAAGGAGAATTATTGGATGTTTGGTATGTGTTATATTATTTATGTGAATACCCCCATGCACTATATATTTTTCTAAGCATAGTGGTGGGAATAAAATGGGATGAAAGGACCCCCCACTTTAGGGTTTCATAGAGACGAAAAAATCCCCCCAAACATAGGTGTTCAAGGGTAGTGCCCATCAAATATTTTTCATTTTATTAAGAATCTATTTGAAACAATTAACTATATAAGGTTAAAACCTATTTTTTTGTATCAAATTAATTTTGGTTTCAATGGGAAACTTTTATGGCTAATGTTTTTTTCTCGAAATGTGATAGACCCCCATTAAAATGGGAGATATATTGAAATGATTCCTATGGTGAAATAAAATAGTTGAGTAGTTTAAATATATAGATGCATGAATTCAATGAGCATAGTTTTGAGATATATAAGTCCAAAATGGAATAATTGTTGGTGAAAAAAATATCGGAGGATCACTATGCATATATCTACTTCATTAAAATGGATTTTTTCTAGAAAGATGGACTAAGTTGGAAAGAAGGGAAAAATATCGCAATTATATGTTAATGCATGTGTTTTACATTGAATAATGCTCATTTTATTAAGAATCTATTTGAAACAATTAACTATATAAGATTAAAACCTATGTTTTGTATCAAAATACTTTTTGTTTAAATGGGAAACCTTTATGGCTAATGTGTTTTTCTCGAAATGTGATAGACCCCATTAAAATGGGAGATATATTGAAATGATTCCTAGGTGTAATAAAATAGTTGAGTAGTTTAAAGTTATAGGTGCATAAATTCAATGAGCATAGTTTTGAGATATATAAGTTCAAAATGGAATAGTTGTTGGTGAACAAATACCAGTGGATCACTATGGATATATCTCGCTACATTAAAAGGGATTTTTCTAGAAGGATGGACTAAGTTGGAAAGAAGGGGAAAATATCACAATTATATGTTAATGCATGTGTTTTACATTTAATATTTTTTCATTTTATTAAGAATCTATTTGAAACAATTAACTTTATAAGGTTAAAACCTATGTTTTGTATCAAATTACTTTTGGTTTCAATGGGAAACTTTTATGGCTAATTTTTTTTCTCGAAATGTGATAGACCCCATTAAAATGGGAGATATATCGAATTGATTCCTATGGTGAAATAAAATAGTTGAGTAGTTTAAAGATATAGATGTATAAATTAAATGACCATAGTTTTGAGATATATAAGTCCAAAATGGAATATTTTTTTGGTGAACAAATATCATTGGATCACTATGGATATATCTCGCTTCATTAAAAGGGATTTTTTTCTAGAAGGATGTCCATTGAGTTGGAAAGGAGGGAAAATATCACAATTATATGTTAATGCATGTGTTTTACATTGAATATTTTTCATTATTAATAATATATTTGAAAAACTTAACTATATAAGGTTAAAACCTATGTTTTGTATCAAATCACTTTTGGTTTCAATGGGAAACTTTTATGGCTAATGTGTTTTTCTTGAAATGTGATAGATCCCATTAAGATGGGAGATATATCGAAATTATTCTTATGGTGTAATAAAATAGTTGAGTAGTTTAAAGATATAGATTGATGGTGCCAAGCCCTTAACACTAAATCGCGCTCCAAAAAACTATGGAATAAAACTTAATACGAGTCACAAATTTATATTATATGATTTGCTATATCATATACACATTACAAATTCGATAATTGGGAAATTATTGTTTTGATATTTGTGGTATTCGTATGGTACGATGGAAGATTTGTTTTTTAATTGCAATCAATCTTTATTTACTCTCACTTATCCTTGTGAGCCGGCATGAACTTGACACTTGTCCCTGCCTTCTTGAAATTCACTGCCGCGCTATCAAACCCTAACACTATTAGTCGACAATCACTTTTCACTTGCCCGAGTTCCGTGTGGGTTTCTCGCTCTCGTTTCGTTCCGATTTTTTTTTATGTGGTTTTCTCTCGTGACTGCTCCGATTCTGCGAGGTTTGTCTCCGTTACTCTTCCGCTCAATGTGGTAGCTTTACTTTGCTCTTTTTCACTCGTTTCTTGTGGCAAGGGTTTTTTTCAAACCCTACGGTGGCGTTCAACAACACTTCGCTCGATATGGTGGCTTACGGTTTATAAATCTTACTTGCTCCATTCGTATACATTTCAACTGCCCACCTTTTTTTTAGGATTTCGCTTTCGGATTTACTTGAAATTATAACTGATTTCTTTTACGCCTACAAAGTTGAGGTCGCTAAGGGTTTCTTTGTTCACTTTCAGCTCAAAATTATTCAAAGGTAAGCTATCTATCTTTGTTTCAATCTCCTTTGCATTTTGATGAAACTTCTAACGGTCTTTGCTCCTTGTGATGCAGCCCTTTGCCGATTTCGACCGAAGTTTCTTCCTTTGCTCAATGTTTCTTTGTTTTCCGGTAAGTCACCCAAATAACCCCTCTCATCTTCTTTCACTTAGTTTTTTTTCTTGTTTGGTTTTAAAAACTAGTTCGGACTTATAATCTTTGAAAATGCCTTTCTTGTTCGCAAGAATTTACAACCCTTCGCTCGTGATTCACTTCTTTCAACTTTCGAAACCCAAATGGGTAGGGTAATCTCCTTTAAGAAATATTTGGTAGTTTGTAACTTGTTCGTTTATGAAACCGGCCTCCATGCCTTCTTTCTTACTCGTGTATTCACCATTGTTCGATTTGCGTATAAATTCCTCTTCGGGTAGTTAGACAAAATGTCTACAAATGACTATGCGAGTCACTTCGGGTTTTGTTCTTTTGTTTCTCTCGTAATTTTCCTTCGGGTGTGAACACTATTTGTGTGGGGTTTTCGAACCCAAACTGCAAACTAAGTCCGTAATATATATTTCTTGATAATTTTCCGGAATTCGTCAAAAAAGAAATTGAACTTTACTTATAAATCGTGGAACTTAACTTCGTGATTATATCATGATGAATACCTAGCAATGTTTTTGTAACACTTGCTTGTTCGAGAAATATCTCGCGAAGTTCTCTTATCCGTGTAGACTCTCCAATAGATATAGGCTTCAGCTTGTTAAGATGATTAATCACTCCGAGCACTGGGTGCGAATTTGCTTCTATTCGTTTTTGTTATAGTCACGCAATTAGTCAATTTTTTCACATACAATGATATATCAATAGACAGAAAAGTAATATAACGCGATTTGGCTGCAATTTATAGACTCGGATGGTTTTTTCCCGAAACAAAATCTCCTAATTCGTTTTATTATTCTCTTTCTCTCGTGTGATGGACATCAATCCCTTCACAATGTATTTTCTTCCTTTTGTATCACCGTATGAAATAGTTTTTCGGTTTGAAAAGCGTCGCAACGCTTATTATAGTTACATTCTTGACTTTTTGTTCTTTTAATCTAAGAACGTAATTTCAAACGCAAATTAAAAGAAAACTTTTAAGTGAAAACTACAGATAACTTAATTAACTATTAGGCCCTAATGATGGAATTCCTAAAATAAAATAAAATAAAAAACCTAGTTTCAATGACCTTGTCAACAATCAACTATAATAGTAAGACAAACACTGTCCTTTTTGTTTACCGAGTCGGGATGCTCCCCGCATCGTGCTCCCGTGGTAACAAAAATTCATGGCTCCGTTCCATGAGATCCTCAACGAATAGCCTCGCTCGTTGTATTTGCGCTCGCTTCAAGCCACGAGTCGTCCTCAATGGGATGGTTCTTCCACTTGACAAGGTACCGTAAATACTCCTTCCCGCGAGTGCGCTTGGCTTCCCGGGTGTCAAGAATGCTCTCGATCTTAAGAGGGCCGAGTCGTAGGCATTTGCCTCATCCAAGAACCACCGTCAAACCGGGTGTCTCATTCTAGCCATGCTCGCCTCGTCGTCTTCGGGGATCGGCAATATATGGAAACGGATCTACCACATTGAAGATGGGCGATATGCCTATCCCTAGTGGCGCTTGTAATTCATAGGCATTGGCGGAAAATTTTCGAAGAATTTTACAGGGGCCAATCTTCTTAAACTTCGACTTGTTATATTCGCCTTTAGGAAAACGTTCTTTGCGTAAATGTGCAAGAACTTCATCCCCTACATTAAACCGAACTTCTCGCCTCTTTAAATCGCTTGCTTCGCTTGTATTTTTTACCGCTATCCCGCAATTTTGACTTCACCTACTCATGTAAATCGCTCATTGCTTGGGCGAAATCTTCCCCGATCGGCACTCCTTCTTTCCAACTTTCCCAAATCCTCGCAATTCATGCACTCCGCGAGGATGCATGCCATACGTAACCCGAAAAGGACTCGTATCCCGTGTTGCGATTTGGTGAATCATTATAAGAAAATTCCGCTTGAGCAAGCACACGATCCCACATCCGTGAATTTTCTCCAATCAAACTTCGTAGCGAGTTTCCCAATCTCCCTATTCACCACCTCCATTTGCCCATCGGGCTTTGTGGGTGATATGCTGGAGCTGAAATTCAACCGAGTGTCCAACTTATTCCACAAAGTACTCAAAAATGTCCTCTCGAATTTCACATCCCTCGTCGGAAATAATGGACCTCGGTAGGCCATGCAATATGATGATCTCCAGTGAAAAAAAAGTGTGCTACGTGAGTGGCATCACCGGTTTTTAGACAAGGAATGAAATGTGCTATTTTAGAAAACTTGTCTACTACCACCATCACCGAGTCAAAACCTCGTTGCGTCTGGGTAGACCCAAGACAAAGTCCAAGCTAACTAAGTCCCATGGTCTACTTGGAATAGGCAAAGTGGTGTATAAAGTCCTATATTTTGGTCAGTGTCCCTTCGCCAATTGGCACACTTTACATCTAGTCACATATCGCCGCACGTCCCGTCGCATCTTTGGCTAGTAATAAAAATGTCCGAGCCGTGATAAAGTCTTGTCTATGCCAAAATTTCCGGCTAGAACTCCACCGTGCTTTTCCCAAATAATGTTCTCCCTCATCAAACAATCGAGAATGCATAAATGTCCTCCTCTAAATAACAACCCTCATGCAAATTATATTCTAGCCATGGACTATTGTTCCTCAACAAAGGATTTTGACAAAGGCCTCATAAGCCTCTTTAAAATCTTCATCTGTTCGATACAAGTCCTTCAAATGCTCAAAACCCAAAGCACTTGTATCGTACTCTCTTGTAAGAGAAAAGCTCTTCTCGCTCAACGCATCTACCACCTTGTTGGCCTATCCAATAATCTGCTTCAACACAAATGTGAAACTTCTGCAAATACTCAACCCATTCCGCATTATTATGGTTTAATTTGTGTTGTTGCATAATATACCGTAATGCGTAATTATCGAAAATAAAACAAATTCGTTACCTAATAAATAGTGTCTCCAATGCTTCAAAGGCTTGGACGAAAACATAAAATTCTTTATCATAGGATGAGTACTTTTGCTCGCTTTTCATTCAACTTCTCACCGAAAAAGCGACAGGGTTTGTCCTCTCGGCTAGCATCGCTCCCAATGGGTCGTACCACTAGCATCACAACGAACTTGGAAAAGTTTGTTAAAATCGTGCAACCTCAAAATCGGTCTTTTAGTGATCTTCTTTCTTCAAAATCTAAAAAACTTCTCTTTCGTCGCTTTTTGTCCAACGAAAGGTTGATTTGCCTTTTTTATTGTATCCAACATAGGTGCGCGATTCCACTAAAATCTCCGATAAATTTTCGATAAAAGCTTGCCAACCCATGAAAACTTCGAACCTCAAACAGATTCTTTCGAGATGGCGACTAACAATAGTCGCAACTTTTTCTAGGTCCATCTTCAGACTCATTCTCGCAATCACAAAAACCCAAATAAACCAATTCCTTCGAAAAAAAGTACATTTTTTTAGATTTATCAAATAGACTTTGTTCTCATCGTAATTTCTCCAACACACTTCGAACATGTCGAAATTTTTCTTCCTTAGTCTTCGCCGAAAATCAAAATATCGTCAAGATAAACAATCACAAATTTCCCAATGAACTCTTTCAAAGACTTCATTCATCGGTGCACATAAAAATACTAAGGGCATTACTCAAAGTCGAATGGCATTACCAACCACTCATACGACCCTTCATTTTTTCTTGAAAGTTGTTTTCCATTCATCCCCTTCTTGATTTTGAATCTGGTGGTAATCGCTCTTCGCATTGATCTTTGAGAAGTATGTTTCTCCACTCAAGCAGTACCCATCATGTCATCCATTCGTGGAAATGGAAATCGTATCTAATAGTAATTTTATTTATAGCTCTCGAATCGTACATATCTGCCATTCTCCACCTTTCTTAGAGCTAAACCGTTGAACCGCTACAGAGGCTCAAACTTTCCCTTATCAACCCTTTATCTAACAGTTCCTATACATGCTTCCTAATCTCTTCATTGTCCTTAAGACTCATTCGGTATGCTTTGCCTTGTTTGGTAAACTAGCTCTTGGTATAAAATCTATATGATGGCCGATACTTCTCTTAGGAGGCAACTCATCTCGGTAAATCATCCACTATAATGTCACCAAAATCTTGCAACATATCTTGGATTTCTTCGTAGATCTCTAATTTTTGTATGCAATATCACTATTTTTGGCCTCCTTACGATAGCAAATTTGATTTCATTATCCTCGATCTGCTTTAAAAATTCTTTTCCTCCCACTAGCCAATGCTTTGACTCCATTGGTTTTCATCATGTCTCTTCTTCCTTGATGGGTACAAGCATATGTTTAATCCAATCTTTGACAAACTTGTAGCAACGCTTTGTCTTTCCATTGTGTACCACTTTCCGTCATCATCGCCATGGTCTCCCTAACAGAGTATATGACATACGTCCATAGGCATAATATCACAAAATCCTTATACCTACCAATATGGAACTCAACTTCACATTGCTCATCAACTAATGGTTGATGTCCTTTCGTAACCACTACACCTTGTAAGGAGTGGGGTGTTTAAGTCTCTTCAGCCCCAAATTCTCCACCATTTCTATGGCTACTAAATTTTATGTACTTCCACTATCAATTATCGGTTTACAGCATTTACCATGTGATTTGAAAAAGCTGTCCCGGAATAATGCTTTTCTTTGATCCGAGTTCAACTCCCTCTTTTTCTCGGTTTCGGTAACACTTTATGTCGCACTAAGGCCTCCCCTTGTCTCTGGTACATTCTCTACCTCCTGTGGTGGTGCTTCAGCTTCCTCCATCTTGGCAACATAAGTTCCTACACGTCCCGCTCGGTTCACCCTCGGGGCCATGATCATAAGACTTTGTGCCCCCACTTATGGAACCTATAACATTGGATAGCGACTCCTCGCCTCTTCCATTACCTCTTCCACGACTGTATGGTCTTCCCCCCTCTAGTGTTATTGTCTCTTTTTGCTCGTTCTCGAGTCTTTTTGACCGTTGTCTTCATCACTAGGATTGGCGGCTCTACCTCTGCCATAGGCCCTGTCCTTTCCCTCCGGGTAGATCCTCCTCCTCTTCCGGCATTTTTCTTCTGCTTTATTTTCTCCTCGCTTTTAAGGCACTCGATATGCCTCATCTATAGTTCTAGGTGAAATAATACTTATTTCATCTAGTATTTCCCACCTCAATCCATTCACAAACCTTGTTGTCTTTTTCGTGTCTTCTATATAACCAGACTCTCAAATTTACTCTATAGAATTCTTCATTATATTCTTTTACGAGTTAATCCCTTTTTTTTCTGATATTTTTTTACCTTCCCGTACATCACAATCTGGTAATCTTTGGGTGAGAATTTACCCTTCAATTTAGCCCCCATCCTGGCCCATTTCTTTATAGGTTGTTTATTCAAACTTTTCCTCTCGCTTGGACACTATCCCACCATGAGGACGCATGTCCTTTCAACTTGGTGGCAACGAATTTTAATTTCTTATCTTCGTCGATCACCTCATAGTTAAAATATTTATTCGACTCACCGAGCCAATCCAATGAACACCTCTTCTAATAAATTTCCATCATAAGTAGAAAGCTCATGCTTTGGCTTACTACTGATAACAAAACGCGACCTCAACATTCTTAGTTCGGGTCCTTCTCCATCCGAACCATATGTCGTCTCTGCAGCCTTCTTCATCACTATCTTCTCCTCCCTCGTGGGATCTCTTCTCCTTCCACGCCTATGCGCCAAACGGGAATTCAAAATTCGAATCTCTTCCCGCAATCCTTCATCTCGCTACTCTTCGAATAGCTCTTCCTTGAAGTCATCGACCACCATTTCTTCTAACACACATCCTTGCTCCGATACCAAAATTTGATGGTGCCTAGTCCTTAACACTCAAATCTGTGCTCAAAAACTAGGAATAAAACTTAATACGGGTCACAAATTTATATTATATGATTTTCTATATCATATACACATTACAAATTCGATAATTGTGAAATTATTGTTTCAATATTTGTGGTATTCATATGGTATGATGGCGATTTGGTTTTTAATTGCAATCAATCTTTATTTACTCTCACTTATCCTTATGAGTCGGCATGAACTTGACACTTGTCCCGCTCTTCTCGAAATTCCCTCTCGCGCTATCAAACCCTAACACTATCGCTGACAATCACTTTTCACTTGCCCGAGTTCTCGCGAGGGTTTACTCGCTTCCTGTGCCTGTTCCGATTTTTTTTATGAGGTTTTCTACTGTGACTGCTCCGGTTCCCTGCAAGGTTTGTTCGGTGACTCTTCCGCCGATGTGGTAGCTTTACTTTGCTCTTTTTCATTGTTTGTTGTGGCAAGGGTTTTGTCAAACCCTACGGTGGCGTTCAACAACACTTCGCCGATATGGTGTCTTCGGTTTATAAATCTTACTTTCTCCTTCGTATACATTTCAATTCGTCACCTTTTTTTTAGGATTCCCCTTTTTAGATTTACTTGAAATTTTCTAACTAATTTCTTTTACGCCTATAGGTTGAGGTCGCTAGGGTTTCTTTGTCCGCTTTTAGCTCAAAAACTCTTCAAAGGTAAGCTATCTATCTTTGTTTCAATCTCCTCTCGTGTTTTGAGTGAAACTTCTAATGGTCTTTTCTCCTTGTAAGCTGCATCCCTTGCCGATTTCGACCGAAGTTTATTCCTTTTCTCGATGTTTCTTTGTTTTTCCGGTAAGTCACCCAAATAACCCCTCTCGTCTTCTTTCACTTATTTTTTTCCTTGTTTGGTTTTAAAAACCGGTTTCGGACTTCTAATCTCTTAAAACGCCTTTCTTGCTCGCAAGTATTTACAACCCTTCAATTCATGATTCACTTCTTTCGACTTTCGAAACCCAAATGGGTAGGGTCGTCTCCTTTAAGAAATATTTGGTAGTTTTTAACTTGTTCTTTTTATGAAAGCGGCCTCCGTGCCTTCTTTCTTAGAATTTTTCGGTTTGCGTATAAATTCCCTTCTAGGTAGTTAGACAAAATATCTACAAATGACTATGCGGTCACTTCGGGTTAAGTTCTTTCGTTTCTCTGTAATTTTCCTTCGAGCGTGAACACTATTTGTGTGGGGTTTCGAATCCAAACCGCAAACTAAGTCACGTAATATATATTTCTCGATAATTTTTCCGAAATTCGTCAAAAATAAATTGAATTTTACTTGTAAATAGTGGAACTTAACTTCGTGATTATATCATGATGAATACCCGGCAATGTTTTTTGTAACACTTTCTTGTTCGAGAAATATTCGTGAAGTTCTCTTGTATCGTGTAGACTCTCCGGTATATATAGGCTTCAGCTTGTTAAGATGATTAATCGCTCGGCCACACAGGTGCGACTTTTCTTCTATTCGTTTTTGTTATAGTCACGCAATTAGTAAATTTTTCACATACAATGATATATCAATAGACAAAAGTAATATAATAGTATTTGGCTGCAATTTATAGACTCTGGACATGGTTTCTCGAAATAAAATCTCCGATTTGTTTTATTACTCTCTTTCTCTCGTGTGATGGACATCAATCCCTTCGTAATGTATTTTCTTCCTTTTTGTATCCTACCGTATGAAAGCAGTTTTTGGTTTGAAATCAGTCACCAGTTTATTATAGTTACATTCTTGACTTTTGTTCCTTTAATCTAAGAGCGAATTTCAAATGCAAATTAAAAGAAAACTTTTAAGTGAAAAACTACATAACTTAATTAACCGTTGGGCCCTAATGATGGAATTCCTAAAATAAAATAAAATAAAAAACTCGAGGTTCAATGACCTGCAACAATCAACTGTAAATGACGAAGACAAACACATGCGTCCTTTTGTTTACCCTCGAGCCGGATGCTCTCGCATCATAGATGCATAAATTCAATGAGCATAGTTTTGAGATATATAAGTCCAAAATGGAATAGTTGTTGGTGAGCAAATATCGCTGGATCACTATGGATATATCTCGCTTTCATTAAAAGGGATTTTTCTAGAAGGATGGACTAAATTGGAAAGAAGGGAAAAATATCACAATTATATGTTAATGCATGTGTTTTAAATTGAATATTTTTCATTTTATTAAGAATCTGCTTTTGAAACAATTAACTATATAAGGTTAAAACCTATGTTTTGTATCAAATTACTTTTGGTTTGAATGGGAAACTTTTATGGCTAATGTGTTTTTTTCTCAAATGTGATAGAACCCATTAAAATGGGAGATATATCGAATTGATTCCTATGGTGTAATAAAATAGTTGAGTAGTTTCAAGATATAGATGCACAAATTCAATGAGCATAGTTTTGAGATATATAAGTCCAAAAATGGAATAGTTGTTGGTGAAAAAGTATCGCTGGATCACACGTTGTGAAACCAGCTCCAAAAAGAGAAGAAAAGAGATATCAAACGCCTTAGAAATTAGCCACTTCGAGGGGGCAACCTCCAATACATTACATGAATGAACAATTCTTGGATGATACAAATGAAAAAACCTCATCTCTATATATAGGATTCCATGGGTAATCCTAGTGGGGCCTGTTAGCACCCAATCTGAACCTCAGGCTGAAAAAGGAAAATTAGGGTAACAACTAAACCACGCTCAGCCTTGTAGCTAGCCCTACAAGGACAGGAGAGGGCTCTCTTCGTAGAATAGATATTCAATAACACAATAACGAACTGATATTAGACTAGATAAAATTATGGGAAAAAGGTTTAATAAAATGAATGAATGAATGAATTTCAGGGATGTGTGTGATATAAAGGGACAGTTGAAACCGGGAATTAAATCAGGACACAAGGTATTTCATGGGGCAAGATAGGCAGGAAAATTAGCAAATAAAATGTAATGAGGATGGGATGGAAAGACTGATGAGGAGCTGAAAAGGGCACAACAAATGGATCCTTTTCAAACAGAAGAAAAATACAGAGTATGAATGATTTCCCAAGGCAGAGCATATAACATGGATTCTACCTTTCTATCTTGAAAGCATTCAAAAGGGAATGTTTATGGATGAATGGAACACATAACGATTCACATATGAAACAAAGGAGAAAACAAATGCTAAATCTCATACCACATGGATCCCACAAATCAGAGCTGCATCTCTTATTAATTCCTATCAAACTGTACAATGGAGTGCAGAGCTCACTGCCACACTATTCCCCTACTTCTGAGTTTTTAGACCTCATACTCTCCAGCCTTTTGAAAATAATTAGAATTTACAATAAATAGACAGATTTGCAGGAATAAAAATTGATGGGAAGAGGAGAAATCACAACTGAAGATGGAAGGCCAAAATCCAACAGTCCCTCAGTAAAGGGAGAGCTACGTTACATTCTTTCATTTGAGATTTTCGGATATCCAATGAGGAGGTGAAACCTGCAGCGTGGATCCTTTCGAATCATTGCTGAAGATATGACTATTACAATTTTGTTTCTCGGCCTCTGACGTTTCGCTTTCCATTAGTTTCTTTATTCTTCTGGCTTTTAATAGAACGCTGAATAAAATGAATTTATGCTTTTGTGAAGGGAAAAATGCGTTTAAATGGGAAAAGGGAAGGGAAATGGAGGCGGGACCCATATGGAAATCGCAATTGAGATCGGGAGCGGGGCAGAATGATCGCAATCGCAAAATTTGCGATGCGATCGGAGGAGGGGGCAGGACTTGCGATCGGGGGAGTTGCGATGCGATCGGAGGATTTGTGATGTGATCGGAGTTTTTCAATTGATCGCATCACAAATATTTGCGATGGGCTCATCGGGGCATACAAATGAACTTTGCGATTTGCGATGGTGCGATCAATCGCATTGGGGTATATTGCGATGTTGCGATCAAAGGTTTTGTGATTGCGACTTATAACAAAAACTCTAAACTTTTTATTATAAGGTTGTATTATATGCATGGTGGGGAATTGGTTATATAATCAAATCGCATATGTATTCAAAGTTTTATAATGCGATTTTATAATCCGAAAAAGGGGGGAATAAGGGGTTTTTAAAGGGATTTGAACATAAGGTTAAAAGGGAAACATGGGAAATAGGGGGGGCTTAGGGAATAGAGGGATTTTACTTCACTTAAGCATAAAATTCAATCCAGAAGTCAGTTTTGAGAGTGTAGTATACCATTGGAAAGCTCTTTCCGGGCTCTTTCTGATGGATCTACTTTGAAGATGATCTGGCGCTGAAAATGCTGTGGAAAACTTCTTTGAAGGCAGGGACATCATTTTGTGGAGATAACAGCTTTCTGAATTGTGACTGAAAGGCGAAGTATTATGTTTTCACCTCAAAACATGGTTTTGAGGTGAAAATTACACCAAACTGAATAAATGATACCTTTTATCTTCCTGGTGCTATGATTTTGTAGTTATTGACTTCCTCATGACCTTGCTGATCTTTATTGACATTTGACTCATTAATTTGACCATGGTGAGACCCTAGAAGCTAATGAGACCCATCTTATGACCTACTGATATAATTTTGAGAATGAAAGTGACTAATGACTGAAGACCATAGGGAGGAAAATCAATAAGTACCTCATGAGGGAAAACTGATAAAAAATTACTACCATCAATGAATCCATGACCTAGTGGAATGGTGAAATTGATTATTATGGGACTCCTAATATGTGAATGCAAAGAGTAATCTTGATCACTGATGGCAGTATGACTAGACTGACACTAACATTGGCTCCAATGGGGATGGTAGCTCCTTGGAGGTGCCAAGAACACCGTAGACCAAGTAGCCTTATCCATTGGGGGTGGAGTAAAAAATATTGAAACAAGATACAATGCATACTGACTCTGACTGAAGGCTAAGACTGAAAAACCATAATAAAACCAAAATGACTTAAGACATGACTAAAACACAACTGGCAAACTGGAACAATGCTCATAATTGAGCTTATTCATCAAACCTACTCTAATTGTTGCATCCACCACTTAATCAAGAGAAATGGAACAACCAATGCAACCATGCAAGCATCCTAGCTGCTATTTGATTTCTCCCCAAGTGCTTTCTGATACGCAAAAAAAGGGAAGAACTGAAAGGCAACTTCCAAGGAAACTTGGAATCAAGTTGAATGCTGATAAACTTGCAAAGCATGAATTGACTGGATGACTTCAATAATACTGCGAAAGGATCTTCATAAACATAGCTATTGATTTTCATTAACACATCACTACTCTGGTCCAGGTAATCTCCACACCTTGATCTTAAAATTTTCCTCACCTCTGAGCTGTCTTTCTCTTATGACTGCAACAGGCTGTCAAAAGGATCCTGAAATTCATGAATAACCAATCTCTGTTGATGATCCCAAACAGAACAAAAGTATTCTTCATTAGTCTCCTCATATGACTGCAAACCTTGATATGGGCTTTGTAATGAGACATTTGTTGAACAAGACAATGAAGTCGGCTGTCGAATAAAATTATTGTCAACATTCTTTTCTGGCACATGGTTAGCCAATGGAGAAGGAATTTTACAGCAAATATCATTCAACACATGAACAATAGGATCATAGAAAACTTGAAAAGACTGCTGCGACATATCCATTGAAACTGTATGACATCCTACAGGCTGTTCATCTTTTTCTTTAGAGATATTACGAAGATTTTGCTTTATGAACTGAAATTTTTCGAAACATAAAGGCACTAAATCTTCTTGCATCATTAAATCATATGTTTCAGCTTCCAAGCCTTCATCTATAATCTGTCCTTCAATTACGTTTGGTGGCTACAAATCTGGAATTAGGGAAGATTTTATATCGCAGATGATTTCATCAGTCATTTCAGGGGAAGATTTCTCACAAACAACTTGCTCAAAAATTTCACTATCTGTCTCAACCTCAACATTAATACTAAGAGATTGTTGATTTCTAATTACATGAAAGTTCTCTTTGATGAACTGAATTGAAGCGAAACAAAGAGGTAGAGATCCTTCACTCACTTCCCAATTTTCCAGACTTTCCTCATCACCGTCCTGGGTGATATGCAACGGGTTATTACTGCTTTCAAGCTGTTGAGATGGAACTTCGTCCCACAAATCAGCAGTTGATTGTGCTGCAAGACTAGCTTGTGTTTGGAAAAAATCATCATCATCGTATTGATCGAATTTTGGCAAATCATCAACATAAAACATATCATCAAGCATACAAGTCATATCAAGAGATTTCTCATCTCCAAGATGTTCTATAACATAGTCATTGTTAGATGGATGATAACTGGGAAAATGTTTTGGATCAGCCACTTTTTCTTGAACATCCATTTCATTCCTGGCAGTGATTTTCCGCACCATCTTTTCCACTGCGTTTACCAAAAGGTCAAGATTTACTTCTGAAGGTGTCAGATGCTCTGCAGCATTCTTCTTTTCTTCTTCCTTTAGCTTTGCTCTTCTGATCAACAGATTAGCTTCTACATCTATTGCACTGTTCCGTATCTCTTCAAGTGTTGCTAAGTTCCTTTCTCTCAGCTGAAACTCCATTTCTGGATCAAAAGCGCCCGGGTAATGTAAGAGAGCCGAGCCAGGAGGGGGTCTTATATTGACAGGTATCGAATAATAGACTTGATTAAATCTGGCGGAAAACTGTTGTACTGTTTCCCATAACTGTCTTTTCAGTTGGGCATACTCGTCTAAAATCAGGAACGGGTTCTGTCTAACCACCCATCTATCGAGGAAAACTCTGACGAACTGCTTGAATTCTGAGATGCTAGCATCAGGCAGGGTTTTGAACCAACTCTTGACTTTGCCTTGCAAAGAAAGAGAAAAAAGCCTAATACTAACATCTTCTTCATAAACTTCAAAAAGGTCTAGGAAAGTCTCAACATTATGCAAATGTTGCTCAGCGTTGACCTTGTTACATTCACCATCAAATCTCGGCAAATATAGGTAATAATTTGCAGGGAAAGCATGGAGAACAGAAGGTAAAACAAGAGGTTTATACCTATCCGGGACTATAAAAGGTGTAGGAGTATATACAAGAGCTACGAGATCAGTTTTGGTTTCATTAGGCTGATCAATCTGAAGAGAGTCATCATATGAATTGGGAAAAAGATGAAGGCCAGGATCAAAGGAAAACTCAGTATTTACACTTTTTGAATAGGTTGAGTGAATATTTTGATCACCTTTATCATACAACAAATTCTGAAAAACTTTCATGACCGCTTCAAGAAAAGCAAAGAATTAATTTACAAGAAAGCAGATTAGATCCTGAATACCATTCCACTTTGGATACCTGAACTTTGTGTAAGATCCTTCCATTTAAGAGTCGGTCCTCCAGTGGAGTCTTTACATTGAGTTTGGATTCACCAGGTGAATGATTTCATCCTTCCTATGTCTTATCGTTGTCCACCATCAACAATCAGATCTGAACTTGATTAAATTTTACTGAGGAAACCAAGTGTTCATTTCATAAACTAGACCAGAGATTGACTGAAGCAGCATTTATATACTTATGCTCTTGCAAAGCAATGTGCATTTCGAAGGCTACCTGGCATAACTTCAGGCTCCGTCTGTAGTTTATAAACAAATAACAGTAACAAACAAACAATCTTGAAATTACATCTCCCCAGTATGGTCGCCAGAGATGTTAGCACCCAATCTGAACCTCAGCCTGAAAAAGGCAAATCTGGGTAACAACTAAACCATGCTCAGCCTTGTAGCTAGCCCTACAAGGATAGGAGAGGGCTCTCTCCGTAGAATAGATATTCAAGAACACAATAATGAACTGATATTAGGCTAGATAAAATGATGGGGAAAAGGTTTAATAAAATGAATGAATGAATGAATTTCAGGGATGTGTGGGATATAAAGGGACAGTTGAAACTGGGAATTAAATCAGGACACAGAGTATTTCATGGGGCAAGATAGGTAGGAAAATTAGCAAATAAAATTTAATGAGGATGGGATGGAAAGACTGATGAGGAGCTGAAAAGGGCACAACAAATGGATCCTTTTCAAACAGAAGAAAAATATAGAGTATGAATGATTTCCCAAGGCAGAGCATATAACATGGATTCTACATTTCTATCTTGAAAGCATTCAAAAGGGAATTTTTATGGATGAATGGAACACATAACAATTCACATATGAAACAAAGGAGAAAACAAATGCTAAATCTCATACCATATGGATCCCACAAATAAGAGCTGCATCCCTTATTAATTCCTGTCAAACTGTACAATGGAGCGCAAAGCTCACTGCCACACTGTTCCCCTACTTCTAAGTTTTTAGACCTCGGACTCTCCAGCCTTTTGCAAATAATTAGAATTTACAATAATAGACAGATTTGTAGGAATAAAAATCGATGGGAAGAGGAGAAATCACAACTGAAGATGGAAGGCCAAAAGCCAACAGTCCCTCAGTAAAGGGAGAGCTGCGTTACATTCTTTCATTTTAGATTTTCAGATATCCAACGAGGAGGTGAAACCTGCAGCGTGGATCCTTTCGAATCATTGCTGAAGATATGACTGTTACAATTTTGTTTCTCGGCCTCTGATGTTTCGCTTTCCATTAGTTTTTTTATTCTTCTGGCTTTTAATAGAACGCTGAATAAAATGAATTTATGCTTTTGTGAAGTTAAAAATGTGTTTAAATGGGAAAAGGGAAGGGAAATGGAGGCGGGACCCATATGGAAATCGCAATCGAGATTGGGAGCGGGGCGGAATGATTGCAATCGAAAAATTTGCGATGCGATCGGAGGAGGGGGCAGGACTTGCGATCAGGGGAGTTGCGATGCTATCGAAGGATTTGCGATGCGATCGGAGGATTTGCGATGCGATTGGAGTTTTGCGATTGATCGCATCGCAAATATTTGCGATGGGCTCATTGGGGCATACAAATCAACTTTGAGATTTGCGATGGTGTGATCAATCGCATTGGGGTATATTGCGATGGTGTGATCAATCGCATTGGGGTATATTGCGATGGTGCGATCAAAGGTTTTGCAATTGCGACTTATAAAAAAAACTCTAAACTTTATATTATAAGGTTGTATTATATGCATGGTGGGGAAGTGGTTATATAATCAAATCGCATATGTATTCAAAGTTTTATAATGCGATTTTATAATCAGAAAAAGGGGGGAATAAGGGGTTTTTAAAGGGATTTGAACATAAGGTTAAAAGGGAAACATGGGAAATAGGGGGGGCTTAGGGAATAGAGGGGCTTTTACTTCACTTAAGCATAAAATTCAATTCATAAGTCAATTTTGAGAGTGTAGCATACCGTTGGAAAGCTCTTTCCGGGCTTTATCTGATGGATCTGCTTTGACGATGATCTGGCACTGAACATGCTGTAGAAAACTTCTCTGAAGGTAGGGACATCTTTTTTTGGAGATAACAGCTTTTGAATTGTGACTTATTACATATGATGATATAAAATTACATAATGAATGATAATAAAGGTAAAATATCATGTTTTCACCTCAAAAAATGGTTTTGAGGTGAAAAATACATCAAGATGAATAAAATGTCTCTTTGATCTTTCTGGTGCTGTGACTTTGAGCTTATTGACATGCTCATGACCTTGCTGATATTATTGATACTTGACTCATTAATTTGACCATGGTGAGACCCTAGAAACTAATGAGACCCATCCTATGGCCTACTGATATGATTTAAAGAATAAAAGTGACTAATGACTAAAGACCATAGAAAGGAAGATCAGCAAGTAACTCATGAGGGAAAACTGATAAAACATTACTACCATCAAATGAATCCATGACCTAGCGGAATGGTGAAATTTATTCGGTATGAGACACCTAATATGCAAATGCAAAAGAGCATTTTTGATCACTGATGGAAGTATGACTAGACTGACACTAACAAATCCAACCACATTCCATCATTAGCAGCATAGTCCCTTCATTAGACAACGTTATTCAGAGAGGAGATTTGATGTGAGGGATTGACAGTCACTTGGAGGAGAAGTCTTGGGTGAAAGGATTAGCCTTTCACTTCAGATTTATATTGGAGGAGGGTTATTCATTTGTTGCAGCCATTTCATCCTTCTCCATGTATTTCCAGCTCTTGAGTTGCTGCTACCCAACAACTCTAGCATTTCTGCAAAATGCCATTTTTGTATAGATTTCAGCCAATCCTTTTAGAGGATTGACTTATTGTATTTTCAGGTGTTGAGATCACACTCCCCCTTCTTTAGTTGATCCTACATTGTCATGTCTATGTATTTTCATTATTTATGCAATAGTCCCTTATATGAACTGCGCATTCATGGCCTAGGGCTTTGTTATGCAGCAATATTTCTCATCTTTCCTTATACAGCTTTCTTGAGGCTTCTAGTGCCTATCTTGAGTGATCATTCCCTCAAGGAATTGTATTCTTATTTACTGCTATGTAATAATGTGATGGCCATTAGATTCTCTGACATTTTATGTGTTCATGAATTCACTGCTATTTTCCATTAGATGTATTTTCTTATTGTTGTAGCTCTATCTTGAGGTATTCTCAGTAGAGTAGATTTTCCTAATAGGAAATCTCACATAGCTATGGACAGAGTCTGTGAAGGGCTAGGTAGCCTTTGGATCTCACGCTCTCTTTAGAGGTGACATATCCGAAAAATTCTCCCACAGTCTATCTCTGGAATAGACTTGTGATATTTCTGAAAAAGGGACATTACAAATTGGGAGTTGAGGAAGGCCTCCAAAAGTGTTCTGCACCAACACTCTACATTTCTGCACCATCATTCAACACTTTTTTACCGGTCTTGGGAGAATCAACCTTTGACAGGTCAAATAAACTCCAATAAGAAAACAAGAGGTATATTTGGAAACTATACTTCAAGTTATTTCCAACTATCTATCCTAGGCCCAATTGAGACACTAGAAAGGCCTCCAAACGCCCTCTGAAAAAAGGTGTTGTGCACTTAGGAACTGGCATTGTGCCCTTAGCACTAGTGCTACGCCCTTAGAAAAAGAGGCTTTCTAAGTGATCCAATCGGCCTAATCATGTCAAATGGCTTCCAAATCTTGGCTCAAGTCTTCTAAGGCTTTGATAAGAGGTAATTTCATACCCTAACCCACTTTGAAGCTATTTTTTATCATCATTAAATGAATGGAGTAAAACCCTAAATCAAACCCTAGGTATTCAAGCTTGAAATCATTGTTCTACCATTACTTCACCCTCCCCAAAGAAATTCAGTGATATACATGGTTATTACAATGCTCAAGGGTTGTCATTCATCTAAGCTTGTGCCTACACCCATTTCCTTCATTCACTCTTTTCCTTCACTTGCAAGGCTGCCATCTTAGTACCCCCCTTTCATCTCATTTCCACATCAGTCCTAGGGTTTCCAAAATAGATTTTTCACAACATCAGAAGAGGGAGACAGTGGAAGTGGTAGTGAGGCACAAATTCCAAAGAGACATGCAGAGTGAAAGTGATGAAAATGAAAGTGATGAGTTTGCATCCATGTGAACGTAAATGTCATTATCTTAATCAGTGTTCCAAGATCAAATCCACTTAGGGATAAGGAAAATCATTGTTAAAGGAAAAAACTCATAGATATTAAGGAAAAATATAAATACAAAGATGAAGATAAAGAGATAAAATATATTAGAAAGGCTTTTTAAGGCAAATCCAAGTTAGATGCTTAAAATAGAGGTTAAAGGGAAAACTAGGTTTAGAGGCCTAAAACATAGATTAAAGAGAAATTAAAAAGAATATTATCACAAATACAAATTTGAAAAACTCAAACCATGCCATTTAATTCTTCAAAGGACACATTTTGACTCCTATAACATGTTTTCTTTCAAAATACATCAGCATTTAGTAAGACAGTTTGACATGCAGAAATTGGGCCAAATGCGCAGTGCCACTGGGGCTGTGCTATTTTTTGGGGCACTCAATTGAAAAATGGTTTGCATTTCCATGTTCCTCATGCCAAGGACATCCTCCTAAAAACATTTCAACTCATTTGGAGCATAACTGGTCCCTCAAAAGGGCCAAAAATAAGCAAAAAAACACCTTTCTGCCCTTTTTTCAGCACTGTTGTTGCACCGTAAGCAGTCTTGGGAGAATGGATTTTCGACTAGAAAAATGGGCACCAATTTGGACACTAAGGGAAAATCTAGAAACTAGGCAGGATACACTTTCCAATGAGCTATCATGGAGCTCATTTAGACATCGAGAAGGCATCCTAAACTCAGCTGCAAGAAGGCCAATTTTTCCATTTTTGGCGTTGCGCCCTTGGCGTGGCACTGCGCCCTTGAACCTTGGCACTGCGCCCTTGCTAGAAAGTCAAAAAAAGACACTTGGAGTTATTTTGAAATTTATTGAGAGGCCTTAAAGGTCAAATAATTCCCAAATTAGCACAGAGGTTAGTTTAGAGGTTATTTTTGCATTTATGAGTTTGGGATATTTGTGCCTTGGGCCATGCATGGTCTCATAGGACAAAATCACTTAAATGTGTAATTAATGACATTTTGGAACCCTAGATAGGGTTTTTGTCCCCATTTTAAAGTTAAATAGTGCATGGTGGCTTCATGTTGGTTGTTGGTTTATTGTTGAGCTCAATATGATATAGATTTTGAGTTGTGAAGAAGTTGGCTTTGGAGTTTTGTGACTGCTTTGGACTGAACATCAATGGGGAAAGCATATTCATAGGATTCATGAACTTGTTTAAATGGTGATGTTGTTATTATCTTGTATTTTTTTCCTTATTTTTTCATATTGTTCATCTTTTCTCTTGCAATAGATCAGAAAATTTAGGTTAAGATATGTTGTTAGAGGCACCTTAAGTCTGTCTGCCTCCTATTGTTCAAATGTTTTCCTATGCTAGGTCTGGTTGGATAAATCTTAGTTGCTTTCTAATTCAACCTAGCTTTTTATCTTGAAATTTTTTTAATAAGATTCAAACCGAAGAAGTTTATGGTATGCCTTGTCCTTTGGTGTAGCTTGAAACATTGTTTTTAAGGCTTTTCTTTGAAGTTTGCTTACTAGTGTTTAGGCTAAAGAAGTTTATCATTTGCCTTGTCCTTTAGTCTATCTTGAAAGGTCACTTTGAAGGTATTTTATAGTCTGATTGAAGAATTTTGGAGTTCCTTGATCTTTAATCGTCACTTATATATTATCTTAAATGTTTTCTTTGTCGAAAGGTAAATATATAGAGAATTTAGGAGTTCCCTGCTCTCTAGGTTTGTTGGATTGTTGTTTTAAAGTTTACTTGGTGAAGTCTAGCCAAAGAATTTTATGGTGTGCCCTATCCTTTGGTTATTTCTTAAGCATAGTGATCTTAAATACCTTTCTTGTTCTAGTATATGCTAAAGGATTCTTAATTTCCCTTTAGACCTACTACACTCACAACTTAATGTTCATTTCACACCCACATAAGTTATTAAGATCCATTTGGCTTTGTTACCTTTCCCTATGAAACACCCTTGATTTATCGTTGTAATTTTCAAGCCTTTCACAGACCCCATAGCCCAATGGTTTGAATTTATCTTACTCTATTTGTTCTACTTAACAAGCAACCGAACCAAACCAAACAAAACAAACAACCCTATCACTTTAACTAGCCTAAAATCAACATCCTAAATCAAACAAGTTATATCTTTTATACAAATATAGAGAGAGCCCTCTCTGAGTCTAGGAAGGCTAGGTATTAGGACTCCAAAGTTGGTTTGATGTTACCCTTGTCTTTTTGGTCATTTCCAATCTACCAAATTACAGGGACCTAACATAATGGTGATCACGGTGGGATTGAGTATGTAACAACTTAAATATTCCTTCAAAACTAAAAAATCCCTTGTAAAAATTAGATAAATCAAGTGTTAGCCAAGAATGATATCTGGTTGATTTTCCATACTAGCATAATGGCGAATCCACTGGGGACACTTATTCAAAATCTTAGTGTTATATAAAGAACTCAAAAAACCCAAAGAATATATCAAGATTGGTATCCAATTGTTGATGGTAGACAACAAATAAATCCTGAAAACAATTAGCATCATCCACCTGGTGACTCCACTGGTTTTCAGTAGGCCTGCTGACTTCACTTCTTTTCCATAGACTCCACTGGGAATTGATTTTGTCATTAAAAATTAGAAGAACCCAATCAAGAATACTTTGTGGATTAAGTATTTCTTTACACATTAGGTTGTGTTTCAAAACTATTATATACTCTCAACCTTCTCTAATCTATTGGGTCCCAATTCTGGCTTCTAATGTTTCAATTATTAGCTAAGACTGGTATCTGGTTGTTGATGCTCGAAAATGGTCAGCCACAAGAAATTTAAAAATCATCCATCTAGAGACTCCAATTCAGATAAATTCTATGCAAAGTCTCCACTAGAGGAAGAACCTAAAAACATGACCAGTCATACTAGAAAGAGAGAGTATTCAAGCCCAAATTGGATTTAAGAAATTATTGTTTTTATCTATAACTATGTTCTATCCTACTTTATGCCTGATCAGGAATACACTGATAAGGTCTACATTTATCATTGGAAATATATCAAGCCTCAAAAAGCTAAGCCTCAAATTACAGACCATGAACACACTTATACACCTGTGCCTACCCCAGATACACCTATGGAAGACCTAGTGAAACGTGAGCCTCATGCTACCTTTCTTTCTCTTGCTGAAACCTCAAACAATCATAGACCTCCTTTTTCACTACCTATACCCACAAAGATCCCAGACATATACAAGCCTATGTTTTTACCTTCTATCCTTCAAGCCCTCCCTACAAATATTACAAATAATCTGCCCAGATTTGATGGAGAAAATACAAAGATCACTTCTAAAAAACACATTCAAATTCCAGAGGATCTCCTTGACCTATTTGAGGTTGGAAAATATGATGTGCATATTATAATTCTTTCCCTATCATTGCAAGCAAAATTTAAAAGTTGGAAAGGACCTTCCAGTAGCAAGCATTAGCAATTTTCATCAATTCATTCAAGTTTTCCTAGATAGGTGGATAGTCATGGGAAATGTTTTTCTCATCATAGAGGAATACAACCATTTAAAAAGACAACCAAGGGAGACAATACAACACTTTTCAGCCAGGTTCTATAAAGTATATCATTCCATACTTGCTAAGATAAAGCCACCCCCAGGGTGGGCTCTCTTGCACTACCCAGATTCCTTTGACCTAGAGATGGAATTCCAGATAATAGAAAGGGACCCTTCAACCCTGGAGGAAATGCATAGGATGACATTTGATATGGAAGCCAACATGTTGAACATGGAGGCAAAGATAAGAGCAATAGAGAAGGACAAAGTAGATAAATAACAACTGATGTCTTCAGAGATAAAGCTAGAGGTGTTGAAAAACACAGTTAACAAAGCAATGCATATGATAAGCAGGAGGAAAGAGGAAGATTACAATGTTTAGGTTGGAGTTGACTATTCAAAACAATAGGTACTATTTTCTTGGGAAGAACAAGCTCAGTCATTACAATGCAAATATAAGAGTCAAAATGTGCATGCTGAGCAAGATTGCAAAGAAGAAAATGCAGGAAGTTGTCAAGAAAGACTAAGTTACCTTCCTACATCTTGTGCTTCCCTATTATGAGAGAATTGCAAGCAGGTTGCAACTAGAAACAAGGAGGAATTCTCTGATGAGTGAATCAAGGAAGAGATGGATGAGACAAACCCTTTTCTAGATCTAGAAGTTCTCCCGATAAGCCATCTTGAAATCACAAAATCTGAAATAGAGAAGAAGCCAACACATTTGGAATCTATACCCTTATGCTTTAATTCATTTCAGATTATAAAAAGAACATCCGGAGGATATTTTAGAGGGAATTCATGAATCACATGCTCAAGTTAAAAATCGTGACAATCAAGAGAAATTGGTTGAGAATGAAATCAATCAAGGAATAGAAGAAAATCCACATGATCTATCTGAAGGGACAAGCGATGATTCACCATATCTTATATGTGAGGCTCAAGAAGACATTCAGCCTCATGATCATTCAAAAGAGAAAGAAAACCACTGTGTTTCAATCCCAAGAAAAGAAGAAGGTATTGGCTATAAACACTCGCCTTTTAATCCCAACTACCATAGATCATAAAATAAACTTATAGGTCAACATATGGTGGAGAAATCTACTGATCTAGTGTGCAGATAACATTCCTTCTATGAATAAGATACCCAAGTATGATCAATATGATGATGATTATGTTCTCCAGACTTAAGCTAACACTAGAAAAATCAGTAACTAGTTTGTGGGACAAAGACAACCATTTTCAGCAGCTCAAATATAGTGATCAAAAAATACAAATTAGCTATGACAGTGAAGAAGAAAGTGTAGAAAGTTTGGAAGAAAGGAAAGGATATTTACCTCTCTGTTGTGCTTCATTTCAATTCATCAAAAAGAACCTTAATACAATCAGAAATCAGCAGTGTTTGGGTAGTGTTATTAACAACAAAGAAGACATTCAGCCTCATTATCAGTCTTCACAAGAAAAAGAAAACAATTTATGTCCAATACAAATAAAAAAAGGACTACCTCCTCCTTTAACTTAAGAGGAAATCAATTAGGGTCTAGGCATACATCCAGCTTCTAATCTTTCATACAAAGGGATTGTTTATGTTTTCTCTCCTACTGATTTATATACTACAACCTTGCCTCATGAAGAAAAAAAAGAACATAATAATATTGATGCTATACTACCTTCTCTCGAAGCCTTATTTCTAGAGAGTGATACTAATGAGGGCCTTTAGAAAAAATTCAACCCATTAAATCAAGGCATACTAGGGTTGTTCACAGACAACAAAGTAATATATAATGAGGCTGCTAAGTCAGATTACCATGAAGAAGAGGTGGAGTGTATTTCTCAAAAGAATCCCAGGCTTAGGAAAGTGGAGGAAGGAGTAGTCCTCGATGAAGCTTATTCCTTAAATACTCTAGGCTAGTTATTGTTGAAAGACCCCTTTTTTGTTGTCTCAAAAACATTTGAAAGGGAGTAAAATATTCCAAGAACAGTTTGTTGCAGAGTATAAAGAATATTTTGAGCACTGTTGTTAAAAAGTAGATGAGATGGGAGTGGCCTATTTATTTTTTCCATCACACCTAAAAGGCTGAATGAAAATAAATCATGTGGTCACTTACTTGATTGGTTGTATTGGAAAAGAGAGTTCAGCTAATGTATCTATCATATATAAGTTAAAATAGGATAGATAGGTATGAAAATAAGCTCAGCACTATGAGCATATTTTTATTTTAGTTTCATATTGTCTTGACAAAAAAGAGAGAAAAAAAAAAAAAGAGGAAAGAGGGCAGACGAAAGAAGAGGTAAAGCCCCATAGCAAAAAAGAAAATTTTGAAAGTGTGCAAGACCAAATGCCACTACTTTTTGAAAGGAAGTCTTGTCCAGTCATATAGCCTAATCATGATTGAACAAGTTTTGAATTTTTGTTGATAGGTTAGTGAATGAAGATTTGCCAAACTATTTAAACTTGGCTTATTAGTAGATTAGGTTAGGAAAATATATCGGTTCCTAAAGTTCAAATCTGAACCAAAGAGAAAAGAGAGGGATGAATGACACATTCCAAATTATAGCCCTCAGTTTTTAGTTTTCAGTTTTTGCAAAAATAAAATCTGTGCACAGCTTGTCCAAAATGCCACAATTCTTGACAGATCAAACTGCTTAATCTTGATTTGATCATGCTTTCAATTTCCTGTTTGTAGGTTAGAGAATGAAAATCTGTCAAACTACTTAAACTTGAAAGATAAGTAGATTAGGTAGAGAATAAAATATCTCATGAGTCTAATCCGAGCTCTTGGAAGTTATAAGGGTAGACATAGATAGTTTGTGCTTTCAAAAGAAAAAATGATGGCCAGGGTTTGCTAGTCTAAATGCACCCAAATAAAGAAAAAATGCTTGGAAAAGTATTTTGGGTAGGTAGGGTTGATGTCGAAGCAATCACATTTTTTCAGATTTTAAGATCACAGCTTCAAGGAATATCAGCAAGATCAGCATTGCAAAGTGAAGGAAATCAACAAGCATTTGAGGCATCTCATCTGCAAAATCAAATATCTGAGGTTCTTGACACCTTCTAAAAGAGCTTCCCTCCCCAAGTGGAGCCACTGTTAGTCATCAATATTTTTCACTATCTTTGGATGGCTATAGGATTGTTCTAGTTTTCTGAAAACAATATTCCTTGAATATCTTGAGTTTCATAAATCTCACTACCTTCATTATCCTTATAAACCTATTTTCACTATTCCTCAGTTGATATTCTCAAAGTCACCATGTTGTTATTAAAAGACTCATTATGGGCTCATACTTCTCATTTTAATCTTTCTTTCCTACCTGAGACTTCATTGCCTTATTTTTCCCTGTTAATAAACTCCACCCTCCCTCTAGGGTTTCTTGTTTCTAACTCATTCCCATGTCCGTTTGGGCATAATAACCTATAACAATACTATGTTTTCACTTGAAAATCTCCAAGTCAAATTTTAGTCAAAATGAGCTCAAAATAATTCTCACTAGGTCATTAGGGTTTTGCATTTCTTCAAGGTAATCCTTTAATTCTGATGAGGTTAGCACACATATGAGAAGGATTTATTATAATCACCAAGCTTTCAAAGTCATTATGTCAAGCCTAAGTGAGTAAAAGAAAATCCAGCTTCATGACTTCAACAACCTGCAAAGCAAAAAGTGTCAAAGGATATCAGTCAGAAAAGGAAGAAGACTTCGAAACATTAGAAAGTGAATTTTTCAAAGCCAAATTAGAATTCCACATGCCAACACATCAAATTTCAAAGGGAGTTTTCTTGTTCCAAGGGTTCCCAAGTCATCGCTGTTCACAAGCACGAAACCCTAATTTCTTCTCCCACTGAGCTAGGGTTTGCTATGGAATTAGAGACATTAGAGAAGAGAAGGCATAAGGGAGGTCATTTCAGAAATTATGAAGTCACACCAACTCATAAAAATCATGCCTCTCTCATTCTCCAAGAAATAATTCTAAGGGACAAATCATTTGCCATACACAAGGCCAATTTCGCTTCAAATTGTGTTTCTGAACAAAAAATGATGCATTTGACAAAAGTGAGAGAGGTTTTTCTCAATAATAGGTAAATGAAGAAAAAAATCCTTCATATTTTACACAGGTATCATGGTTTTGGAGAAATGTTAAATTTACAGATGCTAAAAGAGGTTTGCTGCACTTCTGGAGTGACCTTGTGAAAATCACGTTTTCTTATAGCTGGAGTGTCCAAATGACTTTCTTGATGAGTCACATTATAAATGGACAGAGAGAGATTTCCAATGAGCTATCATGAGCTCAATTTGGAGTTAATAAAGGCCTCCAAAAGTTTCCTGCACAATCACTCTACATTTCTGCACCATCATTCAATTCTGTTTAACCAGTCTTCGAAGAATCAACTTTTGATAGGTCAAATCAACTCCAATCAGCAAAAAAGAGGTATATTTGGAAATTATACTTCAAGATATTTCCAACGCGCTATCATAGGCCCAATTTGGACACCAGGAAGGCCTCCAAATTACCTCTGCAAAAAGGCGTTGCACGCTCAAGAACTGGCATTGCACGCTTAGGAATTCGTGTTGCGCCCTTGGGCAGAGAGGCTTTCTAATTGATCCAATAACCCAAATAAAGTCAAAATTCTTCCAAATATTGGTTTAGGTCTTCTAAGGCACTAATAAGAGGTAATTGGATGCCATAACCCACTTTGAAGCTATTGTTTGTCAAATCGCGAAGTTGGGAAATAGTTTTTGGCGGATGGTTAGAATTCGGGAGAAATTTTTAATTTCTCGGCCGAGAAAAAAGTCAACTAAATTTCTCAGTCGAGAGTTTTCAAAATTCTCGTCTGAGAAATTTTAAATATTTCGGACGAGAGTTTGGTCGGGTTTAACATGAGTTAAAATTCTCTCGGACGAGAGTTTCGCATTTTCTCGTCCGAGAGTTGTGGTCACAAAACTCTCGGACAAACTCTCGGACGGGAGTTGGAGAAACTCTCGGACGGGAGTTTTCCAAATCTCGTTCGAGAGTTTTTCCAATTCTATGATATGAATGCAGATATTTCCGCCCCCCAAACGAATGAAAGTTCGACCTCGACCGTCGATTAAGGTGGCATGTGTGGAACAGCAATAGGACGACAATGAAAAAACAGGCGCAATCATGATAAAGTCAATCAAATTAAGTAATTACTGAAATCGATGCGTAAGATAAATCGGTAATAATGAGGGAATCACGTTGTAATAATTCAAGTATGAGGTGAAGGGACATCAAAATATTAATGTAATTGCGCTATTTACCACATTAAAGTAATATGACCGATTTATAATATTTTTCATGTGTGATGGTTCGGGGATAGAACTTAAGGAATTTTATGCATTTCGTTCGATATTCAATAAAAACTATAGGAAAGAGGGTTAAATAACTATTGATTTGTATAAGTATGACTTCAATACCATTAACAGAGCTCTGCTGCCCACAGGTGTCCATAACCTTGACAGAGTTGTTTTGTAACCCATGGAACCATTGTCCTTCATACATACTTGAGGAAATGCTTTATTTTTTCTTTGTATTTTTGTATTGAAAACTTAAAACAATCGTGCTTTAAATAGAAACCTAAAACAATCGTTCAAAAAGTGATGTTCCTTTAAAAGGAACAGCAAAGATAATCTGCGAAACTGCTGTTCCTTTCAAAAGGAACAGCAAGGAAATGCTCTGCGGACATGTTGTTCCATTTGAAAGGAATAGCAAAAACACTGCGCGAAACTACTGTTCCATTCGAAAGGAACGGCAGAAAAATATCCTACGAAGGTGCTGTTCCTTTGGAAAGGAACAACAAAAACACTCTGCGAAACTGCTGTTCCTTTCAAAAGGAACAGCAGAAGTGTTGTTCCGTTAGAAAGGAACAACAACGCGAAAAAAACACAAATTTTTTATTATTTTTCGTTTTTAAAGAAACTAAATTCAAACGAAATAAAGAAGTATTAACAAGGAAAATAATTTCAAAAACAGAAACCAAAAACAGAAAAAAAAGAATGCATTATGTACAAAAATTAAAAAAACCAATTTATCAAACTGGCGCGGGAGAGGGATTCTCCCCTTCAGCAAGAATTTCAATGGTGGAGTCTTCCCTTAACTGCTGGCAAAAGGATTCACGGGTAAGCGGCTTACGATATAATCGAACTCGATGGCCATTAACCTTAAAGGAATGCCCATATCCATCAATGGTGACTAGTGTGAGAGTGTCGTTATCATGCACTTTCTGAATTTCGTAGGGTCCAAGCCACCTAGTCTGGAGTTTTCCAGGGAAATCCTGAAACCGAGAATCGTATAGAAGTGCCCAATCTCCTTCGTGGAAGATCCTTTGTTTAATTTGGGCTTCATGCCATTTTTCTCTCTGTTGCTGGATTAATGCGGTGCGCTAAAGAGCAGAGAGTCTGATTTCATCCAATTCATTCAGTTGCTACAGTCTTTTTGCCTGGGCTTCATCTAAATTCAGACCTATCGTTTGAGCTGTTCGTAATGTCTGAATTTCAAATTCGATAGGAAAGATGGGTTCTTTTCCAAATACCAACTGGTATGGCGAATGTCCTGTGGTAGGTCTCCATGTCGTTCGGTACGCCCACAATGCCTCTGGTAGTCTGTAGGCCCAATCTCGCCTATGTGAAGCAACCATTTTTGTCAGTATAGATTCGATTACCTTATTCATGCTTTCGACTTGGCCGTTGGCCTGTGGGTGGTAGGGAGTTGTAATTTTACGCTGAATATGGTAATTCTGTAATGTTTCAACCAATTTGTTACCTATAAACTGTGGTCCCCCATCTGTGATTATGTCTCGTGGGAGGCCATACCGCACGAAAATTTGGAAAAGAAAATGTATCACGGAATCCTCTGTAGCTTTTGAAAGAGGCTCTGCTTCAACCCATTTAGTAACGTATTCAGTAGCAACTAGGATATATGTTTTATGGTTCGATGGAGGGCTAATAGGACCAACGAAGTCAAGGGCCCAACGTTCGAAGGGTTCAATCACAAGTTGAGGGTTCAAGGGCATTTCATCAGACTGCCCAGGTCGACTAGCCCTTTGATAGCTATCACAGGCCTGGACAAATTTTTTTGCGTCTCTAAAGATATTAGGCCAATCATAGCCAGTCCATAGGACTTTATGGGTTGTTCTACGATCTGCAAAGTGTCCGCCACACTGTCCGTCATGTTACGCTTTCAAAATATCATATACCTCATCGTCCCTAACACATCTTCTTATTTGCATATCTACTCCTGTATGAAATAAGTAACCTCCTATCCATGAAAAACGGGTGCTACGATGTATTATTTGCTTTCGTTCATTAAGGGATAGATGTTTGGGTAATTTACCTATTGCCAAATAGTTCTCTATATTAGCATACCATGGTGTTCTGGTGGTAACAGCGAAGAGATGCTCATCCGGGAAGTGATCTTCAATTGGTTCTACATCTGTTGGCTTTGGCATCCTAGACAGCAAGTCAGCTACAGGGTTCTCTTTGCCAGGTCGATCCTTGATCGTGATATCAAATTCCTGCAGTAAAATCAACCATCTAGTTTGTTACACCATTTTTTGGTCATCTAACCTATTATCATTAGATGGACCCAAGTACACCATGTAAGACCAATTTTACCCTAAGTAAAATTTCTTTCACTATGTAAAATAACTTAATAAACCACATTTATTAGGTTGTTTATGGTCTAAACAGTAAACCCCAAAAGGAAATATTAAACAAACCTATTTTGTTTGATTTTCCTCATGGAATAATTAATTAAACCATAATTTAATTATTATTCCTAGTCATGTCTAACCCAAAACAAAGAAATTAATTAGATAAACCTTTATTTATCTTATTATTTTCTAGAAATAATTATTTAAATCTTATTTAGATAATATTCCTTGTTAAATATGACCAAATCACCCACAAATAATTAAATAAATCATTATTTATTTGATTATCTTCTAACCGTTTCCTTAAAAAGATAAATAAATCATTTATTTATTTATTTTTGACAAATCAAGGGATTTGACCCAAGTCAAATACCTTTTCCCTCCAACAAATATAATAAAATATTCCATAAAAAGTGGATCTAGATCTGGTTAACCCATGCACCAAGATCTATAATGACCCAATATTTTGTTATAAATAGGAGGGTTTTTCCTACCATTCTTCACCTTTTGTTGCCTATTAGATCACTCTGGATCTATACACTTGGTCACTCTTTTCTACCATTTGCTGTGTGAGCTCCCTTTGAGTTCTATTCTTTGTGTGGGTTTTCTACACCAACAAGAGAGAGAAATCTTAGATCTGAAGTGCTAAGGACTTCCAAGAACCCATCCCACCGAGGAGAATTGGATATGCCTTCTTGTTTTCCTCCCAGGTGCCCAATTAATATAAAAATTCTTTCAAAAATTGTTCTTGTCTTGTCTATTGGTATATGGAGCAAACCCTTGTTTTTTCTGCTTAATGTCTTTCCATGCATAGATCTGGTTTTTTCAGCTCTTTTATGTTCAACTAACCGCGGATCTGAAGAAATTGGCAGCCACTTTTGTTGTTAGGGCTATTAGTTATGCGTAGCTAAAGTGGTCCTTTTTCGTACACTTCGACAAAGGATTCATACTAACATAGTTACTCTCCCATTCGTAACAGGTTTATTTGCTAAAAACTTAATGGCAGAGTGATCTGTGTAAAGCACTACAGGATACCCAGTTATGTAATGCCTAAATTTATTTATAGCGTGAACTACAGCCAAAAATTCTTTCTCAGTCACAGTGTAGTTTAATTCGGCAGGGGTCAGATTTTTGCTAATGTAGTAAATTGCATATGGCTTTTTGTCTTCCTCCTGCCCAAGTACTGCTCCAATTGCTGTGTCTGAGGCGTCAGATGAAATTTGGAATGGTAAATTCCAATTTGGGCCCCTCAGCACAGGCGCTGTTGCAACGAGCTTCTTCAAATCATTAAAAGCATTGTCACATTTGTCTGTCCAAAAAAAATCAGTATTTCCAGTCAGCGCATATAAAGGTGCAGCTATTCGAGAATAATGCTCTATAAATCTTCTATAATAACTAGAAAATCCAAGAAAGCTACGTACCTCTGTCTGTGTAGTAGGTGTAGGAATTAACAAGAGTATTTGAATTTTAGCTGGATCTACTTGAATTCCTTCTGCTGAAATATAATGGCCTAAGATAACTCCTTCAGTCATCATCATAAGACATTTTTCATTACTTAAACAAAGCCTAGTGTCTATACATCTTTGCAATACTTTTTCTAGATTTTGCAACGCAGGTTCAAAATCATCCCCATAAGGAGTGAAATCATCCATATATACTTCGAGACCTTCATTTATTAAGTCTGCAAAGATGCTGAGAATTTCCCTTTGAAATGTAGCAGGAGCGTTGCATAGGCCAAAAGGTAAGACTCGGTAGGCAAATGTACCCCATGGGCAGGTGAAAGTAGTCTTGTCCTGGTCTTCAGGGGCAATTTGAATTTGGTTGTATCCACTCAAGCCATCCAGAAATGAAAAGAACTTATTTCCTGCCAATGTGTATAATACCTGGTCAATGAAAGGAAGAGGAAAGTGGTCTTTTTGTGTTGCTTTATTGAGTTCACGGTAATCTACACATATCCTCCACTTTCCATTCTTTTTAAGTACCACCACTAATGGGGAGACCCACTTGCTATCAGATATTGGATAGATAAAATTGACATCCAATAATTTTTGTAATTCATCTTTCATAGCATCCTTAAGGTGAGGATTTAGTCTCCTTTGAGGTTGACGAATGGGTCTTGCATATTTTTCAATGTAAATGTGGTGAGTACATAATTGTGGGTCAATTCCTTTCATATCGGGGTAATCCCATGCAAAGGCTGCTTTGTATTTTTGTAATAATTGGACCAATTTCTCTTCTTGTTCAGCAGTGAGATTCTTGTTAATGTTCAAGGTTTTTCCTGGTTCAATTTCTACAACCTTAGTATTATTCACAGAGGTAGTAGGTATTGCTTGATCATGGATGTATTTAAAAGGATCTTCTTCTTCTTTATTGTCGAATGCTGCCTCAATCATGTGACATTGCAAGTGAGATGCAGTTTGTGATTTATTAATGAAATTACTAATGACATCATCCTCTATTTGATCTTTAAAATCCAAAGCTTCTTCTATCGTTAGAGGTGACCTCATGTTTTCCACAAAATATGATGGTTCAAACTTCCTGCACTATGGGGGCGCCCATGAGCATTGTATCATCTACGAATTGCTGATGCGTTACTGTGGGTCCTTGGTGTACCGGTTTGATGCCTTTGAGTTGATTCTGTTGTTTTGCCTTGGCTAAGGATCTTCCTAGCCCTTCTGCCATAATGACAAAGAGAAACGGAGACAGGGGATCTCCTTGCCTTATACCTCTGGACGAAATGAAGGGTTGAAGGGGTCCTCCATTCAGTAGCATTGAAAAGAAAGCACCTGAGACCAGTTCCATTATCCAATTTGTCCATTGCTGACTAAATCCATAAGCCTGGAGGATTGCTCTCATATAGTGCCAACTGATTTTATCAAAGGCCTTTGAAAGGTCAAGCTGGATAAGCATACCTGGAGTCCTTTTTGTTTTGAGAGAATGCAACACTTCCTGAGTGAGGATTATGTTGTCAGTGATCTGCCTACCTTCAACGTAGCCAGTTTGTTCCTGAGAAATGATTGAGGGGAGGACAGATTTAAGTCTGTTAGCCATCCGTTTGGAAAGGATTTTGTAAAGGACATTACAAAGGGCTATGGGACAAAACTTGTCGGGGGAGTCAGCCTGGTCTGATTTGGGAATTAAGGTGAGGAATGTGGCATTGAGGGCAGGAAAAACTTTCTTGGTTCTGTGAAAGTTCCTTACTAGGTTGAGAAGGTCAGCCTTAATAATGGGCCAGCAAGCTTTAAAGAATTCGATTCTAAAGCTGTCTGGTCTAGGAGCCTTGTTCGAGGCCATGTTGAAGATTGTTTCTTCAATCTCCTGCTCAGTGAATTCTCTTAGAAGGAGGGAGTTTTGCTCCTCTGTAACTAAGTTGGGAATGGCAGCGATAATTTCATTGATGGCTTGGGTTCTATCTTGAATGGAATCGCTGAGAAGAGAAGTGAAAAAAGAGTTGAGTTCAGATCCTATATGCTCCCTTTTATAAACTTGATCGCCATCAGCTTTTTTGAGGGAGAGGATGTGATTATGTGCTCTATGTTGGATGGTTGACTTATGGAAAAAACTAGTGTTGCGTTCTCCTTGTTTTAACCATTGCACTCTCGACTTCTGCCTCCATAGCAGCTCTTCTTGTTTTAACCGTTCTTCCCATTGCCTTTGCAGATTTGATTCTTGAGCTATTCTTTCATCATTGGGCCCTTCTTTGATCAAAGATTGCTGGAGGTTCGCCATTTTTTCCTCGAGTTCTTTTTTGGCTTGAAATATGTCGCCAAATGTGTTTTTGTTCCAGCGTTTGAGGTTGATTTTTATTGTTTTGAGCTTCTGCTAGAATATGTACATGATATTGTCGCTCCTTATGGTGGCTTGAGTCCACCAGCGTTGTATGTTTTGCATGAATGATGGGTGCTCTGTCCAGAAGGCTTCAAATCTGAATTGTCTGTTGTGGGGCTTATCCAAATTGGTGAAGTGAATCTGCACTGGCCAGTGATCAGATCCTCTGATAGGGAGAATGCTGGCCTCCATGTCGATATTTTGCAGCAGAATGGATTCCGACATGAGGAACCTATCGAGCCTTGATGCTATATGCATGTTTCCTCCTTGCTTATTATTCCAGGTATGCAGACCATTGACTGTGGAGATGTCAATGAGTTTGGATTCAACAATAAAGGTGATGAATGCTTCTGAGTCCTTATCCAATCTTCGTAAGCCTCCCTTTTTTCCTGCTCGATTGGTGACCATGTTGTAGTCTCCGCCTAAAATCCAGTGGTTTGCCCCATGGTGTTGTCTGACTTCGTCCAGGTCTAGCAGCATCTTCAGCTTTTCCTGGATTCGTTGGGGTCCATACACATTGGTGATGCAGATCGATTTCCCTGAGTCTGGCATGTTGAAAATGATCGATAACGAGTGCTTGGTGGACAGAGCATTCTGCAAGAAGAATTTTCTTTTGTTCCAGAACGTGAGTAACCCTCCTGCTTGCCCGATAGCATCTATGCTTATGCAGTGATGACTATTGGAAACAAGTTTTTTGAGTTTCTCTGTGCCTTTGGGAGAGCATTTTGATTCTTGAAGAAGTATGATGTCTGGGTGTAGCGAGAATAAGCGGTTTTTCAAGATCCTTCTTTTGGTGGTGTTGTTGAGCCCCCTGATGTTCTAGGTTCTGATTTTCATTGAGCTACCTTTGGAGCAGATAGGACCAAGGCCCTGATTTTTCCTTCATTGATTAGGCGTTTGCCTGGTTCTTGTATTTGGTGTCTTGTGGATTTGCGCCCTCTTTTTCTTCCTGGTCCTTATGGCTTGTATTGATCCAAATCTAGGTTGGATTGAATGCCCGTTTGGCTGCTATTTCCCCATTGCCTTTTGGCTGCATTTTGGTTGATGTATTCCAGCTACAGGTATGCCATTTCTATCTTCTCCAAGTGTTCTTGGGGAATGGCATCGACTCCCAGTTCGGACCATTGCTCATTGACCTTTTGGAGATCTAGATCGCCTAGGATCTCCTCCAGAGGATTGTTTGAAGTGGTTGAGGATGGCTGCTCTGTTTGCATTTCTGTGCATTGAGGGGTTTGCAGTGAGGTGTGGCTGGTATTAATCTGAATGGGAGAGGATTCTGGTTTTTGTTGCGGTTCCTGGGCGTGGATTGAATCCGAGGTTGTGCTCGAGGCGTTGGTTGTAATCAAAGATTGACTTAATAATGATGGATCTTGATCAGTGGGGGCCTGGGAGACTATAGGGTGCTCCAATGAGTCAAGATTGCTCATAACTTCAAAGTTGTTTTGCTGGGTCGAGGCAGTATTGGTGGGGGTTGTATTGGTGGAGTGTTTCGGAGGCTTTTTGCCTTTCTCCCCTTTGTTCTTTCTTGAGATGGAGGTGAAACCAGGTGTCGACAGGCTTGCACAATGGAATACATTTCTTTGTCATAGGGTGATGAACTTGGTCTGATGTGACCTTTCTACAACAGCTCCTGAATCTGCCTCTTGATTTCATCATTCTCCAGAACAGAGTGCCGATAGATCGGTCCATTGGGTAGCGGCGCACCTGGGGTCAGATCAATCGGGTGCTTGACTTGACAGTGCATAGGAACCCCTTTGGGTGAGGTGAAGATGTCCCTGTACTCCTCCACAACCTTATCCATTTGTTGTTGTCGTGCAGAGGAGCCCTGTCTGGAGGTCGTGGAATTATCTTAAAGCTACTCTTGAGGTGTCTGGATTTGATTTAAGATGGATCTATTGGATAATGCCTTTTATTTCTTCTCCTAATTACTTTATTCTTCTTAACGGAGTTCCTTCAACTCCCTTTAATGCTACCTAGGGTTTAAGACAAGGGGATCCACTTTCCCCCTTCCTTTTCATTATTGCAGCAGAAGGCCTTGGTTGACATATTAAAAGTAAGATCCAGGGAGGTCAACTTAAAGGCCTTAATCTTTGGGGGGCAGGTTTAAAACTTTCGCACCAACAGTTTGTAGATGACATTATGATCTTCTGTCAAGCCACTCTAAAAGAATATAAGGAAATTCTATCCATTCTTAAAGATTTCATGGAAGCCTCTGGAACTCTTATCAATAATGAAAAAAAAAATGTGTTTATATTTAATACTAATATTCTCTCCCAAAGATTCCTATTGCCTACCTTGGGATTCAACATCGGATCCTTCCCTATGAAATATTTAGGAATCCCTCTCAATCTAAATTCTCTTCGGGTCTCTGGGTGGAAATATCTCATTAATCGCATATAAGCTCGACTTCAAAATTGGGCATTTCAAGTGCTTAATGCTCTGAGTCGAGTTGTTATGTTAAGAACAGTCTTACAATCCATTCCCATCTATCAACTCTCTGGATTGGAAACGCCTAAAATCTGTTGTAATGATATGGCTAAGACATTTAAAAACATCCTATGGCAAGGATCTCAACAAGCCTGTAAATGGGCTCTCCTTTCATGGGATAAGCTTACGAAAATAAAAAGGACCGGAGGCTTGGGATTAAGAGATCCATATTTGCTAAATCAAGTTATGGGAGCTAAGCTCTGGTAAATATGGATACAATGGGGTAGAGATTTGTGGAAAATAATCTCAGAACAGAAGAATGAAATTTCCTTAACTATTGTAAGGAAATTAAAAGTTCAAATGACCCCTAAAGGATCCATTATTTGAAACTTGATAGCACTAAATAGATATCTCATCCGAGAACACAATTTTTGGGAAATTAGAGGAGGCGACATTGCCCAGTTTTGGGAGGAATCATGACAACAACAGGAGAAAATATTTAGTGAAATTTATTTAGGGGAGATTTTCCTATTCACTAACAGGCCGAATACTAAGACAATAGCACAATTTTTGGATGAAGGGATAGAGCTTCAATGGCGAAAATGGAAGCTAAAATACCAGTGGAAGAATGCTCTAGAAACTTGTCAATGGGAAAACTATGTGAAAGAACTTAAAGCTAGAAAACTAGCAATAGCAACACGAGAGGATATACTCATATGGGGGTATTGCATGAAAGGCATGTTCACAATACAAGAAGGCCATTACATAAAATCAAATAAAATTCATAATGTAGTTGTACCACTTTGGAAAAAAAATATGGTCGGAAAAACAATGGCCGAAAATTGAATACTTTTTGTGGCTACTTAGTCATGGAAAGATTCTTACCTAGGATCAGCTGCAGAAGAAAGGAATGCATGGTCGACTGACATATACTATGTGTAAGAAGAATGTAGAAACATTGGAACACCTATTGAATAACTTCTTTGTCGCTGAGACCTTGTGGAAAAAACTTTCGTCCCTCTTTCAATAAACATATAGGGACAACAAGAGCCTCAGGCATACAATTGAAGTCTGGAGAAAAGGAGGGTATAAAAGCCTTGTTCTTAACATAGTGTGGGGACTCTTTATGGGATTTCTCATATGGGTCGCCTAGAAAGAAAGAAATTGGAGAACATTCAGAGATGAGTATCGACAAATTGAAGAGATATGGAAAGTGGTTCTCAAGAATATCAAAGAAACTGTCCTCACCGAGAAATGGCATGAAGATGACTAGAAAGCTAATGGGCATGAGGATAGGATTTTAGCTATGCTTAACTTGAAACCCCAAATGCTCGCCCCAACCTCATGGAAACAAAAACCTTTGGGAAGACATTCGCACGATCCCAAGATTCCTTTGGGAAGCTTGGAATCTCCACCCAATTACACCATAAGAATCCAAAGCCCATAATGCCTCCACATGAAATCAGGTAGGAATCCATAGTGCACTACACTTCCACCTAATAAATTTCATGGGAATCCAAATTCCACCCAAAGGATCTCCACCTTTGAAAACCAAGAGAAGTTCCAGAGTAACCAACATCTCCACTTGTGTAGGAATCAACAAATCACCCTACCTTATTAACGTGGTTGTTTTTACTTTTTGCAATGTTTCCAGACTAGTTGCGAGTGTGCACTAACAATGCTTCCACACACACTTAATGCATAGTTGTCATCACTACGATGTGATTATTATGTCATTGACTTCCCTTTTCTACGAATAATGCTTGAATGCATCAATCATTGAATGACTCCCCTTGAGAGAGTGTGTGCTCTCATCTCCCAACTGTGTTGACTAGCGTCTACCATTCCACATGACCGAATTCTCCTTTATTTCTCTATTCCCATACGACATCGTCAATTCTTATTACAATGTGGAAATGATGTGGGTGACCGAATTTTCCTTTATTTCTCTATTTCCCATACATCATCATCAATTATGAGTACAACGTGAAAAGGACTTGGGTGGGAATAATTGCAACATTCAATACTTTCCCTACTTCCCCAAGCCATTCTATACTTTTCCTACTTGCCCAAGCCATTCTGAAGGAGCTTCCTCCTAGAGCTATAAATCTCTGTCCTTTCTCACAATCTAGTCATTTCATTTTATCACATTCAATTGCAATTACCTATGAAAATATTTAGATGAGGGAGCAACTAAAAATTGTTCACACATCCATAAAATCTTTTAATATTTAGGATTAAATAACATTAACAAATATTTAAAAATATTTTAATGCAAAAAAATAACAAAAGCATTTTAATATCTAAAATGTAGTGCATAAATAAAATACATTAATATACATATTATGCATTTTATTTTAATGTTAAATATATATTATTTCAAAAATAAATTATATATGTACTAAATGAATTTGATGCTCAATTTCTAACTTGCAATACACACAAATGCATGTATATGAATTTGAACACACAAATACATGTATATGAAGTCAACCGTCAAAAGAATGCAAATCCCATAAACTAGAGGTTAACCTAATTCAGAAAATGAGCAACGAGAATAAATGAGGTTGATGTTCTTAGAAAGAGGCCCATCCCTTTCCGTGCAAGATCAACACAATCCCGTAGGAATAGAAAATCCAATATCAATCTAACTGGTGACCCTTGAGTTTATCGATTCCTCCAAAAAGATGTTGATGCCACTTGTTAAATATGAAGCCTTCTTAATGAAAGAGAAAGTTGAGCTTGTTGTAGTCGTGATTTATACAATCACAATGGAATCGACCATCAAATTTCTTCATAACTGACCACCGCTCGCTTTTACAAATCCCCAAAGAGAATTATGGTGCCTTTTTATTTTATATTACCGTAGAAGAATATCAAGATCAAGCAATCAATTTGAGGACTTTCACAAAGCAACAAGGCATATTGTAAGGCCCCAAGACTTCATGGGCGCGTTCGGTGGGATGGGTGCGCCGGTTGGGCGTTTGGATGAGTTCGGGAGCCGTGCGACGTAACGGGCGGCACGTCGCACCGTTGGAGAGGCACGGGCGCGCACGTAGCGAGGCGAGTCACGAGGGCGAGTTGGAGGAGAAGCGCGTCGAGTTAAACCAACATGGCGTTGGCAAGACGTTTATACCACAATGGGCACGCCTTGGGTGAGCGAGCCGACGGGTGAGTCGGTGGGTCGGCCGGCACGTTAGGCGCGACCGACGCCACACTTCGTGGGTGAGCAACCAAACGTGGGGGTCGGCTCGAGTCGGCCTAGCGCCCCACACCCCACGACGCGACGTTTCGTGGGCAGATGAATAAACGGGCGGGTCGGGTCATGGCAAACGAGCGACCACACTTCACTTGGATGTGCGTATAAATATGATGGCATGATGGAGAGTGGAGGCATCAAGTGAAAAGCGAAGATGAATCAACGAACAACATCAAGGGAGTCGCACCACGAGTTGCCAACAACTCGTTGGTGGAAGAAACGACGAAGGCACGACAGCGAACGGGCGTTGGTCGAGTCGGGTCGAGCTCGTGCACGTCACACCGCAGGCCGCACCGTAGTTCTGGTCAGGTCGGGTCGGGCGCAGCTACACGACGGTCGGGTCGAGTCGGGTCGGTTCTGGGCGCCGAGTAACGGCAGGGGCCCAGCACTAAAAACGTGATTTCGGGAGCGTCGGGTATCGGATTGAGGTGCCGTAAATTGCAGAAGGTGCGTATTTCTGAAACACATACAACCATATGGGTGTGGGATGGATTGTACACACGGTCAGCTCAGAAAATGCTCTGCACTGATTTGGAGCAACGACTGAGTGACCCGAGTGACCAGCACTTGGGCAGTTTTGGGGCAGCACTTCCGAAGGTGAACTTGATGATTGTAAATGGTTGTAAAAGTCTGTTGTAAGCTATTTTGATGATTGGTAAGCCTTAGAGCTTGAACAAAAGGAAAATAGCCTTGCCAAGGAGCAAAAGTGGTTTTTCCTGGATTGGACATTGTAATCATATTTTTATGAAACATAATATCTGGGTGGACTCATTTTAAAAGGGAGTTGCCCCTCCCTTGTATGTATGGGCGTACTTGTGGATTGATATTGATGTTTATGTTTTATTCCGCACATTGAAATAACATTTGTAATATAACTAATGAATTTTGCTATAGGCGTAGTCTGGGTACTTGAGTATTTAGAAAAAGAAAAAGTACGGCAGTGCCGCACCTGCCTACAAGACGTGGTTGGAAGACACCCGTGGTGTAGGGGCGTGACAGTTGGTATTAGAGCTACTTGGACGGATGGAAGTCTGATAACACAACTGTTGTTGCACATCAGTTGGTATCGGAGCTGGAGAGAGTTGCAGGGTTGCAGACGCTGTTGAAGCTGACTTATATATTTGGGGTTTCTCTTGAGACCTTAGCTGAAGCAAGGCGTTTGCCAGGGCTAAAGCTAGAAAAGGAGACATGCCGAGTTGGGAAGAATTCAAAGAGAAGACTTGTGAAGCATTACAATGGATAAAGCAGCTGAACGAAGAAATCCCAAGGATTCGGAACAAACTTGGAGTCTTGGAAAGAAAATTGGTGGAAACTTGGAAGAAGGCTAAGAAGATTCATGAAGAGGTTAATGAGGCTAAGATTGCTCTTATGACCTTGTGCAAGAAGGGGATCTCTGACTCAAACTGAGATGAGTTTGAAATACTTTGAGACAAGATGGACCAGTTTGATGCATGGATGGCATTATGCTATGAGCTACAAACTCACCGAGATGAGCTTGTTAGAATTGAAGAGAAGAACCATAAGAAGAGATTAAAACCTTCTATGGGAAAACCGAAGCAGAGTGTTATGGATGTTGTTTTGGTAAAGGAAGAACTTTTGCAACAAGTTGAACCTAAACCAAAGACACCACAAACATTGGAGCTTGAAGCTACAAGGGAAGCAGTTTTGGAGGCTCGGAAGAGGCTTATAAACATGACAGAGTTCTTGGAGGAAGGAAGGCAGGAACACTACAAGACTCTTGTGCAAGTGGAGGAACACTTGGAACACATTGAAGACAAGATAGTGGAGATGCAAACTTCCTTGAAAGACTTTCATGGGTGGACTGCTGAACTTGGAGAACCAAGGGATGTTGCAGATGTAGAAGATGTCAAGGGTGAACTTGATAACCAAGTTGGACCAAGACCAAGCACGTTGCAAGCATCGAAGATGGATCATTCTCATGGGGATGATATGAAGATGGAAGAGATGAAGGACGAACTTGTGACACAAGTTGAACCAAGACAAGACACATTGCAAGCATTGGTGGACAAACCACATGGAGATGTTGCAAATGTGACCATGATCAAGGAGGAACTTGATGAGCAGGTGGTACCAGGATCGAACACATCAAAGGAATTGATGAGGATGGAGGACACTCACTTGAGGAGTCTTCATGGAGATATGACTTGTGTTTCATGGAAGTATAAGGAGGATGATCCGCATATGGAGATGAGGAAGAAGGTGACTTCTTTGCCAACACCATTGATGACTACTCCTTGGATGTCTACGATGAGACCTTGTACATTGATGGAACAAGGAACATGGAACGATGCAAACCTTGTTGGGGCAATTTGTGACCTTACACTTGATGGTTCAATGCCCGAGACAAGGGTGGAACGTGATGACCTTTGTGATGGAAAGGGTCATGCTTAGCCACATAGAATGGCAAGTGCCCGACATGACCCATACACTACCTTGGTGGTAGGGCACGTTGGTGGAGTAGACTTCTTCATGGCTTCAACTAAGAAGGACCTCTTGGCAGACCTTTAGTGGAGGAGCAGCTTGAAGGAAGTACTCACATATATGATGGAGGTAGGAGTGACCAAGAGCACTTCACTTCGACATGTTGAGACATGATGATGATGAGAGTTGAGTTGAGTTCACTTAGATGAACACATGGGTAGCCAAAGTCATGGACATGGACTACATGGAGATCTTTATAGATGGACTGATGGGACGTTGTTCACCATGAGCAACTTGGACATTGGTTGGATGAGCAGCCTATGAGACATTCATATGTTTGCAGAGTGAGAACTTGTGATGGCACTCATGTCCAATACAAGTAGGCTTACCAATGCTTTGGATATGATGAGGCATGGGAGTTCATGATGGATGCCTTGGTGGCACACACTTTGGCATGGGCTTGAGTTACTTGACTTAGCCACACTTCTTACTTTTGATGATGCTTGGAGGATGAGTCTACTTGCATACGAGTAGCACATGGATTAGCATCATGGACAGCATGTTGTGGATGAGATGGATACACTTCATGGACCCAAACATGGCACTTGGATGAGATTCAGACTTGATCGAGTTGATGGATGTGACAGCTTGCAGAAGGAACAACTAACAGTGGCATGAGGAGGAGTATTCTCATTGTTTTGGACTTTATGGTTGGATTAGCTACCCAACTAGTTCTAGCTATGGGGGCATGCAGTACACTGAGTTATGCTGGATACATAGCAGCTTTTGTTGTGTTGAGTTGGTTGGAGTACTTGATGCAGAGATTCACATGGATTTGACGGTGATTGGAGGAGATATCTCATGGACATGAACCTTGCTGGTTTATGCAACGATGTTGCAACGATATTTTGCGATGAGACTTTGCGATGAAAGTTGCGATGATACTTTGCGACGATATGATGCGACGATGGTAGCACTATCGGGACGATAGTCATATTTGAAGTGGAGGAGGATGTAAGGCCCCAAGACTTCATGGGCGCGTTCAGTGGGACGGGCGCACCGGTTGGGCGTTTGGACGAGTTCGGGCGTCGTGTGACGCAATGGGCAGCACGTCGCACCGTTGGAGAGGCACGGGCGCACACGTAGTGAGGCAAGTCACAAGGGCCAGTTGGAGGAGAAGCGCGTCGAGTTAAACCAACACGGCATTGGCAAGATGTTTATACCACAACGGGTGCCCCTTGGCCGAGCGAGCCGACGGGCGAGTCAGTGGGTCAGCCGACGCGTTAGGCGCGACCAACGCCACACTTCCCAGGCGAGCAACCAAACGTGGGGGTCGGCTCGGGTCGGCCGGGCGCCCCACACCCCACGACGCGACGTTTCATGGGCGGATGAATAAACGGGCGAGTCGGCTCATGGAAAACGAGTGACCACACTTCACTTGGACGTGCGTATATATATGATGGTGTGATGGAGAGTGGAGGCATCAAGCGAAAAGTGAAGATCAATCAACGAACAACATCAAGGGAGTCGCATGACGAGTTGCCAACAACTCTTTGGTGGAAGAAACGGCGAAGGCACGATAGTGAACGGGCATTGGTCGAGTCGGTTCGAGCTCATGCACGTCGCACCGTAGGCCGCACCGCAGTTCTGGTCGGGTCGGTTCTGGGCGCCGAGTAACGGCAGGGGCCCAACACTAAAAACGTGATTTCGGGAGCGTCGGGTATCGGATTGAGGTGTCGTAAATTGCAGAAGGTGTGTATTTCTGAAATGCATCCAACAATATGGGTGAGGGACAAATTGGATGCATGGTCAGCTCAGAAAATGCTCTGCACTTATTTGGAGCAACGGCTGAGTGACCCGAGTGACCAGCACTTGGGCAGTTTTGGGGCAGCACTTCCGAAGGTGAACTTGATGATTGTAAATGGTTGTAAAAGTCTTTTGTAAGCTAGTTTGATGATTGGTAAGCCTTATATCTTGACCAAAAGGAAAATAGCCTTGCCAAGGAGCAAAAGTGGTTTTTGCTGGATTGGACATTGTAATCATATTTTTATGAAACATAATATCTGGGCGGACTCATTTTAAAAGGGAGTTGCCCCTCCCTTGTAGGTATGGGTGTACTTGTGGATTGATATTGATGTGTATGTTTTATTTTGCACATTGAAAGAACATTTGTAATATAACTAACGAATGTTGCTATAGGCGTAGTCTGGGTACTTGAGTATTTAGAAAAAGAAAAAGTACAGCAGTGCCACACCTGCCTACAAGACATGGTTGGAAGACACCCGTGGTGTAGGGGCATGACACATATCAATAGTGGGTAACACGAGTTTCATTAACAGTGATACAAATCACGTTATAATTGGATTTGAAAAGTGTCAACTTTTTTCATTTTATCATGCTTAGGTTGTTGCATGCGTGCATAATAATTTGTTTAGTTTTTTTCTCTCTTACCTCTTCAACGAGAATACTAATCACATTCTAGACTCTTGGCCGAGATTCTAGAAAAATCTCGGAAAACTCTCGGGGTGCAAACTCTCATCTGAGAGTTTTTAAACTTTCAGTCGAGAGTTTTCCCGCACGGTAAATCTAACTCTAGGTGGGTTAAACTAGTTTTAAATTTCTCGGTCGAGAGTTTGAGAAATTTCTCGTCCGAGAGATTATCTCGTCCGAGAGTTTCTGGTCAACGAAAAACACAGAAAATTCTGCAGTTTTCAGGAACCTGCAACTTTGGAGGGGCAGAACACCTACAAAAAAAAAAAATTATATGTCGGACAAAGTACCATTAGATTCATCTCTAAATCTAGTTTCTGATGATATGAGATTTGTGGAGTTTCATTAAAAAATTCAATTTTTTATTAATTTTTTACTAAACTGTGTCACTGTGGAATTTCATTGTTCGAAAAATTGCACTGAATGAAAATTCAATAACTTTCAAATGAGGACACCAAAAATTCAAAAAAATCATACTGCACTTCCTCTCCCTGTCTACTTCAAAAGGGTACTCTCATTTTTCTTATTGACGATCACATTGAAAAGAAAATCAAAGGATGATAAAATGTACTGAAACATCACTGTTTTTTTGTCTTCGTCCATTTCAAAAAATAATAAAAAATAGTGATTTAATCCAAAAATTACCGAAAAATAGTCTGTGCACTAGTGCAATATATGCAGATTATGATGCTATGGTTTTTTTCCAAAAAATGAATAACCTTCCCTAAAAAAAAGTAAAGGATGATAAAGTGACTATTTATGTTTGCCTGAAAATTTCAAGTATATGCAGTTAGTAAACAAGAAATTTACCCCTCTATATGTCAATATTTTTTTTTTTTTTTAAATATGGGTATGGAGGTAAGACAATTCTCTACAGTTCTTGTTTTTATGTAAAAGCATAGTTTGCAATAAAAATATGAGTTCAGTGGAGTTGAAGTTGAAAATCATAGAAAATTACAATTTTCAACGTCAAAAAAGGGCAAAAAGTGTTTCCCAACTTCACATTTTCACCCTAAATATCATCATTAAATGAATGGAGTGACACCCTAAATCAAACCTTAGGTATTCAAGCTTAAACTCATTTTTTTTCCATTACTTCACCCTACTCAAAGAAATTAAGTAATAGATAGGATTATTATAGTGCTCAAGGGTTTTCATTCATCTAATCTTACCCCTACACCCATTTCCTTCATTCACTCTTTTCCTTCACTTGCAAGGTTGCCATCCCGTTATCCTCCTTTCATCTCATTTCCACATCAATCCTATGGTTTCCAAAACATAGCTTTCACAAATTCAGAAGAGGGAGACAGTGGCAGTGGTAGTGAGGCATAAATGCCAAAGAGACATGCAGATTGAAAGTGATGAAAATGAAAGTGATGAGTTTGCATCCATGTGAAGGTAAATGTCATTATCTTAATCGGTGTTCCAAGATCAAATCCACTCAGGGATAAAGAAAATTAGGTTTAAAGGCACAGACTCAAAAATATTAAAGACAAATCAAAATACATAGATGAAGATAAAAATCTAAAACAGATTAGAATTTTTTTTTAAGGCAAATCCAAGTTAAATGCCTAAAACAAAGGTTAAAGGGCAAATAAGGTTTAGAGGCCTAAAACAGAGATTAAAGGCAAATTCAAAAGAATATTAGCACAAATACCAATTTGAATAATTCAACCCAGGCCATTTACTTCTTCAAAGGACATATTTGGACTCATGCAACATGTTTTATTTCAAAAAACATCAGCATTTAGTAAGACAATTTGACATGCAGAAATTGGGCCAAACGCGTAGCGCCACTAGTGCTGCACTCTTTTTTTGGGAACTAAATTGAAAAAAGGTTTGAATTTTCATGTTCCTCATGCCAAGGACATCATCCTCAAAAAATTTCATCTCATTTGGCGTAGAACTGTTCCCTCAAAGGGAAAAAAGAAGCAAAAAAACGCATTTCTGCCCTCTTTTCAGCACTGGCGCTGTGCCCTGAGAAGTCTTAGGAGAATGGAATTTTGACTAAGTAAGTGGGCACCAATATGGAAACTAAAGGAATATATAGAAACTAGCCAAGACAAGATTTCCACTGAGCTATCATGGAGCTCATTTGGACATCGGGAAGGCCTCCAAAACTTAACTGCAAGAGGGGACATTTTTCCATTTTTGGCGTTGCACCCTTGTCCTGGTGTCGTACCCTTGCCAAAAAGTCAAAAAAAGACACTTGGAGTTATTTTGAAAGTTATTGAGAGGCCTTAAAGGTCAAATTATTCCCAAATTAGCTCAGAGGTTAGCTTAGAATTTATTTTTGCATTTATGAGTTTGGGATAGTTGTGCCTTGGGCCTTGCATGGTCTCATAGGACAAAATAAATTAAATGTGTAATTAATGACATTTTGGAACACTAGTTAGGGTTTTTATCCTCATTTGAAAGTGAAATACTGCATGGAGGCTTCATTTTGGTTGTTGGTTGATTGTTGAGCTCAATATGATACAGATTTTGAGTTGTGAAGAAGTTGGCTTTGGAGTTTTGTGATTGTTTTCGACTGAACATCAATGGAGCAAGCATATTCATAGGATTCATGAACGTTTTTAAATGGTGATGTTGTTCTGATCTTGTATCTTTTTACTTATGTTTTCCATATTTTTTATATTTTCTCTTGCAATAGAGCAGAAAATTTAGGTTAATATATGTTGTTAGAGGCACCTTAAGTCTATTTGCCTCATGTTGTTGAAATGTTTTCCTCTACCGAGTCTGATTGGAGAATTCTTAGTTGCTTTCTGATTCCACCTAGCTTGTTGTCTTGAAAATGGTTTCATAAGAGTCAAACCGAAGAATTTTATGGTGTTAGGGTCCTATAAATATAGGATTCATAATTTTGAATTGAATTTTGATAGTCTTGTAAATGTGTACATACCTTGCTTTCTGCAAGTTGTTTTCCCATATTTTGAAAAAAATAAAAAAAAATCAGAAAAAGGGTAAAAATTCCTAAAAGAAAGATCAAAGCACTTAAAAAATGTAAACCCCAAAATAAAAAGATGAAAATAAGACATGAAAGTGAGCAAGTTCAAATGCCACTGCTTTTACTTTTTCTGTTAAATGAATGATTATGGAAGAGTGTCAATAAATGGCATAATCCATGATGAGTTAAATTGTTTAATCTTGACTTTTCATGTTTTCAATTTCCATGTTTTAGATAGTGAATAAATATTTGTTAGACAGATTAATCCTAACAAATCATTAGGTAGGTAGAAAATAATTGGGAGCTCAATAGTTTAATCTAAGCCCTCGGATGAAATAAGGTAGAATTAGATAGTTTATGCTTTCAAAATAATAAATGTTTCAAGGTTTCCAAAAGGAAGAAAAAATGTTAGAGTAATGTCGGGTAGGTAGAAAGAAGTGGGAAAAAGCATGTAATATTCATCACTGGGAAAAAATCACTAATTTTCCCTCCCCTGTAAGTATTCAATATTCTAGATTATCAGTCAAACAGGTTCAAAGCATTTCTCTTACTTTTGTTGGGACCAGACCCAAGGATAACTAGTTAGTTGAAAATGTTGAATTATTATGTTAAATCCCCATTTACCATTATTTATCCCTCATTCATACATTTTAACTCATTTTCATAAGTAAAGATTCTTTCTTACTTAATGAAACATAAAACCCCATCTAATTAACTTCCTTCATTCAGAAAAAATTCAAAAATACTTTATCCTAAGTAATTGGTGAAATAATGAAAAGACAAGCTTAGCTTTACTTATTCACTTTACTTAATAATTTTGTGTATTTTTGTGTATTCCATTTCCCCTTTTCATATTAATTTTTAACTTAGTTTATTAAATCCCTAAATAAATACCTTATCCTATTTATTTAATTCCCTATATCTAAATACCCCCAAAACCCACTATTACAAATATTTTGGACCAAAGTTATTATCCACATGTCAAATTAAAACCCAAATAAAGCGCCCTTTGGTCTAAAACTAACTTTAAATAAATACCCCGCCCTATGGTTTTTAAACCATTCAATAGGTTTAAAACTATATAATAAAATAAAAGAATTTCTCTAATATGTTTTAGCCTAAGTTTTCGAAAGATATTTTATCATTTTATAAGGTTAAAAATCTTGGAAGTGCCTCCTTACTAAACTCCGCCTTTTGCAAACAATGTTATCCCTTCCCACATGATTTTAACCCAAGGTTAAGGTTAAAAGTTACAAAAATGAAACCTTTCCCTAGCTTATTTTTCTTATTATATAAAGCCCAATGCTTTACATAAATTAACCCCAGTTACTCACTTAATCTAGCTTGACAAGCCTATTTCCCCCTCTATATAACCATTTTCAGTTTATATATGCACCATGTCACATATACATTTACCCCCCATTATATTCCTTTAACCATCCTTATATCCAGCATCATATCGAAACCTTGGTTAAAAAGTCATGTTTTATAAAAGTTTTAAACTTTAAACACCCGCTTAACATTACCCCGGTCCCACTTTTGATTTCCCGCAGCCTTCAATCAAATCCTCACCCTTCGCTCTCGATCATGAGATCTAACGGTCTCAAATCGATGTCGCACGCAAAAAATAAATCGTTTGCCCAACCTTCAATTGGATGCGAAATGGGTTGTTTTACCATTCCGCCCTCTATGACGTGGCGTTTTCCCATTCGATCGTGTCCATTTTAATTGAAACCGCTTACTGCCAGAACTCTACGCGATAACCACTGTCGAGTTTCGCATTTAAACTAAAACCGCTTTTCGCTACTAGTTGGCCTACATTGAATGTTAGTTAATGCATAGGGTTAAAACCTTTACAAAGTTGTTTTATCATTTAAATCTGCACTGCCTCTGACTATTAGAAATCCCTGCAGAAAGCCTTTTAAAGCCCTGATTGCCCATTTTTTCGTCTGAAGCCTCTGAATTTGACCAAAATCTATCGTTGAAGACTAGCTAAGGAGTTGTTCACTTCTCCAGAAAGCTACTCAATCCAACATTTGAACCAAGAACCTGTAAAACAATTTTACAGTCGAATACCTGCATTTAAAGGTATTTTCTGTGGAAATTCAAACCTGTAAATTGGGTTCAAAATGTCTTTTATGAAAGTCTATCCCTTTTTATGAAATTGAGCAAAGTAAAAGTGCCCAAAAACACAAAAAATAGGCTAAAACTTGGCAAAATTTTCCCAGGAAACCATGTTTATCCTCTGCGCACCTTTTTCAAGAAAATTTTCTCAATTTCACAGTTTCAAGATCAAATTCAAAGACCTAAAGGGTTAGAAATTTCTGAATATATCCTAAAAATCTCCTTTTCAATCAAAACCTACTCAGAAAACCTTTGTTTTCTATTTTAGGCCAATTTTACATCCTTAGATAAACCAAATTGAGCAAAAAATCCCAAAAGAAGCCATCCTTAGCCTAAATTTCTTACTTTTCTCTCTGTTTAATATAAAATTCCTGCAAACAATCTAATCTTGCAGAAGTAGCCCAAAAATGCCTAAAAAACAGATTTAAACCTTCACAGACAGATCTCATTCCACAGGTCTTTCAAAAGCCTTCAATCACCTCCTTGTAGACCTCTGTTTCATTAACAAATTGTTTTATTTTTTCAGGTTATTATCAGAATGAGAAATTGGGCCAATAGTTTCAATACTAGTTGATGAAATTGTTTGCTCCAAATTCTCAGATTTTAATTGAAAAGTTTCATTCAAAAAACAGTTTGTATACAAAGAAAGAATAAAATCAAGTCAGAGAGAGATCATAATGATGAAATGCACACAGTGAATGGTAAAATTGAAATCACAATTCACAATGACAGTGAAAACAAAACAGTCAAAGAGCATCAGAGTTAAAGTGTATCAGGTAAAAGTCAGAGTGAAAGTTAAAACAATGTTATAGAGCAGTCAAGGTAAAACAGTAAAAGTAAAAATAGAGTCAGTAATGGTTAACAAAGATGAAAATACTTTCACCAACAACAATGAAATTTATCCAAAGTGAAAGTAAAATAGTTAAAAGAACAAAAAGTTTTAAAGATTAAAACAAAGCAAGAAGGAACATTTTTGTAGAAATTTCCTGTTTAAGTCATTGTTTTGCAAAAATTATTATGACCAATACAAGATTCATTTTGCAAAACTGAAGGAGTTTTATGTTCTGAATATTTCTAACTACAAAAACCTCTCTCATGTTTCTAACATCCATTATGGTTTGGGAAATATTAAACAATATTGGAAAGCACTTTTTGCAGAAAATTCCTGTTAAGTCATCATTTTGCAGAGGCAATTGTGGCCAATCCGAAATACATATTACAAAACTAAAGGAGGTTTGTGTTCGTCCGAGACCCATATACAAAATATTATCTCACTTTGTGCACATGTATTACAGAATGAGAGATACATGTGCATATTTACAGCCTATTTTTTAGACTCTATAAAACTATGTTTTACACATCTTTTTGCAGAGCCTATTGTGAACAGCTGGAGCAGAATGTTTTGGAACTGAGAGAATTTTATCTCCCCAACCTATTCATCTATAATAACCTCTTTCACTTTTCACATATCTATTTCTGATTGAGAAATAAAAAGGTATCATTGGACCCCACGTTTGCAGATTTGCTGGAGCAGAATGCACAAAGAAAAGAGATAGTTAGTGACTCGGATGCCTCATAATCAACTAAGATTTGATATCAAATTTGAATTCTCCTCTTTGTCATCACTTATCCATAAAAAATAGTTCCAAATAGATGCATTAGTTTTGAGTGTCCTTTAGTTAAGTTCTATTTATGTAAAACAGTTAGAGATATTTGTAAAACAATCTTGATATTTTTTTCAAGATATTCTAGTTTAAAATTTGTATAAATACGTCACTCTTTGAAGTATTTTGTGTGGAATAAAATTTTTGGACTTTACTATGGTCATTTTTTCTGAACATTGGAGGCTATTGCGTGTTTTTTTTCAAAGTAACAGACTGGACAAGCTTACTGGAATCATAATTGAGGATCCCTGTGATAAGCCAATGATTGAAGTACTCCCTTCTTGTCATTGTTTCATTTTCTGAGTTTCATGCAATTCATTATATGTTTGTTCTTTCTGAATGTGTAACTAGGAGTATTACTACAAGATTATTCAAGTGCTCCCTGTATTTAAGTAGTTTCCATTTTAATGTTTTCTTCTAATTTCCGGTGTTGAGAATTCTTAATTGCTCTCACTGTGGTTTGACCTATGCCTTCTACTTCCATTTTCCGGATCAAAGGATCCTTAAGTGCCCTTTATCTTGGTCATACCACCTCATAAAAAACCACTTTTCCAAATCTCTTAGGGTTATCTATCTTGACCTGAATATATTTGTACATTTTAGCCTTGATTTCTAGTGTTGCTAGCTTGATTTAGACTCCATAGCCCAATGGACAAGTATATTTCTCTCTATTTTACCTCCATGTGATTTTTCCCCACCAAACCCTTTAAATCAAAACCAAATTTTACTTTCATAACTAGCCTAATATTTCAAATCAAACAAAGATAAATCTTAAAGAGAGAGCCTTATCTGAATTCTAGGAAGGCTAGATCCTAGAATTTGAAGTAGGTTTTTGGTTACCTTAGTGAGTTCTCTCTTGAACCTAGAGAAATTACTGAGTGATAACATAATGGCGACCATACTGGGGAAGACCAAAATTTTCTTCAGAAATATTTTACAGGTTTAGATCTGATCTATGATGATGGATAGTGATCAGACATATAAAGGTTAAAATCATCCACCTAGCGACTCCATTGTCCAAGGTCCAGAGCTTCAAAGTTCATAGGAAACACCATAACCAAAAAATCCATATTCCTAATCATTAATGGTGATACAAGATGACAGGGTCTGTGGTAAACCTTTTATCTCATGAGATTTTCAATGAATTAAGGGGTGGCTTATTAGAATTTGAGCTTGGTGAGGATTTTCTGAGAGTTGTCTTTCTTATTTTGAAATCAAGAAAATTTTCTCCTCAACTTAAAATATGTGTTCTTGAGTTAATTTCTGAAAAATATGAAAATGGCATTAATCTTTTGCATTCTCAAATTTAGTCTTATAATTTCCAAGATCCTAAAGAATTCTTGGAAAATCTTCCTTCTCCAAAGCAAGAGGAAATTGTACTACCTTTTGACTTTCAAATTGAGGATGATTATTCTTTCAAGCACAAGACTGAAGAAATAGTTTCAGGGTTTAATATTAAGAATACAACTAATCAATTGTTCATCGAAGACCTGGAAGCACAAATCATACATTATGATTTTGATGATCCTATAGCAAATTATATGGGGAATATTTTTAGCTCAAGTCTGCAAATATGTTTTATCTATCAGGATCAAATATATCAACAATTGTCATTTCACATCATATCATTGTTGATCGCTTTAATTGTTTTAACAATTCAAGCACCACATAAATTTTCAACTCGGGAAGGTCTGTTTATTCCAAAAACAATCACGCACTGGATATGCTCAATTCCAAAAGCAAAGAAATGTTGTAGTATCAATCACACAAATATCAATCATAAAAATCAGACTGTTCACACCTCACTTTAACAAAGCTGAAGCCTACTTGTGTTATAGCAGAAACAATCCCTCTATTGCAGACCTTCATTAAAGGAAAATAATGAAAGGAAATCACCCTGCAGAGAAGGAGATCAATCAAACATAACAGAGAACATGACCCTATTCCTCCAACCAGGAATCTTCAGCACATGTTGCCTGATATTAATCACACTGTAGAAAAATATCAATCCACAGAAAACAAGACCCTATTCCCTTGAACAGGATTCTTCAACACATGTTCCTGATGTCAATCACACTGCAGAAAAAGAAGATCAACCTACAGGGAATAGGACCCTATTCCTCCAAATAGGAGCCTTCGGCACCTGTTTCCCGATATCAATCTATCACACATTCATCTAATAAAAAAATAACTAAAAATAAAGTAACTCTCAGCTTCTTAAGAATGAATGGTATAAAGCTAATGCAGTGTTAAAGAAAACAAAGTGCTTAATAAGAAACACAGAACTGTATAAATTCTTCAGCAAACAAGGTTAAATTAAGGTGCGAATAACATAAAAAGGTAACAAACTACAGGAGCAATTGGGTGAATCTTGTGATGAAGGCGGGCCCTGTCCTTCTCACAAGATTCCATGAGGAAAGAAATTAAATTGAAGTGCTCAAAATAGAATTTTATTCATCTATCAAGAAATGATACATTACAACAGAGCAAAGGCTCTTTCTTGCTTCAAGAAATGTACTCCCGCAGTTTCTAACCCCCCATCTAATAATGATGTCTCCTCTTTTTAAAGAGGAGACATCTATTACAGTTACATCAGAGAAATCCTATTTTTATCCAAATCTAATCTCTTGTTTTAATACAGGGTCTTTTCTGTTCTTCCATCCTGGAATGTTGTTACAAATAAGTACAAAAATACTAGCTTCAAAACGGTCTGTGTAACAGCTTCCCTTGCTCGTCTTCATCCTGCTGTCATCATTCTTAAAATACACTTGAAGATCGCAAATCACGAGATGTCTCAGCTACGGGATTTGCGTGTCTATCGACTGTTTCAGTAATGGGTTCAGCTATTTCAGCAACGTGATCCTTATCATGAATTATCTGCGATTCTTTAGACTTGTCTTAGCAACTATATATCTTCGATTAATGATTAAATATAAAAGTAATGTGGAATTATATGCAAAACAAATTAAATACATAGTAAAGAAAAGAATTTCATATACCTTTGGATAAAATGGATGGAAATGATAATGTAACCTTTTAAATATGGACTATAAAGAGTAAAGTGGTATCAAAATGTGTGGTCAAAATGGTACATTGTGAGGTCCTAACATCTCCCCCAGCTGAAAGGGTTGCATGTCCTCAGGCAACTTTTACTCTGAGTCAGAGTCTGAGTACTGACTCTTTGCATGCAAGTTACTGAAGAAATAACTATGGAAGGTGGCCTCTGTCGAAGATCTGAATCCGTGTTCACTTTGCAATTTTTGCCATGCTGCTGCCTCGTCTCTGTTAGCGAATCTGTAATGAGGCTGATATCATTCTTCTGGCATCCATAAGACAGGGAAGTGAAAATGATAACCAATCCAATTCTCGGCGCATTGCTGAATGCATCTGACATAGTTTGGTATTCTGGACAGTGCAGTTTGAAGATTATCAGGGCTAAAGGGATTATACTCTTGTCTTTCCTTACAAGACTGTTGCCAGAACATGGTGTTTGCCTTCAAAGCAGCAGTCTCTTTAACCCTGATTAATTGATGACACTCTTAGAGTACTGAGGATTGCAATTGCTATATGTACCTGCTCATTCCTGGCTTTTTCAAAAACTGACGATATTCTTCTACAAAAATGGTCGGGTTTGAAGGTTTCGGCCTTATCCAGAAGAGGCAATTATCCTCATTGTGCCTACCCGCGATAAAAGTGGTTTGCCATGTGATTTGATGGGCAAGAAAGGAAAAAAATGCCCTAATCTGTATATCACCAACAATCGGATTCAGGTTGACTTCTTTGTTTTCAGGCATAGCCTCATTATGAAGATAAAGTTCACATAATAGATGTTGATCACTAGCGGAGGCCTCAACAAATGTTTTGACAAATTGTTCCGCTATGAGCAACTCATGAGGTCTCTCGTCCTTAATTTCTTTCAACTGAAAATAAACAAGGTGTTCAGAAAGAAACAGAGAATAATTCAAAGAAGGTTTCCTGGTGGCTAACAATTTTTGTACTAATGTAAACATCAGAACCAGTTTGTCTTTTAACTCCTTGGTTTCTTTCTTGGAATCCTTAAGTTGCTGAAGTGTCTGCTCCCAGTTATCCCAGTTGGAATACATCTGATTCTGCCAGGCCAAATTATGTTGTTGTAACATTTTATCTTGATCAATAGCATACAGCTTCTTCCACTTATTCATTATTTCCAACTCTTTCCATGGTGGAGTTTGTGTTCCGGCATTATAAGTACTAGGCTAAGGCATAGTCTGAGTAGCTGAGTTAACTAATATAGGGCAGGATATCTGTGGCTTGGTTTCTTTCTCCAGAATTTTTGAGGGCCCTACTGGTTCTTGTGTGGAAGTAGGGCATTCTTCTTTTACTGCAACTGATGTGGATGCCTCAGGCACTGGGACTTTAACTATTTTGTATCCGGCCTATTGGTATATGTTTCCACATTCATGGCACATATATTCTTTACATGGGTCATTCTTTTGTGCTGATGCTGTATGTGCCAACATGTAGAGATTTAGCTCTTTATCAAAGGCTTCTCTTTCCATTACCAACTCTCTTTTGTAGGCCTCTAATTCTGACTTTAAAAATTCATTTTCTTCTAATAAAGATGCCATGGTGAGTGAACCCTGTGTGTTGGTTTCTTTTGTTGGAGTTGATTGCTGTTCCGCAGCTGTAGCTGGTTCTTGTGTTTCAGCTACAACTGATTTCCTTATATTATCATGCCGGATGTTTGATTTTTGCACTTCAGCAGCTGGTTCTTGTGTTTCAACTGTTGAGTGAGTAACTGGTTCTTGTGGAGCAGTGCCATAGGACGAGACGGGTAATGATTCGGGAATTTGGAATGGTGATGACAAATGAATTTTAAGCAAGATAGCTGCAGGGTCAGGGGAAATGGGAATGACTTCATATTCAACAGTTGTTTTCATTTTTCTCCTAAGTAGGAAAGCGGAAAAAGCAGTGAATTTATTTTTCTTTTTATGAGAAGATTCTCTTCTAGGAGAAGGGCTATCAGAAGAGGTGATAGCTTGAGATGTAGCCATTGTTTTCCTTTTTGAGACAGAGACTATTGCAATTCGTCTCTTTCTTTTATGAGTAGGGGGTGATGGGGGTGTTTGAGCTTGAGAGTCATCGCTAGGGATGTGGACAGTGGGATGGGATAACTCTGATAAATGGGATGAACTTGGGGATGGGTTCTGAAGATGGAATCAATGGAGGATCAAGAATATCTTCCAGTTGCCGTTCATAAGAGCTTTCGGGGATTTCTTGGGGAATTTCAGCTTCTTGGGGAATTTCAGAGGCTTGTTCGAGAAGTAAGGGTGGGCTATTTAAAGGGGGGTTTTGCTGGGGAAAACCCCTCTGAATTAATAATTGACACAGGCGATGATGGGTAAGGGACAATAATGGGAATTTTACTCGTTTACAGTAATATGACATATTTTTAATACATCCAAGCAGATAATAAGGAATGTTGACTAATCAACCATGCCCCAAATGACTCATTAAAACAAAATCGTGTTGATAAACTACCTGGTAGCGCCCCTCGCAAGTTAAATAGTGCTTGAAAAATTCAGCTACCTTTGGCCATGGGGGAGGTAATGAATGCAGACCTATGCCATGGCCTTTAATCTCAACCTGTTCATCTGGCAGAAGGAAGTCCTGTTGTGCTTTTAGGATGACTTGTTTCCTGCTAAACCACCAAGCACCTATCACCGGCAATCCCGAAACTTGTGCTATACCTTCTTCTATGACCGAAATTCGGACCCCTTGGACTATGGAGTGATCCTCCTGAAAATTCTGCGCAAACTCCAAAACTTGCTGAGGATCAAATTCTCATAGCCTCTCGAAATATGTGATCCATCCCGCCTGCTGAAAGATTTGGTAGGCCTCCGGAAATAATTCGAGAAGAGCCATTGATCCAAGCTCATGTCTGATAGCCGGGCCTCCCATAGCTACTAACTTGAGTCAAATGTAGAGGCGCAGAGAGAAGAAACACCAGACTTGATCAGAGTAATTTTTTACGACTAAGAACATGGTGTATCGGCCAAAATAATGGGTATAAATAATGGAGGTGATTTGCATGGGGTTAAATGATGATTTTTATTTTCGAAATCCCCCCCTACGTGTGGTGAAATGATGGTCTTGAATGTACGTGGGATATAATCATAATGGAAAGGATCTTCTCTTTATACTACGATTTAATTGTATTACATAAAAAATCCACTTACCTTATATTTACCTCTGTTTTATAATTCGAAGTATAGAGTGCTTGTTCATAGTGGCTTAATACTGATGGAAGAATCTTTAGATTTCTCTAAAATGTAGAAACAGGAGCATATTGGAGTCTGCTCAATACTGGATAATATTCACCCAAGGGATCTGAAGAATAAAAGTGGGGTACTGGAAAACTTGTGTAGCAGAGGAAAGGAATGGTGTTTTAGCAATAGGAAGATAGATGACAGGTTACTGAAAGTGGTGTTTTAGCAATGGAAAAATGAATGGCATGTTGCTGAAAGTGGTGTTTTAGCAATGGAAAAATAAGGAAAATGGAATGTAATGGTTTAGTGCTAAGAAAATTGGGGAAGTACTTGCTGAGGAATGATTTCAGCAGTAGGGAACATGAAATTCTGGCTGAAAGATGGTGTTTCAGAAGTGGGTACAATGGGGAAAATAGGAAAAAAAAAAAGGGAAACATGGATAAGGGGATAAGTGATAAAAGAGACACTGCTAGGAAGTGGGGAAATGAATTGAGATGAGGGAAACAAAGCTTCTCTTATTGAAGATTAGATCTTCTTGTGATGAAATTTTCCTCCTTAGTGAGTTCTTCCTTAATATGAAAAATACAATTGTAACATGCCAACCCTTGATAGGGATTATTAGTTTTAAATCTAATCTAATACTAGAAATATAGTGCAGAAAATTAAATGCCGTGAGGAGCAGAGGACTCCCCTAGAAAAAGATAATGTGTTTCAGTCATGCAAGTAGCCTTAAAATATTGTTTAGAAATAGGGCACTGGTACAAGCGAAGCCTATGACCATTTACTAGTAGAGGTGTTTTAGAATCATCAATTGTTACAAGTCTTATTGTTCCATTGGGAAAAACAACATCTACTTCATATGGTCCAAGCCATCTTGTTTGTAACTTACCTTGAAATTTTTCAAACCGAGAGTCATACAGTAAGGCCCAATTACCTTTTTGGAACTGCTTGTGTTTGATAATTTTATCATGCCACTTCATTCTTTGTTGTTGAATCATGGTTGTCTGGTGAATGGCATCTAATCTCTTTTCATCCAATTCAAGAAGCTGCTGTAACCTATCTGTCTGCACATGAGTCAAATCAAGGTTAACAACTAAAGCAGTTCTTAAAGTTTTGATTTCAAATTCCACAGGAAAAACAACACTTTTACCATAAACCAATTCATAGGGAGAAAATCCTGTAGTATTTCTCCAGGTAGTTCTATAAGCCCATAGTGCTTCAGGTAGCCTTTGAGACCAATCCTTCCGGTTATCCTTCACTATTTTAGTTAGAATGGCTTCTATTACTTTATTTGTGCTTTCCACCTACCCATTGGCTTGGGGGTGGTATGGTGTAGTCATTCTATGATGAATATGATATTTTTGAAGGGTAGATTTAAAACCATGAGAGTTGAAGGGAGGTCCTCCATCTGTAACCAGCTCTCTAGGAGTTCCAAATCTAACAAAGATCTCCTCAAATAAGAAAGCTAGGACAGCTTCTTCATTGGCTCTAATAAGTGCTTTGGCCTCCACCCATTTAGTCATATAATATGTAGAAACTAATATATAAGTTCTTTGATTGGATGGAGGATTAATGGGTCCTATGAAATCTAAGGCCCATCTTTCAAATGGTTCGAGTACTACCTGGGGGTTTAATGGCATTTGATCTCTATGATTGGGTTGACCCATTCGCTGACAGCTGTCACAAGCCCGCACATATTTCTTTGCGTCTTTAAACAATGAGGGCCAATAGTAACCCATCCTCAAAATTTTGTGTGCTATTCTTTTATCAGCAAAATGCCCTCCGCAGGGGCCATCATGACAAGCTTTTAATATGTCGTACACCTCATCCTCTCTGATGCATCTTCGAATTTCCTGATCAAGCCCTGTGTAGAAAAGACACCCGCTTATCCAGCTATACCTGGCACTTTGTTGAACAATTCTTCTCTTTTCCCTATATGACAGGTGTGATGGTAACTTTCCTGCAACCAAATAATTGGCAATGTCTGCATACCAAGGAGAGTGAGCAGATACTGCAAATAAATACTCATCAGGAAAGGAATCATCTACTGGAATATTATTATCAGTTTTTAACCGTGAAATTTAATCAGCCACAACATTTTCTTTACCTGGCCGATCTACAATTGTAATATCAAACTCTTGCAGTAACAATAACCATCTGGTAACTCGAGCATTTGTGACAGATTTGTTCATTAAATACTTAATAGCCGAGTGATCAGTGTGAACAAAAGTAGGATAACCAGTGATGTAATGTCGAAATTTATTAATGGCATAAATTACTGCACGAAATTCCTTTTTGGTAACTGTATAATTAATCTCAGCAGGGGTCATGTTCTTACTGATGAAATAGATAGCATAAGGAAGATGGTTTTCTTCTTGTCCCAAGACAGCTCCAATTGCAGTGTCTGAAGCATCAGAAGATATATGAAAGGGGAGTGCCCAATCAGGTCCTCTCAAAATAGGAGCAATAGATAACTGATGCTTGAGTTCTACAAAGGCTTTCTGATAAAGATTAGTCCACTTAAATTCAGCATTTTTCATGAGCAACACAAATAAAGGAGAAGCTATCTTAGAAAAGTTTTTAATAAATCTCTTGTAATATCCAGCATGTCCTAGAAAACTTCTCACATCAGTTTGTGTTTTAGGAACAATAAGATTCTGAATGACCTGTATTTTGGATGGGTCTACCTGAATGCCTTGAGATGAAATAAAATGTCCAAGCACTACTCCTTCACTCATCATCATATGAAATTTTTCAGTACTTAGGGAGAGGTGAGCTTGTATACAACATTTAAGTACCTTCTCAAGATTTTGTAATGCATCTTCAAAAGACACACCATAAGGAGTAAAATCATCCATAAATATTTCCATAGAGTCATTTGGCATAGCATAAAATATTCCTATAACAGCCCTCTAAAAAGTTGTTGGTGCGTTACATAGTCCAAATGGAAGAATTCTATAGGCAAAAGTTCCCCAAGGACTAGTAAAAGTGGTCTTGTCTTGGTCTTGGGGTGCAATTCTAATTTGGTTATACCCATTGAATCCATATAAAAAGGAAAATAATTTCTTTCCTGACAGACTATCCAATACCTGATCAATGAAAGGTAAAGGAAAGTGGTCCTTTTGAGTAGCTTTGTTTAAGGCTCTGTAATCAACACACACTCTCCATTTCCCGTTTTTATTAGGGACAATTACTAATGGGGAAACCCATTCACTGTCAGATATGGGGTATATAAATCCTGCATTAAGCAATTTCTGAAGTTCTTCTTTAACAATCTCTCTTAAATTAGGGTTCATTCATCTTTGGGGTTGACAGACTGGTCAGCAAACTTCTTTAATATAAATTCGGTGAGTACATAATTCAGGAGAGATTCCCTTCATATCCGTGTAATCCCATGTGAATGCTTCCTTATTTTCAAGTAATAACTTCATTAACTGTTGTGTTTCAGCAACTGTTAGATCAGGATTTATATTTAATGTTTTGCCAGGTTCGATTTCCACTGTTATGCTTTTAGAGGATATGGTGGTTAATGTTTGAGATAAATCTTTAGATTCAATCTTTTCCTGGGTATCCATTTCGAAAAGTGCAGTCAATTGATTGTGTGTTTCAGCAATTACAGAGGAAAGTTCGCAAATAAAATTATTAATTATTTCATCCTCTGTGTTGTCTTTAAGAGTTAAGGCTTGTCCGATAGTTAAAATAGGCTGAATATCATTATCATCATAATCCATCCACACATAATTTTCATTATTAATTATGGATGTAGCATGAGGATAAAGAGTAAGCTGTTTAGTTTCATAACCATTAGAAATTGTCATTGAACCAGATCTACAGCTAATAAAGGCATCGGCTGTGGCTAGCCATGGCCTTCCTAGAATTAAAGGGTGTCCCCCCAGCTTTGTTTTAGTTTGTAATACCACAAAATCAGCTGGGTAATTCCAGGATTCAACCGAGATAACTAGATCTTCAACAACTCCTTTTGGTTTAATTGTAGAACGGTCAGCTAACTCTAGGATGGTTGGTGTATCTCTAATTGTATTATTCAGCTGTAACAACTGTGAAGTTTCGAGAGTCATAATGTTTATTGCAGCACCTAGATCTACTAGAACTTGAGGAGTTATTGTTTTACCAATTTGAACTGTCACAGTAGGATGGCCGGGGTCACCACATTTCACAGGAGGGGTTTTTCCGGACATTAATGCAGATAGATCACCCATAACATGAACTATAAGTGGGTCTTTAGTCTTCCTACCAAGTTTCTTAACACAAATATCCCTCATGGTTCTGGCATATATTGGTACATCTCTTAGTGCCTGTAAAAGTGGAATTTTAACATACAATTTTTGAAATTCCCCTAAAAGATTAAAAGCAGGTGTTTCAGGCATTTTAGTTAAAACTAAACACTCGGGGAATGGTGGCTCTGTTATTTCAACACCCTTGTTAGAGGGTTGTTGTGCTTTTTTATGTTTCTCAGTTTCATCTTTATCAGAATCAGAAGAAGTTATATCATCTATGATAGGTTCTACTATTTTCCCAGATCTCAAATGAATATCATTACATTGCATAGTAGAAAATGTAGGCTGATTCTGAATATCAATGACTTGCACAACTTTATTATTAGGGTTAGGATTTGGTTGCACAGGTAGCTAGGGTCTCATTTGATTATTTTATGGAGCTCCTGATGGTAGAGGCAGTGGTTGCTGAAATTGAGGGAATTGATTTGGATACGGGAGTTGTTGGCTTCTCCAATTTGAATTCCATGGATTGAGAGAAGATGCCTGTTGTGGGGGCCAAGGAGTCCACATTGTAGGATCAACAAAGGGAGGGTTTTTTTGTTGCATGGGTGGGTAATTCATCTGATTAAAGGGTGGGTATTGTATTTGATTAAAGGGAGGGTAATTTGTCTGACTGAAAGAAGGATAATTATTCCAACGATTCGAAGATGTAAATGGCATGCTAGAATTCATACCTTGTCCTCTTGGTTTCCATTGTCTTCTTTTTTTTAACAGATAAACTGCTTCAGCTTCTTCTTCCGTTGGCTGCAGTGCTGCCTTTATTCCCGGTAAAGAGGGACATTGTTGTGTTTCATGATCTTTCTCACAAAGGTTGCAGATTGGTATCTTGTCCAATGGGCATTCCCTTAGTGGATGTTTATCTCTGCATTTAGGGCAAAAGACAGCCAGAGTTGCTTCTGCTTCAGCCTGCTTCTTTTTAACCTACAAGGTATCAATTTGTGAAGCAAAAGAACTTAACATTTCAGTTTTAAATTCTTCAAGTAAATTACCTATTTCAGCGCTTGTTGCTCCCCCACTGGCTGATTTATGAACTCTTGAATAAGTGGAATCTCTATTACTTGCTCTGTTCCTTGCAGCTCATCTTGAACATCTTTTACAGAGTTCAACAATCTCATCATATGATTCTTTAGATATATCTCCTTTACCAAGCATGTTTAGCATGTCTAAACAATCATCCCTGAATCCTCTAAGTAATATTGTTTTACGAATTTCTTTACTTACATTTGGATGATCAGATCTCTATAGATTATACTGTAGTCTTTCCACATAGTCCTCCAAATTCTCGTCCACCTTTTGTGCCATGTTGAATAATTCCTCCCTCTTTTCTCTTGTCCGAAAATAATCTTGATATTTAAGCAGAAATTTTTGTTTCATCTGCTCCCATGTTGTAATTACCTAGCTTCCGAGGCTCATGAACCATATTAACGCATTTCCCTTTAATGTTGCTGGAAACAGTTTCAATTTCTGAGCATTAGTAACATAATCATAACTTCTGCATAATATATCAAATTCAAAAATAAATTCATCCGGATCTTCAGAGTATAAACCATGGAAGTTGGGTAAAGTTGACAATGGAATATTCTTCATAGGGGTTGTTCCTCTAGGGAGATCACTGATAGGAAATCCCAAGGTAGACAGAGAATTTTCGTTCCTTCCTTGTCCTTCAGGATCTACATGTCCTCCACCAAAGAATTCTTTGTTGTTTCCTTCCATTGGTTGATCTCCTACTGCACTTGCTCGATCCTCAAAATCTTCTACTGGCTCCTCAATGTTTTCCACTGTTTCCTTAGCACTTTCTTCTGATTCTTCAGAACTGACTACTGGTTCTTTAATATCTGTTACTGGTTCCTCTACGTTTTCAGGGCTCACAACTTCTTCTGTTTTGTAGTCTGATTGAAGGGAGCATTGAGGCTTTGGTCTTCGAGAGCTTAATCTCTGTGATGATTCAGCATTTGATATAATTTCGTCAATAAAATTTTTTCTTCCTCCCCTTCCTTTGCCCTTGCCACCTGTAGGGTTAGTTTTATTTTGGGTTCCGCGTCCTCTCATACAATCTACACATCTAGAAAGAAAACATCAATGCTTTTGAAATCTATAATTTCCTTCCCCGGCAACGGCGCCAAAATGTGGGTCGCTTTAATTGTTTTAACAATTCAAGCTCCACATAAATTGTCAACCTGGGAAGGTCTATTTATTCCAAAGACAATCACGCACTGGATATGCTCAATTCCAAAAGCAAAGAAATGTTGTAGTATCAATCACACAAATATCAATCATACAAATCAGACTGTTCACACCTCACTTTAACAAAGCTGAAGCCTACTTGTGTTATAGCAGAAACAATCCCTCTATTGCAGACCTTCATTAAAAGAATCCTAGGAAAAATAATGAAAGGAAATCACCCTGCAGAAAAGGAGATCAATCAACCATAACACAGAACAAGACCCTATTCCTCCAACTAGGAATCTTCAGCACTTGTTGCCTGATATTAATCACACTGTAGAAAAAGATCAATCCACAGAAAATAGGACCCTATTCCCTTGAACAGGAATCTTCAGCACCTGTTCCTGATGTCAATCGCACTGCAAAAAAAGAAGATCAACCTATAGGGAACAGGACCCTATTCCTCCAAACAGGAACCTTCAGCACCTGTTTCCCGATATCAATCTATCACACATTCATCTAATAAAAAAATAACTGAAAATAAAGTAACTCTCAGCTTCTTAAGAATGAATGGTATAAAGCTAATGCAGTGTTAAAGAAAACAGAGTTCTTAATAAGAAACCCAGAACTGTATAAATTCTTCAGCAAACAAGGTTAAATTAAGGTGCGAATAACATAAAAAGGTAACAAACTACAGGAGCAATTGGGTGAATCCTGTGATGAAGGCGGGCCCTGTCCTTCTCACAAGATTCCCCGAGGAAAGAAATTAAATTGAAGCGCTCAAAATAGAATTTTATTCATCTTTCAAGAAATGATACATTACAACAGAGCAAAGGCTCTTTCTTGCTTCAAGAAATGTGCTCTCGTAGTTTCTAACCCCCCTTCTAATAATGATGTCTCCTCTTTCTAAAGAGGAGACATCTATTATAGTTACATCAGAGAAATCCTATTTTTATCCAAATCTAATCTCTTGTTTTAATACAGGGTCTTTTCTATTCTTCCATCCTGGAATACTGTTACAAATAAGTACAAAAATACTAGCTTCAAAACAGTCCATGTAACAACTTCCCTTGCTCGTCTTCGTCCTACTGTCATCATTCTTAAAATACACTTGAAGATCGCAAATCACGAGCTGTCTCAGCTGCGAGATTTGCGTGTCTGTTGACTGTTTCAGCAATGGGTTCGGCTGTTTCACCAACGCTATCCTTATCATGAATTATCTGTAATCCTTTAGACTTGTCTTAGAAACTATCTATCTTCGATTAATGATTAAATATAAAAGTAATGTGGAATTATATTCAAAACAAATTAAATACATAGTAAAGAGAAGGATTTCATATACCTTTGGATAAAATGGATGGAAATGATAATGTAACTTTTTAAATATGGACTATAAATAGTAAAGTGGTATCAAAATGTGTGGTCAAAATGGTACATTGTGAGGTCCTAACAATCATTGATTATGAAGACACATGATCAAGTTATACTTCCAAGTTTGATGACAAGCAATCAAGTTATCCATTCATTTATATAGCTACTTGACTGGCTTCATTGGCATTTTTTTATTACCTAATTCAACAAAATTAACAGTAGATTAGAGTAGGCAGATGAATGAAAATAAGCTCAAAGATCTGAGCAATTTTTTTCAGTATTTAGTTTTCAGCTAGTTTTAAAATAATTAATTAAGATTTAAAGCCAAGAAGAAGGTCCTAAAGATATTTAAGATATATCAGTTTGGTTTGATAATTGCATTATGTTCTTTTAGTTTTAGATCAGATTTCAGTTTGCAGAAAAAAGACTAAATTCAATTCAATATTTTCAGTCACAGAGATTTTACAACAGAGAAAATGCATGTTTGGGATTGGCTCAAAGGATCAGGCTACTATTCAATGGTGTTCTTGACATCTCACAAGGATATGCCATCCCCATGTGAAGCCGTTGTTAGGGTTCTATAAATATAGGATTCATAATTTTGAATTGAATTTTGATAGTCTTGTAAATATGTGCATACCTTGCTTTCTGCAAGTTGTTTTCCCATATTTTGAAAAAAAAATAAAAAAAATCAGAAAGAGGGTAAAAAGTCCTAAAAGAAAGATCAAAGGACTTAAAAAAAATATAAACCCAAAAAGAAAAAGATGAAAATAATACATGAAAGTGAGCAAGTTCAAATTCCACTACTTTTTACTTTTTCTGTTAAATGAATGATTATGGCAGAGTGTCAATAAATGGCATAATCCATGATGAGTTAAATTGTTTTATATTGACTTGTCATGTCTTCAATTTCCATGTTTTAGATAGTGAATAAATATTTTCCAGACAGTTTAATCCAGACAAATCATTAGTTACGTAGAAAATAATAAGGAGCTCAACAGTTTAATCTGAGCCCTTAGATGAAATAAGGTAGAATTAGATAGTTTATGCTTTCAAAAGAATAAATGTTTCAAGGTTGCCAAAAGGAAGAAAAAATGTTAGAGTAATGTTGGGTAGGTAGAAAGAAGTGGGAAAAAGCATGTAATATTCATCACCAAGAAAAAATCACTAATTTCCCACCCCTGTAAGTATTCAGTATTCTAGACTATAAGTCAAACAGGCTCAGAGCATTTCTCTGACTTTTGTTGGGACCGAACCGAAGGCTCGATGACTGGTTAGTTGAAAATGTTGAATTCTTATGTTAAATCCCCATTTACCATTATTTATCCCTCATTCATACACTTTAACTCATTTTCATAACTAAAGACTCTTTCTTACTTAATGAAACATAAAACCCCATCTAATTAACCTCCTTCATTCAGAAAACATACAAAACCTTAAAAAATACTTAACTTAGCTTTACTTAATCATTTTGTGTATTTTTGTGAATTCTATTTCCCCTTTTCATATTAATTTTTAACTTAGTTTATTAAATCCTTAAATCAATACCTTATCCTACTTATTTAATTCCCTATATCTAAACACCCCCAAAACCCACTATTACAAAGCTTTTGGGCCAAAGTTATTATCCACATGTCAAATAAAACCCAAATAAAGCACCCTTTGGTCTAAAACTAACTTTAAATAAATACCCCGCGCTATGGTTTTTAAACCATTCAATAGGTTTAAAACTATATAATAAATAAAAAAATGCTCTAATATGTTTTATTCGGGCATATTGCAAAGTGTTTTGAATAAAAAATATCACTGCTCATCAACATTTTAGCCTAAGTTTTCGAAAGATATTTTATCATTTTATAAGGTTAAAAAGCTTGGAAGTGCTTCCTTACTAAAATCCACCTTTTGCAAACAATGTTATCCGTTCCCACATGATTTTAACCCACGGTTAAGGTTAAAAGTTACAAAACTGAAACCTTTCCTCGGCTTATTTTTCCCGTTATATAAAGCCCCATGCTTTACATAAATTAACCCTAGTTACTCACTTAACCTGGCTTGACAAGCCTATTTCCCCCTCTATATAACTATTTTCGTTTTATATATGCACCATGCCACATATACATTTAACCCCCATTATATTCCTTTAACCATCCTTATATCCACCATCATATTGATCCCTTGGTTAAAAGGTCATGTTTTATAAAGGTTTTAAACTTTAAACACCCGCTTAACATTACCAAGGTCCCACTTTTGATTGCTCGCGACTTTCAATCAAATCCTCACCCTTCACTTTCGATCATGAGATCTAACGGTCTCAGATTGATGTCGTGCGAAAAAAATGAATCGTTTGACCAAGCTTCAATTGGATGCGAAATGGATTGTTTTACCATTCCGCCCTCTGTGACATGGTGTTTTCCCATTCGATCACATCCATTTTAATTGAAACCTCTTACTACTAAATATACACGATAACCACTGCCGGGTTTTGCTTTTAAACTAAAATCGCTTTCCGCTACTATTTGACCTACATTGAATGTTATTTAAGTCATAGGGTAAAACCTTTGCAAATTTGTCTTATCATTTAAATCTGGACTGCCTCCGACTATTAGAAATCCCTGCAAAAAGCCTTTCAAAGCCTTGATTGCCGATTTTTTCATTTGAAGCCTCTGAATTTGACCAAAGTATACCGTTGAAAATTGGTTAAGGAGATTTTCACTGCTCCAGAAAGCTGTTCAATCCATCATTTCAACCAAGAACCCATAAAACCCTTTTACAGTTGAATGACTGCATTTAAAGGTATTTTCTGTGGAAATTGAAACCTGTAGATTAAGTTCAAACTGTCCTTTAAGAAATCCTATCCCTTTTTACGAAATTGAGCAAAGTAAAAGTGCCCAAAAACACAAAAAATAGGCTAAACCCTGGCAAAAATTTCCCAAGAAACCCTATTTATCGTCTGCACACCTTTTTTAGGCAAATTTTCTCAATTTTCACAGTTTAAAGATCAAATTCAAAGACCTAAAGGGTTAAAAATTTCTGAATATATCCTAAAAATCCCTTTTTCAATCAAAACCTACTCAGAAAACCCCTGTTTTCTGTTTTAGGCCAGTTTTACATCCTCAGATAAACCAAATTGAGCAAAAAATCCCAAAATAAGCCATCCTTAGCCTAAATTGCTCAGTTTTCTCTTTGTTTAATATAAAAACTCCTGCAAACAGTCTAATCTTGCAGAGGTGGCCCGAAAATGCCTAAAAAATAGAGTTAAACCTTCACAGACAAATCTCATTCCATAGGTCTTTAAAAAGCCTTAAATCACCTCCTTGCAGACCTCTATTTCCTTAACAAATTGTTTGATTTTTTCAGGTTATTATCAGCATAAGAAATTGGGCCAACAGTTTCAATACTAGTTGACAAAATTGTTTGCGCCAAATTCTCATATTTTAATTCAAAAGTTTCATTCCAAAAATAGTTTGTATACAAAGAAAGAATAAAATCAAGTCAGAGAGAGATCATAATGATGAAATGTGCACAGTGAATGGTAAAAGTGAAATCAGAATTCACAATGATAGTGAAAACAAAATAGTCAAAGAGCATCATAGTTAAGGTGTATCAAGTAAAAGTCGGAGTGAAAGTTAAAACAAAGTTACAAAGTAGTCAAGGTAAAATATTAAAAGTAAAAACAGAGTCAGTAATGGTTAAAAGAGATGAAAATAATTTCACCAACAACAACGAAGTTTATCCAAAGTGACAGTAAAACAGTTAAAAGAACAAAAAGGTTAAAAGATGAAAACAGAGCAAGAAGGAACATTTTTGCAGAAATTTCCTGTTTAATTCATTGTTTTGCAGAAACTATTGTCATCAATCCAAGATGAATATTTCAAAACTGAAGGCGGTTTATGGTCTTAAGATTTCCAACTACAAAAACCTCTCTGACTTTTCTAACAGTCATTAAGGGTTGGGAAATATTAAACAATATTGGAAAACACTTTTTGAATAAAATTCCCGTTAAGTCATCATTTTGCAGAGAACATTGTGGCTAATCAGAAATACATCTTACAAAACGAAAGGAGGTTTTTGTTCCTGAGAGAACGATCTACAGAAACCTATCTCACTTTACACACAAGTATTACATAATGAGAGATACATTCATATCTTTACATCCTATTTTTCAGACTTTGTAAAACTCTGTTTTACACATCGTTTTGCAGAGCCTATTGTGAATAGCGGGAGCAGAATTTTAGGGAAAAAAGAGAGGTTTATCTCACCAACATATTCATATACAATAAAATTTTTCATTTTTTACCTATCTATTTCAGATTGAGCAATACAAAGGTATTTTTGGACCCCACATTTGCAGAATTGTTGGAGCAGAATGCACAAAGAAAGGAGACAGTTAGTGACTTGGATGCCTCATCATCAACTAAGTGTTGAGATCAAATTCGAATTCTCCTCTTTTTCATCACCTATCCATAAAAAATAGTGCCAAATAGATGCATTAGTTTTGAGTTTCCTTTACTTAAGTTCTATTTATGTAAAACAGTTGGAGATATTTGTAAAACAATCTTGATATTTTTTTCAAGATATTCTAGTTTACAATTTGTATAAATACTTCACCCTTTGAAGTATTTTGTGTGCAATAAAATTGTTGGACTTTATTATAGACATTTTTTCTGAACATTGGAGGCTATTGTGTGTTTGATTTCAAAGTAGCAGACTTGACAAGCTGACTAGCATCATAATTCAGGATCCCTGTGATAAGCTGATGAGTGGAGTACTCCCTTCTTGTCATTGTTTCATTTTCTGAGTTTAATGAAATTCATTATATGTTTTCTCTTTTTGAATGTGTAACTAGGAGTATTACTATAGGATTAGTGAAGTGCTCCCTGTCTTTAACTAGTTTCCATTTTAATGTTTTCTTCTGATTTTCGGTGTTGAGAATTCTTAATTTCTCTCACTCCTGTTTGACCTCTGCCTTCTACTTCCATTTTCCGAATCAAAGGATCCTTAAGTGCCCTTTATCCCGATCATACCACCTCACAAAAAACCACTTTCCCAAATCTCTGAGGGTTATCTATCTTGCCCTGAATATATTTGTACCTTTTAGCCTTGATTTCTAGTGCTGCTAGCTTGATTTAGACTCCATAGCCCAATGGACAAGTAGATTTCTCTCTATTTTACCTCCAAGTTATTTTTCCCCACCAAACCCTTTAAATCAAAACCAAATTTTACTTTCATAACTAGCCTAATATTTTAAATCAAATAAAGATAAATCTTAAAGAGAGAGCCCTCTCTAAATTCTAGGAAGGATAGATCCTAGAATTTGAAGTAGGTCTGTGGTTACCTCGGTGAGTTCTCTTTTGAACCTGGAGAAATTATTGAGTGATAACATATGGTATTCCCTATCCTTTGTTGTAGCTTGAAACATTGTTTTTAATAATTTTCTTTGAATTTTTCTTACTAGGGTTTAGGCTAAAGAAGTTTATGTTTTGTCATGTCCTTTAGTCTATCTTGAATGGTAACTTTGAAGGTATTTTATAGTCTAATTAAAGAATTGAGGAGTTCCCTACTCTTTAATCATCACTTATTTGTTATCTTAAATGTTTTCTTTGTCTGAAGGTAAATAGCTAGAGAATTTAGGAGTTCCCTGCTCTCTAGGTTTTCTGGATTATTGTTTTAAAGTTTACTTGGTGAAGTCTAGCCAAAGAAGTTTATAGTGTGCCCTGTCCTTTGGTTATTTCTTAAGCATCGTGATCTTCAAGACCTTTCTTCTTCTAGTATATGCTAAATAATTCTTAATTACACTTTAGACCTACTACACTCACAACTTAATGTTCATTTCACACCCACATAATTTATTAAGATCCATTTGGCTTTGTTAACTTGCCATAAGAAACACCCTTGATTTATTATTGTTCTTTTCAAGACTTTCACAAACCCCATAGCCCAATGGTTTGAATTTCTCTTACTCTATATGTTCTACTTAACAAGAAACCCAACCAAACCAAGCAAAACAAACAACCCTATCACTTTAACTAGCCTAAAATCAACATCCTAAATCAAACAAGTTATATCTTTTATACAAATATAGAGAGAGCCCTCTCTGAGTCCAGGAAGGCTAGCTCCTAGGAATACAAAGTTGTTTTGATGTTACCCTTGTCTTTTTGGTAATTTCCAATCTGCCAGATTACAAGGACTTAACACCTTCTTTATTTAGGGAAAACTATCCTATCATTTTTATAACATGGATATAATAAATATATTTTCCTAAAAAAAATTGAATTACTTTTTCTTCCATGCTCTAACTTAACATTTTTTTTTTTTAAACTAAAATGCTAAATTATCAAAAGAAATAAAATTACAATAGGTCCCACCAAATCGCATCGGCGGAGCTTTATGTTTCAACGGTGAGTTAAGAAGAAAATGTTAAAACTTGCGGGCTGCGAAGTGCAGGCAGGACGTAAGGTTTATGGTATAATGTTGCATAAAATAGCTAATAGTGGATGGGCAGATGTTATAAAAATAGAATTTCAGACATTAGTATAAAGTAATAAGTCCCAAAGGTTATATATGTGGCTCTTGGGGTTTAAATGGGATTCAGAGCATTGAAGTTTAGAAATTGGGAAAATGAAAGGTAAGAAGAGGGAAGATGAAATGAATGAGGGCAGTATGGATTTTTCTCACCATCACACTTAATCAACAACACTCTCCTCCGTCCCTGAACTGAAAGGAATATAGATTCTTGTGAAGTGCTTGACAGTCAAGATCTCCCCTTCTTTCTCTGAAAATAAATGATAGCCATGGAATATTATTTTCAGTGAGAAACATCTAAGCAATAATCAGTCACCTTGTGATATTGTGAAATACAGGGGTCTAACAGAAGGAAAAATTTTCCTTCGACACAAAGCAATAGGAGAAGCCAAGAATATTTTTTGGGTGTGGAGCCTGATTATCTTGTTTATTTTGTATCACAGCGTTGAACCCCTATACCTTAATGGGGCGGCAATTCCACCCATAATTAAATGCTACTTGGGGGGTCCAGGGGGGGCAGCTGTGACTTTATGGAGCCCCCTCCCTTGGTAGGGGGTTTTGGGGGCAGCGCCCCCGAAGCTAAAAACAGATGTAAATTTTAATTGTAAAAGTATAGTAATTTATAGTCAATCTGGGCCGTTCATTAGGTGGATGATTTTACGATAGAAGTTATGTTTAGTTTAGGGTTTTTTTCCCTAGAAGGCAACCCCTTGCTTGTATGAGGGTATTGTATTGTGGCTGTGTATTGTATGTGTATTATCAGAGCGAGAAATAGATAGGGAGACTATGAGAGAGAACAAAGGATATTACAACAGATCTACTTTACGTTGTGTCTCTTCATTTTGTTGGATAATAGAAAGGAAGGACTGGTTGTTTAGGGTGGACGTAGCCCAAGCTGGGTAAACCACTTATATCTGTGTCTCTCTGGTTTGATGTGTTTTGTGTGCTTGTGTTTTTTTCCGCATATTTTATGTGTTTCATTGCTCTGTAATATATAATTTTCTAACAACTGGTATTAGAGCCGAAGGTCAATTTGGATGATAAAATCGCAGGAAAGAAGGATTCCTGGTTCGAGTGGGAGTAATGGCGGAAGATGGTAAATTTAGGGTCGAGAAATTTAATGGGAAAAACTTCCTGCTGCGGAAGATGCAGATGGAATATTATCTGTATCAGAAAGATCTGTACCTACCATTGAGCAGAAAAAAAGAAGCTGACGGCTATGATAGACGCAGAATTGGAGATTCTTCATAGAAAGGCACTCGAAATAGTACAGTTGTGCTTTGCGGTGTCGGTAGCCTTCAATATTTCAATTGAAACAAAAAAAGAGGGTTTGATTAAGGCATTGGCGAAACTATATGAAAAACCCTCAGCCTCAAACAAGGTATTTCTTATGAAACATTTATTTAATATGAAGATGTTGGAAGGTGGATCTGTTGCAGACCATTCAAATGATTTTAATACAGTTACCAGTCAGTTAATTTTTGTAGGGGTAAAATTTGATGATGAAGTTAGGCCTCTTTTATTTTTGTGCTCAGTGCCAAAAAGATGGAATGGTTTCGTTATGGCCATTAGTAACTCTGTCTCTAGATCTAGTACTTTAAATTTTGATGATGTTTTCAGTGCTATCCTTAGTGAGGAAATGCAAAGCGGAAAAGCTCTGGTGAGACATCGGGTAATGCTTTGAGTGCAGAGTCTAGGGGAAAAAGAATTGAGAGAGGAAAGATCTCAAGATATCGCAGTAAATGAAGGAAAGGCAGATCCAAGTCCAGATCAAGAATAGTGTGTTGGAAATGCGGAAAGAAAGGACACATGAAGAAAGACTGTAGATATCGAAAGGGAAAAGAAGGATATGCACAACAAGAAAACAATCATGAAGCAAATGTGACAGGTGATGTGTTACAAGATGCTTTGATTCTTTCTTTCAAAAATGTTATTGATTCCTGGGCGGTAGATTCAGGGGCATCATTCCATGCCACACCTAATAAGAAATATTTTCATGACTATGTTCAAGGAGATTTTGGACAAGTTTTTTTGGGTGATGATAAACTGTGTAAAATTGTTGGAATGGGTATGGTTCTTGTAAAACAACAGAATGGAAACCAATGGCCATTAAAGGAGGTAAGGCATGTTCCAGATCTGAGGAAAAATCCAATTTCAACAGGGAAGTTAGGCGATGAAGGTTGTGTGACAAATTTCACAGATAAAACTTGTAAGGTCGCTAAAGGAGCCCTGGTAATAGCAAAAGGTGAAAAGGATGGTACATTGTATTTATGCAATGGTATTTCTAACTATGTTAATGCTTTAACTTCCAAAGGAGTAGATGCAGCATTATGGCATCATAGGCTCGGACACATGAGTGAGAAGGGGATGAATATTCTTCACTCAAGGAATTTGTTACCGAGTTTGAAGAATGTTGATTTGGATTTCTGTGGGAATTGTATTTATGGAAAACAGAAGAGAGTGAGATTTCTCAGAGTTAGGAAAGAAAAGAGGAGCGAAAAATTAGAGCTTGTGCATACAGATGTATGGGGACCTGCTCAAGTATCATGTCTCAATGGCTCTCATTATTATGTTACTTTTATTGATGATGTAACTAGAAAAGCTTGAATATATTGTATTCAGAATAAATATGATGTATTTGGTACTTTCAAGAAATGGAAAGGTTTGGTTGAGATTGAGACAGGAAATAAGTTGAAGTGTCTCAGATTAGAAAATGGAGGTGAATATTGCAGCAAAGAGTTTGATAGGTACTGTTCAGAGCATGGAATTTGCAGTGAGAAGACAGTTCCAAGAACACCACAAGAAAATGGTGTGTCAGAAAGGATGAATAGAACAATCATAGAGCGTGCAAGGTGCATGAGATTGCATGCAGGATTGCCTTTACAATTTTGGGCAGATGCTGTAGATACTGATGTTCATCTAATAAACATAGGGCCTTCAAGTTCCTTGGATGGTGGTATTTCAGAGGAAGCATGGATAGGTAAAAAGGTAAACTACTCGTTTTTAAAGCCTTTCGGCTATGAGGCCTTTTTCCATATTAATAAAGAAAACAAAACAAAGCTTGAGGCAAAATCAAAGAAATGTACCTTTATTGGATATGGTGTTAATGATTTTGGTTATCGCTTATATGATTATTAAAATCACAAAATAATTAGGAGCATAAATGTAATATTCAATAAAAATTTATTGTATAAGAATTAGTTGCAGGAAAAGAAACAGGAAAAAGAAAACAAAGAATACACTGTTCTTGATGAGATCACTAAAAAAGTAAAGGTTCCTGAAAATAATAATAATCAACAACCACAACAAAAATAACCACAAAAATAGCAACAGGCACCTCAAACAACTGAAAGTGCTGTTAGAAGATCTACCAGGATAAGTAGACCCCCTGAACGATACTCTCCTTCATTATATTATTTATTTTGATTGATTCTAGTGAACCCAAATTTTTTGAAGAAGCAATGCAGGTTGAAACCAGGAAGAAGTGGGAGCTAGCCATGGAAGAAGAGATGGACTCCTTGGTGCATAACCAAAATTGGGACTTATTCAAGTTGCCTGCAGGTAAAACTACATTGCAGAATAAATGGGTTTACAGGTTGAAGGAAGAAGATGGAGGAAAACAAAGGTACAAAGCTAGAATTGTGGTGAAGGGGTTTGCATAGAAGAAAGGTATTGATTTTGATGAAATATTTTTTCCTGTTGTTAAGATGACTTCAATTAGAACTATTTTAAGTCTTTTAGTAGCAGAAGATTTGCATCTTGAACAGTTAGATGTAAAGACAACATTTCTCCATGGATATTTGGAGGAAGAGATCTATATGTAGCAACTAGAAGGATATGAGGTTAAAGGGAAAGAAAAACTAGTGTGCATGTTAAAGAAGAGCTTGTATGCCTTAAAACAGGCTCCAAGGCAGTGGTATCTAACCAATGGTATCTAAATTTTTATAGGTTTATGTCTGAACAAGGTTATACTATATGTCACTCTGATTATTGCGTTTATCTAAAAAAGAAAACTAGTGGCAGCTATATTATATGGTTATTGTATGTAGATGAAATGCTTGTTGCACGGTCTAACATGCAGGAAATAAATGTGCTCAAAAGAAAATTGGTAGATTCATTTGCAACGAAGGATTTGGGAGCTGAAAAACAAATCCTTGGTATGAGAATAACTAGAGATAGGAAAAATCGCAAATTAACACTATCTCAGAATGAGTACATACAAAAGGTGTTGAAAAGATTTAATATGCAGAATGAAAAACTAGTTAGTACACCTTTTGCTAGCCATTTAAAACTTAGTAAGGAGATGTGCCCCAAGAACCAAGAAGAAATGGACTATATGTCTAAATTTCCATATGCATCGGCAATTGGAAGCTTAATGTATGCAATGGTCTGCACAAGGCCTAATATTGCACATGCAGTGGGAGTTGTAAGGAGTACATGAACAATCCACGAAAAGAACATTGGATGGCAGTGAAATGGATTCTCATATATTTGAGAGGTACCAGAAATCAAGAATTATGCTTTGGTGGTTCAAACATTGCTCTATAGGGATATGTTGATGTAGATATGGCAAGTGACAAAGATAACAGGAGGAGCACTGTAGGATATGTATTTACTTTCGGTGGAACAACTGTCAGTTGGGTTTCAAAAATCCAAAGTGTTGTTGCACTTTCAACAACAGAAGCAGAGTATGTTGCTACTATAGAGGCTAGTAAGGAAATGATTTGGTTACAAAGGTTTATGGATGAATTGGGTAAGAAGCATGATTTGGGCACATTATACAGTGAGAGACAAAGTGCCATTCATCTTGCAAAGAACTCAACATTTTTTTCTAGGAATAAACACATACATCTCAAGTACCATTTCATACGATCAATATTGGAAGATGGACAGTTGAAGCTGCAAAAGATACACACTATCCAGAATCCTGCAGATATGCAAACAAAAGTTGTAACCAAGGAGAAAATGAGAATATGCTCAGTTTCAATTGGTCTTCAAGGATGACGATGAAGATGAGAAACAACCAGGTCCAAAGAGGAGTCATTTTACAGCAAATGAAGCAGCGGTGGAGTTGCTACAATCAGTCTCCAAGTGGGAGATTGTTGGGTGTGGAGCCTGATTATCTTGTTTATTTTGTATCACAACGTTGGACCCCTGTACCTTAATGGGGGCGGCAACACCGCCCATAATTAAACACTGCCTGGGGGGTCCAGAGGGGGCATCTATGACTTTATGAATCCCCCCCCCCTGGCGGGGGGTTTCAGGGGCAGTGCCCCCGAAGCTAAAAAAAAATGTAAAATTTCCTTGTAAAAGTATAGTAATTTCTAGTCAATATGGTTCGTTCATTAGGCGGATGATCTAACAGTAGAAGTTACGTTTATTTTAGGGTTTTTTTCCCTAGAAGGCAACCCCTCGCTTGTATGAGGGTATTGTATTGTGACTTTATATTATATGTGTATTCTTAGAGTGAGAAATAGATAGGGAGACTGTGAGAGAGAATAGAGGATATTACATCGAATCTTCTATAGGTTGTGTCTCTTCATTTAGCTGGATAATAGAAAGGAAGGACTGGTTGTTCGAGGTAGATGTAGCCCAAGCTGGGTGAACCACGTATATCTGTGTCTCTCTGGTTTGATGTGTTTTGTGTGCTTGTGTTTTTTTCCACATATTTTATGTGTTTCATTTCTCTGTAATATACAATTTTATAACAAGATTTGGATTCGTCTAAAGAATCTCTATAGAATTTATGTAGATGTGATTTCTACAGAGCTTCCAACCATTGGGATGTGTGAGAAAACCATACAATTGACCCCTTCAAAGGGAGCTAGATTTTCATGCGGGTAACAGTGAACCTCAAGATGTGAAGCAACCACATGCAGAGGATCATGGAGTGGGAGCAACCACTCATGCAAAGAAATTTCAAGCCAGATGGTCAGAGGGAGTGCATGCAGTTATACCACTAGGTGAGAGGTGGGGCGACATGCATGAATAATCCGATGAAGAAATTTTGGGCAGGATTCATTGGGATAGTGTGGATCTCATGAATCGAACATGACTACTAGGATCCCATAGAGCAGGAGTAGTAGGATCAATTGTATTGATGTAGTCAGATGTCGTGAGGACATGAAATCAAAGTGACAGTGTCAGATACTGGATCTCAAATCAAAGTTGGCAGCAAGTGAAGAGCACATGGATGAAGGCGTCAACCATGCAGAGGATCCAGTAGACATGCACAGTAGCTAGCAACAGTCATAAGACCTTTATAAAAAATGCATTATACTGATTTAGTTGTTTGGAGGCTATTCAGTCTCGGAAGTGTTGCATGTGCGAGAAACACTAGAGAAGTGTTGCATGTCACATGGAAGGACATTCCTTTCTTGTTGAGAGGGAGTGTTGAAGTTTGCAACAAGAAACAGTGAAATTGGCATGTGGAAAAACCATCCATGATCCTAGTGAAAATTAAGCACCTAAACTAGGGTGGGACCGACACAGGCTATTTTTAGGTGAATGTCTATTTTTAGATGCATGTGTATTTTTATTATCCCTTAATTTAGATGGAACTTAAAATGTAATCTATTCTCAATGAGAACTTGAAAATAATTAACTGAAGTGGAAAATCAATTGCCTAAGTGAATTTCGAGTTAAGTGGTTGGTTGGTGGGACATGCAGAGTGACTTGAGTTGTAAGAAAGTGATTAAAGTTGTAACAGAGTTGGAAGTGCAGTGGTGCATTATTTAATGCAAGTTTTAAATTATTTTAACTCAGTTAAGTGAGTTAAAGTCAATTGTGCTAGTTGTAACTGTAGATACACTAGTGAGAGATCAAGTGAGTTAAATATTAATTAATTTAAATGCAGTGATCTCACATGCAACTGATGTTTTACTATTATTAGCTGCATGCATGTCATATCCAATGGAGACCTAGTTGAGTTCTAGGTGAAAGGGAAGTTAATTATCAGTTGTGATATTATTAGGCTACCCAGGTGTATTTATAGCACCACAGGATGCCCATGATACTCAACGCAATTGAGGAAGGCTAAAATTCTTTGTGATTAATGATTGCATTCATCAGGAGCTGTGTGAGCAAGGCAGGCTGTCTGGAGGCAGTAAATTGGTTGTGTATTGACCCAATTTTTGTATGACAATGTGAGACAATTAGTTGATGTACTGAGAGCTCTTGTGATTGTAGTTTTGTATATAATTGTTTCATTATTACTTGTGGAATATACAATATATGATAGAGGGGTTTTGACCAGTAAGCTTTCCCCAGGAATAATTGTTCTTGTGGTTTGGATCTATTCTTCTTTTATTCATGTGATTGGCAATTTTGTTGTTTTTAATTCTGAAAAATATTTGAGAAGTGATTCAATATTTAAATTTATCATATTTTTAGATCAGGTGAATCCAAGATATACATGCATATTGTACAATTTCTACAGAAAAGGGTAGGCCAGTAAAAACCAACTCTCATGATCTTGTTAGCAATGGTCTTCTAATAGAGATGTCCACCACAGTCACCTCCATGGAACTCCTTCATTACTCTATCTGCATCATGCTTCAATAAAAATTTAAGAAAAATACACCCAATATCTTTCCAATACAAAACATTGTCCAAAATGCAGAATTTAATAGCTTTAAGTTTTAGAAATCTAGCCTTTTTTTAGACAAACCAGGAGGAGCATTAAGATTTGACAATACATACAAAATATCAACATACCATGGAGAATTCAGGAATGCTTCACCAATCGATAGATTCACCAGTTCCTCTTGATCATCTAATGAGTGTACCATGTTGATGTCTAGTGCGTGAAAGTTAGATTCTGCCATCAATTTAGCTAATCCTTGCCCTTTAATCAACTTGGTAGGCTTGATTTCCAAATCATATTCTAAGAACACTACAATCTGTTTTTTCCTTTTTCCATTTGGACCATTTTGTGTTAAGATATCTTTGACAACTACATTTGGAACATAAGCAATGATATGTGAATGTACAATGTAAACACTAAAATCTTTCAATGCTTTAACCAAAGAAAAATCCTATTTTTCTAGGATAATATATTTCAATGATGCATCTCGTAATGCCTTGCTAATAAAAGCTATTGGCTACTCATGTCCTTCACTCTTTTTTTGTAATAAAACAATAGCAATAGTAACTTCAGAAGCAAAAGAAAAAATCATGAAATCTTTAGTAAAATGTGGATTGATTAGTACTGGGGCTTTTGTCAATTCTAGCTTGACTAAATCAAAAGGTTGTTTTGCTTCTATGGTCCATTTTATTTTTTACTCTTTCTTGAGAATATTGGTAATGTTCCTCAAAATTTCTACCACGTTTGGTATAAATCTCCTCAAAAAGTTGATTTTACCAATGAATGATTGGAGTTCTTTAAGATTTTTGGGATGGCTGATTTTTAATATACCTTAAATTTTGTTAGGGTCAATTCTGGTTCTGTCCTGAGAGATAATGTGACCTGAAAATTTTCCTTCTTCTAATCCTAATAATGTCTTCTTGGGATTCAGGGAAATTCCAAATGTTCTGCATTTTTCAAAAACTCTTCTCAAGTGTGCTAAATGTTCTTCATTAGTTTTAGAAAACACATTGATGCCATCCAAATAAATCAAAATAAAGTGGGCAATGTCATCAACAAATCAAATGTCCATGGCTCTTTGAAAGGTAACTCCAACATTAAGTAATACAAAGCACATTTTCACATACATAAAATTCCCCCAAGGAGTTATAAAAGTTTTCTTATCTTCATCATCAGGGTGTACTAACACTTTATTGTAACCAGAAAAGCCATCTAACAAAGATATCCTACTGGAACCCACTACCCTTTGCAATATGTAATCCAATTTTGGTAAAGGCTAATTATCCTTAAGATATACTTTATTAAGATTTATAAAGTCAATACAGAGTCTAATTTCACCTGTTTTCTTTCTAGTTGGGACAATATTGGATACCCATTTGGATTATCTCAGCGGTACTATGATTTTTGATTCATACATATTTTTAATTTATTTCTCAACTAAAGGCATCAAAACATGATTTATTCTTCGCAATTTCTGTCTGAATGGTTGTTTATTTTATTTAATTTGAATTTTATGTTGAATTATGCTTGTATCATAAGACTTCAAATCCTAATAGCTCCATGCAAACACATCAATGAATTCTTTGAACAAGGTGATATATCTTATTTTTTTAATAATAGGCAGGGATTTAGAAAATTTGATGATTTTGGGGTTCTCTTCAATGCCTATTTTACATTCCTCAATATTTGTTTTAGTTGGTTCCATTTTGGGTTTCTTGGCCACATCATTAAAGTCAAATAATTCCTCTAAAGGGACTAACCCTCTAGGAAAATTATTGTCTTTGAGTTGGAGTATCTCAAATTATTCCTTTTCCAGGTCTTTTAGATTTTTTGTATTATGTACAATTTTGTTAGCTGGAATATTCACATCAGTATTTACATCTAAAACAACAATTTCTAGAACAACAATTTGTTTTTCCGTAGTACTTTGTTCATCAGTAAGACTGTATTCCTCACAATCCATGTCTATATTACTGTCTTCAAATTCATATTTAGATTGTAGGAAGGTTTCGATTTGTTTTTCACTACCAAAAACTTAACAGTACATCCTGTTACCTGACATAGAAGGATGATGCTTGACCTCAATTTTATGTTGTTTATTTGGGTGAGGCAGTTTATAGGTACTTGCTGAAAAATCTAGGCCATTTTCTAGGACATTCTGATTTCTATGAATTACTACTAAATCATATTCATCAGAAGTTCTCAGGAAATCAAGGACAACATTTCTATAAGCTCTTAATCTAGGATGTTATGCTGCATACAGTCCTTTAACTTGTTTTATGACTAACTCAAAGTCACCATGTACAAAGATATTTTTTGCTCCTAATTGCTTCATCATTTGTAATCCCAAAAGTAAAGCTTCATATTCCGCAATATTGTTTTTGTACTGAAAATTTAATTTATATGAATGACCCTATGCATTATTTTTTTCTGCATTATACACCCAAATACCTACCCCTAAGCTAGTTTTACCACATGAGCCATCAAAACTCATGTTCCAAAGAGGTTCATTTGTTGGATCTAGTTGTTTTGTATGTATTTGATTGTCATTATTCTCTGTGGAATCATTTTCTATATAGGAAATTTGTGGATCAATGACCCCATCATTATAAAAAATGAAAGAATCAAGGTTAGTGTGAATAGAGTATAGAGGGTAATTGTGAGGTTTTTCTTGGCTACTTACCATGTATTTCATTAATGTTTCCCTATATAGTCTTCTTGATTGACCAAACACTGGAATTGTAGCATATGTCATGTCCAATTGCAGGGTCTCTTGTAATTTTGGTCCCCATGAGCGAGATAAAAACATTCCATATTTAGGGGGAATGTCAGCTACAACAATGTCTATCACTAAAATCTTTGCAGGTATCTGAGCTAGAGTGACACAAAGATCTTTAATCATACCTAGGCACCTAACTTTACTAGAGTCAAAAGAGTATAAATATTTATAAGGTTTAGTGATTTAAAGGACAAGTTTCTCCATGAGAGCCTATTATATTCCAAAATGATTAAGACATGAATATAGAACATATGCAACATTCCAAATAAATCAAAACAGGAACATAGCACTAAAATCTGGAAAATGCTACAAATATTCTGCAACTGGAAAGTACATTAAGACATCATAATCTATGAGTAGAAATAGTTGGGTCATATCACTATAATCAATAGAAAAATAAAGTACAAATTTATACAAAAGGAATGCACTCAAGCCACAAGATGGATGAAATAAAGTAAAGAAACCAAGCACTCGAAATGGTGTGCTGCTACTGCTGCTGCTACTGGAAATTATTGCTACTAAGGAGAAGAACCATGTGTGGAAGGTTGTTAGAGTTCTTATAATGGTTAAGTATTTTAACCATCGATTCTACTAAAAACACCCAAAAAAACCCAGAATTGGTTTGGCCAGATTTAAAGTTTGGATTTTTTTCCCTTTTTTAGTGGCCCACTACACCCCCGTTGACAGACTTATGGAATCCCTGGTGATGAATGATGACATGTGGCTGAATGAATGATCTATCAGCTGAAAAAGCATCAAATCAACTCAATATATGAAGGGTTGATCCCTTCTCTGGAAAATAGCGTCAAGAACTTGGGTACTTGACCTCCCACTGCAATTGCACTGCAAAATAACATAGTTTCTCGAGGAGACTGCGGTGTGGATGAATGATTTTGCTTGGCCTGATGTCGGATGGTGGAATAAAGCTCTAAGAACTTCCTCACTAGCCTCCTAGATGAAGGGTTTCTCCCTCCACTGGAAAACAAGCCCAGAAATTGGGTTTCTCAACCCTCCACTACTGCAACCCTGCAACATAACAGAATCCTGAAGGAGACTATGCTGGAAATAATGGTTGAAGCTTGGACAAATGTAGGATGGTGGAAATTATGCTCAATATACATCTCCTGAGTGGGCACTCGAATTCCCCCGAGGATGAAGGTGGGATTTCCGCTCGGAAACACCCTTGTGCTAGACATCACAACACACTTTCCTAAACAGTTGAAGTGTGAAAATAGTTATACAAGACCAAAAAATCAATCATCCAAATCATGTCCTCTATGGATGCCATCCTCTTCCGTTTATCCTTAGTGAGCTTCCTCACCCTAGATCCCACTCAGTAATGGAGCTACTCTCATGTATACACTCCTCCTAGTTGACCATGTTGTCCTCCATTAATCCTCCACTACCTCCATGACAACGATGTTGATTTGGTCAATATTGACCTTGTCCACATGCTTTAGCCCCTATTCACACATGAGGGTCCTCTTTCCAACTATCAACATGATCCCTATTAACATTAAGAGGGATTATATTCCTACTAAAGAGATTTATGGGTCTCCCTACCTACTATTCATCTATCTAAATGACAAAAGAGAAAATTAATATTCCAATTAGTTGCATGCTAATTTTGGAATATTACAGTCCTTCCCTCCCAAATGTTGCTTGTCCTCAAGAAACTGCAAGGAGGGATGTTAGGTCCCTATATTACTAGTATAGTCCCTTATTGTTGTAAGTGTAACCCCCTTATTGTTATTTTTGTACCCCTTTAATCCCCATATTGTTATTATTGTGCCCTTAAATTATTATTGTTAGGTCGACTAGGATTACATTGTGGCCCCATGGACTCCTATATATAGAAAGGAGGTTTTGTCATTTGTATCATCAAAGAATTGTTCATTTATGTAATGTATTGAAGGTTTCCCCCTTTAAGTGGCTGATTTATAAGGTTTGATCTCTCTTTTCTTCTATTTTTGGAGTTGGTTTCACAACATTTGGTATCAAAGCTTTGGATTCTAGGGTTTCGCTACTCCAAACAGGTCATCGTCGAATTTTCGCTATAAATTTTTTTCTACAAAGGTTCAGAAGCTGAAATGTTTAGAGCACAAAGATAAAATCCTTAGGAAAATCTTCGCAAAATTTCAAATCTTGGTTCGCAATATGTTCAGAGATATGGTCTGTGGATGTTAGGCATTTTTCAGGCTCCCAAATTTCATCTCAAAGAGGTGATCATGGGAAAATATTCATAACTCAATCTCTAAGCATCGGATTGGAATTCTGTAACAAGTGACTACATTTACATGGACTTTAGTTTCGTGTCTATCAATTTCAAAGCTGAAGGAGGAAACATAGACATGTGGCAATTTGTACAAGTTCGCTCTACAGAACAAGTCCATAATTAGGTCATTGTGGGAGATTAGACATAACTTTTTCTTGAATAAATTAAATCAGGTCAGACCTATGGCATTAGAAATAGGATTCATAGGGCTACCCTAGAGCCAAATTTTAGATATTGAAGATAAAAAAAAACAGAGATAATTTAGTTTTAATATCGAGCTCCTCAAAAGAAATAAAACAGTGTGTATTTTTTTTCCAAATTGCATAATTTTTATGTAAAATATCAGTTTGAAGTGATTCTAAGGGCCTATTGAGCATATACTTCAGTATTTGGTTCTGAAATGCCTCATAAAAATAATTCAACACCCATTAAGCCCTAAGAATACTCTACTATGACTCATGAAGATGAATAATTACAACATGATCTATCAAAATTATAAGAGCAAGTGCACCAAATTTCGCTCTCGCAAAGAGCAGCAAAAAATGAAATGGAAGTTTTGAAGAAATGTGTGGAAGCGAAGACGAATGTTTTGAATAATAATATGGATGGTTTGAAGAATAATATGGATGGTTTGAAGAAAGTCGTGGAAGCTAAGATGGATGGCATGGAAGCTAAGATGGAGGACATGGAAGAAAAAATGAAAGACAACATGGAAAACATGAAGAATGATCTAAAAGCAGACATTTAAGGTTTGAGAAAGTTGATACAAAAAATTATTCCTAATGACGAAAATATGGTAGAGGAAACTCATGATGAGAACAAAATAAATGTTAATCGTGATTTCATAAACTCTAATGTTGGATTGAAGAACCACCATATTCCAAAGATGGATATGAGGAAGTTTGATGGCAAGGATCCTATAACATGGATACTACAGATGGAGAAATATTTTGATCTCAATAATGTGCAAAACACATAAAAGGTACACATTACAACTTTAAATTTAGAAAAAAATACATTTGTATGGTATCGATGCCTTTACTCCCATAAAAAAATTGTCACTTGGTCAATTCTTATGGACGAAATTACAGCACATCATGAGGATACAAATAGAAACACATTCTTTAGCCAATTTATAAATCTCAAACAAAAGGGTTCAATGGCGGAGCACATTGAGGACTTCCAAAATTTGAATATAAGGGTAACTCATATTCCAGATGAACATAGAATTGATGTCTTCATAGGGACTTTAAAGGATAACATCCAACATGAATTTCACATTTGGGAACCTGATTCATTGGAGAAGGCATTCAAGTTGGCAAGAAAAATTTAATGTAAAATTATGGCGACAAGGAAGCCTACCACTCACATCTATAAAGATGGAAGTGTTGTTACTCCTAGACTTCCACAACCTACAAGGTCGACACCACAAAAATTGGAAGAAAAAAGAGCAAAAGGGCATTGGTACAGTTGTGATAGAAAATACATTAAAGATCATAAGTGTGCTGAGAAGAAATTATTTTACATAGATTGTGAATAGGAGGAAGAAAATTAAGAAGAAACTTCAAGAGCAGAGGATATACACCAGAAAGAAACCCTAGAAGAAAAAGAAATGATTATGACCATATCATGTAATGCATTGGCAGGAATTACCACTCCTCAAACTCTCAAGATAGAAGGAGATATCAAGAAGAAAAAGGTAATAGTGTAGATTGATTCAGGTACTACCCATAACTTTATTTATTGTAAGGTAGCCAAGGAATTGAATTGTTTCCTATACCCAGCACCAGAATGTCAAGTGATGGTTGAAAATGGAGGAACTATCAATTTCTCTAGAAAATGCCATAATATCAAGCTAGCCATGGGGGAATATGTATTTAATAGTCCAATGCTTTCCATCCCAATGGGAGGTGTTAATGTTGTACTAGGAGTACAATGGTTACAATATTTTGGGATGGTAGCTTTTAATTTTCAAGAAATTTTCTTGAAATTATTGTCGAAAGGAAAGGAAATCGAATTATTTGGTATCACAGGGAAGCCAGGAAAGATAATAAGCTCTAATTTCATGAAAAATCTTCTGAAGAAGAACAACGGGGTGTAACTGCACAATTATGCTCACTAGAACTTCCAACATCAAAATCATCTATTTCTCCAGATCTCCAAAAAGTCTTGGACAATCATTCCAAGGTGTTTGATACTCCCAAAGGACTCCCACCTATTTTTCACCATGATCATGCTATTCATTTGATTCCAGGAATTGTTCCTCCAAAAATCAGGCCTTACAGATATCCTTATGTCCAAAAGAGCGAAATTGAACGTATGATTACAGAAATGTTAGAGGATGGTATAATTCAACCTAGTCAAAGTTCTTTCTCTGCTCCAGTAGTATTGGTGCACAAGAAAGATGGATCATGGCCCATGCGTTCGGATTATAGGGAGCTCAATAAGCTCGATATTAAAGATAAATTTCCCATTCCTGTGATTGATGAATTATTGGATGAATTACATGGAGCAATTTATTTTACCAAGTTGGATCTTCGTTCAGGATATCAAAAAATTAGAATGAAGACTGAAGATATTCCGAAAACAAAATTTCGAACTCATGAGGGTCATTATGAATTTTTTGTCATGCCTTTTGGCCTTGCCAATGCACCTTCTACATTTCAAGGGTTGATGAATTCCATTTTCAAACCCTCCTTTAGAAAATTTGTGCTAGTATTTTTTGATGATATACTAATCTACAATAGGTCTTGGAAGGATCTGTTCAACATGTTGACAGGGTGCTAAAACTAAAGGAGGAGAAACAATTATATGCAAAAACATCCAAATGTTTCTTTGGAGTACAAGAGGTGGAATATCTGGGTCATATTGTATATCACAAGGGTGTTAAGGTAGACCCTAACAAAATTAAAGTCATTAAGGAATGGAAATTCCCCACAACCATAAAGCAGTTGCACGGATTTCTCATGTTGATAGGGTATTATCGCAAGTTTGTTAAGAATTATGGGAGAATAGAAGCACCTATAACAACATTATTGAATAAAGATTCATTTTCATGGACTCCTAAAGAAACTAAGGCCTTTGAACAACTTAAAGAGACAATGTGCCTAGAACTAGTCTTAGCTACGCTAGACTTCACAAAAACCTTTATTGTGGAATGTGATGCCTCAAGAAATGGAATTGGTGCTGTTTTAATGCAAGAAGGAAGACCCATTGCTTTTGAAAGTCGTTCAATCAAAGGAAAGTATTTACAAAAGGCTATTTATGAGAAGGAAATGTTGGCAATACCACATGCACTAAAGAAATAGAGACCTTACCTAATGGGAAGACACTTCAAGGTAAAAACTGATCATGATAGTCTTAAACACTTTTTGGAACAAAGACTATCTTCAGAAGAGCAACAAAAATGGGTCACAAAGATCTTGGGTTATGACTTTGAAATCGTCTACAAAAAAGCGAAGATAAATGTTGTTGCAGATGCACTCTCAAGAAAGGATGAAGAGGTGGAAGCATTTCTTTGTGCCATTTCAATTATCCAACCAAATTGGATAACCGAAGCAAGGGATGAATGGAAGAAGGACAAAGAAGTGTGGACTCTCATTCAAAATTTGCAGCAAGATCCTAGTACATTTGATACTTTTAGTTGGAAAAATGATTCGTTATGGTACAAAGATCGCTTATATATTTGCAAGAATTCCCAACTAAAACAAATATTCTTTTGGAATTTCACACTTATGCTTTAGGAGGACACTCGAGATTTTTTAAAAATTACCAAAGGGTGAAGAAAGAATTTTTTGGGATGGCCTTAAATCTGATATTCAAAATTTTGTGGCGGAATGTTTGGTTTGCTAGCAAAATAAATTTGAGACAATTAAGAAATCGGGTCTTCTACAACCTTTGTCCATTCCAAGTCAATGATGGGAGGATATTTCAATGGATTTTATTATAGGTTTACCTAAGTCCGAAGGAAGGAGTGGCATCATGGTGGTAGTTGATAGAATTACCAAGTATGCACACTTTTTTGTATTATCTCATCCATTTAAAGTGAGTACAATTTCCACTGCATTTATGGAAACAATTCAAAATCTACATGGAAACTCGAAGATTATTGTAAGTGAAAGAGATCCCATTTTTATAGGAAGTTTTTGGATGGAATTATTTTCTTGTTTGGGCACTCAACTAGCTCATATCTCATCTTATCATTCTCAATCCGATGGTCAAATAGATATAGTGAATAAATGTTTGGAAGGATATCTTCATTGTTTTGTATCTGATATGCAAGCACAATGGGTCAAGTGGTTACCTCTCGTTGAATGGTGATAACACTTCCTTCCATACTACAGAAAAAATGACCCCATTTATGGCACTTTATGGATATCATCCACCATCCATTGCATCTTCTTTAATGGAAAATTCTAGGGTTCAAGCAGTGGAGGATCACATCGAGCATCAACAAGAAGTTATCCAACTCTTAAAGGATAACCTAAATTTGGCCCAAAATCGAATGAAACAATAGGAGAATCAACATCGCAGTGAGAGAATTTTTGATGTGGGAGACTGTTTATTTTTACGGCTACAACCATACAAAAAAATGTCCCTCAATCAAGCTAAGAAGGATAATAAATTATCACCAAAGTATTATGGTCCTTACAAGGTGTTGCAAAATATTGGTACTATGGCATACAAATTGGAGCTTCCTGCTTCTTCATGAGTGCATCTAGTTTTCCATGTTTCATGCTTAAAAAAGGTTATAGGGGACAAAATTCCAGTTCAAACAATATTCCCAGAACGTGATGAGGAACGAAAAACCATATTGGAACCTAAAGCAGTAACAAAAACAAGAACTCGACAACTACGAAATCAATCAATTTCAGAGTATGTCATCAAATGGAAGAACTTACCCACTGAAGATTCTACATGGGAGGATGAGAATTTCATACAAAAACACCTAGAGCTACTCAAGCATTGAGGACAACACTTTTTTGAATGAGAGGAGCATGTTAGGTCCCTATATTACTAGTATAGTCCCTTATTGTTGTTAGTGTAACCCCCTTATTGTTATTGTTGTAACCTGTAACCCCCATATTGTTATTATTGTTAGGTCAACTAGGATTACATTGTGGCCCCACTAGGATTACATTATGGCCCCATGGACTTCTATATATAGAAAGGAGGTTTTTTCATTTGTATCATCCAAGAATTGTTCTTTTATGTAATGTATTGGAGGTTGCCCCCTCTAAGTGGCTTATTTATAAGGACTTGATCTCTCTTTTATTTTACTTTTGGAGCTGGTTTAACAACAAGAGAATTGAAGAGCCTCCTCTCCTCCTCTTATAGCATCCTGATATGATAAGTTTCTCCAATGAACAAGATGCTCTCTCATCAATATGTCCCCTAGTTGCTCCTCCCAAGTGTACAAGTTAGCCTTTGGTGTCAAATCCAAATGGCTATCATCATGAAGAAGCGGATATCCATAGAGGAAACTATATCTTGTCTCGAGGCCCTCTTGAGGCATGGAATTTGAAAATATTAGGAACCTTCATTCCCATGTGAAGCTCCGATCCCCAAGATATCATCCACGCAAAATGGGTCACCCTCCAAAGTGGTAACTCATAGAAAAACTCCTTCACCTTTGGCTCCTGCAATGTAGGTGGGCTGCATAGCTGAACATGATAGAAAAAATTGTCTATCCCACGTTGTGTCTCTATCCACTTCTAATATGTGTAGATCTATTGCTGAATTTTGGCTACAATAACGTTTCCATCAATAAGCAAGAAGGAAATTGGATCCTTAAAGACCCCCTCTCTAGTTTCATGAATCTTGCTTTCCCAAACCATCCCACATATGCTGAATAGTATATCATCACAACATGACATAAATATGAGAAATATACTGAGTGTTTTGTGAGATTTTGGATGGTACCAAGAGTTTACCATGTGGTGACATTCATTTTTTCTATCTGTTGTTTCAAAACATAATATGGAAATTTATCTCCCAACCACTTATTGGTTATTCATGTTTTCTCATCTACTAGAAGGTATTAAATGGCACTGTGTGTCAACTCAACACACCAATAATGTAACAATACTTTCTCGAAGCTATACAAGATATGGCTATCTCCATCATAAATGTTGTCCTTAGAAATACCATGAAGCTCAAATAGAAGCTCGCCCTCTTGTTGAGAAATGCACTGTACATAAATGGAAAGAGAATGAAAATAATTTATTAGGTGATCAATAAGTATAAAAATACAACTCTTACCATACACTATTAGTAGGCTGAAAATGAGGTCCATGGATGAGCCCTCCCATGAGAATCTCCCCATAGAGGTCTGTAATTTGAAGTGATACACACTCCCCTTGGAACACTCCATCAATAGATACATACTCCCAAGTGAAAGAGATGTTGGCCTTTGTGATAAGGCTCCTCTCATATTTTGACTTTCCTATGTGGAAGTACCTACTGATCCTTCAAAGATAAAGAGTAGCCCCTTTGCACCATGATTGTGCCATCCTTTACTCCTGAATCATCATGCATATTATGGGAGAAAATCAACCCATACTCTCCCAAGAGTATCCAAAGCAACAATAACTCTTGCTGCCTCCTCATCTCATCATCATATAAGTCATGAAGTAACATCATGATGATTGACTTGCAGAATTCCCCATACAACAAAATAATCTGCTACCATAACATATGGGTGCCATGCAATGCCTCAAACCATAACATATCCTTTTAAATAGGATATGTCACATGATGGCCAAACTCTTTTAAGAGTATCCAGCGCAAGCATGCCTCCTACTACCTTGTGTCATAGATCTGAAAGTGGCTCAGTAACCCCTTTCTCACTATCCACACCCATTCATCCAAATGTGGGTGTCTCTTACCATGCTCCCACTTGGTATCCCTCCAATATAGAATACCATCCTCCCAAATCAGATACCTATATTTGCACTTCATGGGATGTTGAAGTGCAACCTCCTGGAGATCTCCCAATGAATACCACTAATCAATGACCAAGTTGGACCCATAAGGATCCAAATATATTGTAGGCAAAACTTCTCATTGAGATGTGAAGTTATCATCAAGAAGGACCCGTCAAAATAATGGGAGATGTCATCCATCATAAGATGTCCTCTATCAACCATCTGCCTATCCACTGCTACACAAGTAAAATGGTCATTAGAATGTCCCAATATGATGATGATGATGATGATGGTTAACGTCCACTGAGAACAATAATACTTGGGCCCCCAACTCATCACTACTACTCAATGACAGTGTTGCTTATCTCCATAATGGCGCATCTGATGTCTCATGATCATGCATAATGCTGAACACACAGTCTTGCATTGGATTGAATAGGATTATTCTCATCCTATCCTCCAAAAATTTACACTCCAACCCAAAGTGTTGCGTGCAGCTCAAGAATGAGATCTTAGGATGACTATACATCTCCTCCTTGAACTAATCAAGGGTCCTCTGCATAGTGATAGTTTTCTGCTCCAAATCAAAAGTGTGCTTTGACCCCAGGTCATGCAATTGCCTTGATGGAATGTTCCCACAACCCTCCATATGACGTGCTGAAATAATAGGAAGTGGAAATTTTTTCATACCTTGGTTAAGTTGATCCTTGGGAACATCTTGTACCGCTACAAGGTTTCCTCCCACCGGTATAATGACTCCTCCAACTGTTGGTGATGATGATGGCTACTCCTCTACTGTTGCACTAGTGCTAGTATAAGTCTCTGCCTACTCATGCATCTCCTGGATAATGCATGCGACGCCAAATTTCAAGAGATCAAGATGAATTTGCAAGGATACAAGTGTTCCTTCTCCTGATGCAGGTACTCATCCAACAAGTGGTGGTGGAAGTTTTTTTTCCTCCAATTTTCTTCTATCAAACTTCTTGATCAGCCTTTGAGTAAAATATGCATAAGCAGTCACTCTTGCATGTTTCAAATGGATGAACCACCAAATATTTTCTTCACCCTCAAGGTGCAGCACTGCAATCTCAAAAAATCCTCTTTCTACTACTGTATGTAGTAGGAAGAATGCATATAACTTCCTTCTCCAAGCCCTCATTGTGCATGTGTATGACCCATCAAATGTAGACAATAGAAATCTATTGTTTCTTTTCAGTCTATTGCTGCAAGGTATCCTCTCTTCTTTAAGCTGAATGAACTATGGGAGAGTTATATTCTCCTTGAAAGCCCTTGATTTAGACTTTTACTCTGCAAGATAATCACTTAGAATCTCATGATATAAGTTTCCTCCATCTCCATGTCTTTCACCTTCCTTTTCAAAGAAAGTAGATATAGTAGAACTCCTTGGTGCTCTATGCAATGTTGGTTTCTTTAGTTACTGATAGGAAGTGCATGCACCTTCCTCATCTTGAAATCCTCTTGAGGTCTCATTGCATATCTCCTCTCTCATCTACTTGACCTCCTTAGAGAGGTTCTTCATAGATCTGAAAAGATATGAGGCAAAGCTCATTCCTTCCATAATTGTAGATCTCTTTTCTTCTTTTGCTTCTTCTTCTTATGATAGCATACTATCTAAAACTCATAAGATGAGCCAATATTATGCTCTGATGCCACTGTAATATTCCAAAATGGAAAAGACAGGAATATAGAACATATACAACATCCCAAATAAATCAAAACAGGAACATAGCACTAAAATCTAAAAAATGTCGGAAATATTCCGCAACTGGAAAGTACATTAAAACATCACAATCTATTAGAAAAAATAGCTGGGTCATATCATTATAATAAATAGCAAAATAAAGTACACAATTCTCCAAAAGGAATGCACTCAAGCCACAAGATGGCTGAAATACACTAAAGAAACCAAGCACTGGAAATGTTGTGTTGCTACTGCTATTGCTGCTAGAAATTGTTGCTACTGAGGAGAAGAACCATGTGCGGAAGGTTTTTAGAGTTCTAAAAATTATTTGGTATTATAAAAACCGATTCTAAGAAAAAAACCAAGAAAAACCCATAATTGGTTTGGCCAGATTTTAAGATTGGAATTTCGGCCCTTCTGAGTTGCCCACTACACCATTGTTGATTGACTTACGCACTCCCTAGGGATGAATGCTGATATGGGGCTGAATGAATGATATATCAACTGCAATGACACCAAATCAACTCAATATATGAAGATATGATCCCTTCTCTGGAAAATAGGGTCAAGAACTTGGGTACTTGACGTCCCACTGCAACTGTACTGCAAAATAACGCAGTTTCTCGAGGAGAATACAGTGTGGGTGAATTTTTCTACTTGGCCTGATTCTGGATGGTGAAATGAAGCTCTAAGAATTTCCTCACTAGCCTCTTAGATGAAGGGATGCTCCCTTCACTAGAAAAAAATCTCAGAAATTGGGTTTCTCAACCCTCCACTACTGCAACCCTGCAACATAACAGAATCCTGAAGGAGACTGTGCTGGAAATAATGGTTGAACCTTGGCCAAATGCCGGATGGTGGAAACAATGCTCAATATACCTCTCCTAAGTAGGTAGTCGAAGTCCCTCGAGGATGAGGGTGGGATTTCCTCTTGGAAACACCTTTTTCTAAACATCACAGCAGACTTAGCTAAACAACTGAAGTGTGAAAATAGTCATACAAGGCTACAAAATCAATAATACAAATCATGTCCTCTATGGCTTCCATCCTCTTCCTTTTATGTTTAGGGACCTTCCTCACCCTGGGTCCCACTCATTAATGGAGCTAATCTCTTGCATACACTCCTCTTAATTGACTGCGTTGTCCTCCATTAATCCTGCACTACCTCCATGACAGCGTTGTTGATTTGGTCAATATTGACCTTGTCCACATGCTTTAGCCCCTGTTCACACATGAGGGTTCTTTATCTAGCTATCAAGATGATCCCTATTCACATTAAGTGGGATTTTATTGCTACTAAAGAGATTTATGGGTCTCCCTACCCACTTATTCATCTATCTAAATGAAAAAGAAAAAATTAATATTCCAATTAGCTGCATGCTAATTTTGGAACATTACACAACCTTCAGCATAAGGTTTTGTGATGCACTCAAATCCAACATGGCATTATGAATAATATTTACATGAATGTTTAAACTGATATAAAAACGAGGGGAACCTCCTTCCTGTGGTTTTCCATTAACCTCTCGCCCAAACAAGATTTCAGGTTGATCATCACTTAAATTGATAGTATATGTATCCCCCCCCATATTTATCACATTAAGGACTCGAGGTCTATAGAAATTTTTGTTGATTAATTCAGTGAGGGGGATAGATATCTTCACCTTTGCAAGTTCACTCTCAATACTTAATGGTGTTTGAGTTTTCAGTGGGTTTGAAAAATCAATTCTTTCAGCCACTACACTTTGGGTAACTTTAGTTTGTTTGCTTGTACTAGGAATGTTCATCTGAGCATTTATGGCAGGAATGTCTACTATTTTCCTGGTACTGTTTTCTGTGTTTTTCTTTTCTGAGTTATTTACACTTTTCTTTGTGTTTTATGTTGTTTTCTTGACTTCGGATTCAGATACTTTCTTGGCAGAATTTTCTTAATTCTCCTTATTAGAATTATCTAAATTTTTATCTCTTCTCAAATTGTATTCTCCGTGGACCTCCGTAATGGAATTCTCAAAACCCAGTTTGAAGTCATTGTATTTTTTGGGTTAGAGGTCTATTTTGGTTAGTGAAAACACTTCTTGTTTGTAATGTTCCAAAATTTTAGCTTCAAAGTTAAATGGAACATTAGAGTTAGCAGCAGCTTTAGTCGGTGAATAAACGAGTAGAAAAGCCCATAAGTCTCCTGAGGAGGATAAAAACACTCCAAGTGTGAAAGGGGACATTCTTTCTAGCTCAATAAAACACCTCCATGTTTGAACAGGATAAAAATCAAGCTGCTTTGATTAAGTCAACAACGCAGTTATAGTGGAGGAGGAATCCAAGGAGGAATAACACAGTTTTGGAGGGAGATGTATCTTGGGATAGAGATGACCTAATTGAGTGGGGCCAAGGGAAAGAAAAATCATGTCTTATATAGGGAAGAGGATGGCAGCATTATTCTTCATGCCTTATTTTATTATTCATGTCTTCCAAGACTTGTTGCTACTTTGTTTCTTAGCAGAGTTGCAGTGTTGTTTAGCACTGGGTGTTCTCAAGCGGGAATCCCACCTCTTTCCTTTGAGGAGCCTCATTGGGAGAGTTTGCATTTATCATTCCACATCAGGTTTCCAGGCCAAGCTTCATCCATCTCCATCAGTGCAGTTCTTGCCAGAGATTGTGCAGTGTTGCTGGGTGCAGTAGTGGAAGGGATTGGAATCCTGGTTTCTGAGCTAGTTTCCCATTGGAGGAAGATTTCCTTCACTAGAGAGACCTGTTTTGAGAGCTCCAAGGCTTTTTATATAGCTTTGGTATCAGACCACACATTTCCCATACGTTCCCAGTGTTTATTTCGCTAGGGAATGAATTATTTTGGAGGTAGTGCTCAGTGCATGGTTTGGTGGCTCTATTGCTGAGTTTCCTTGTGATTGAGAGGTTAATCCTTTCATGGGAGGAAGCCCTTGAGGGATCTACATTAGATCAGACATATTTCCAGCCTTGTACACTCATGTACTTCAATTTTGCAGTGGTTATTCAGTAAATTACTGGATTTCCCATTTTCGTATGCAGAGTGTTCGACAAGAAACCCTTGTCGGGTTATCTTCTTTTTTGTATAAGGAGACTAGATATCAATACTTAATACATATTTTCCTAATATATGAGTAGTGTTGGGAAAAATACTGACAGGGGGGGGGGGTGAATCAGTATTTACTGCATATTCAAAACTTTTACTTTTTCTTGCTTCTAAAACCCATACGCTACTTTCCTGATACAGACTCGCGTATATACGCGGATACCCTTTATGAAACTCGCGTATACACAGAGATCTAATTATGTCATTAATTCTTCACTTATATCATTCCATCATTCATTCATCATATGTTTAATAAACAGTAAACATGTGCAGTAAGAACAGAATAAACCATCACACAAAGCATCACACATGAACACCAGGATTTTTAGGTGGAAACCCAAGTCGGGAGAAAACCACCGCTGCAGTTGCTCAGCCTCCAATATTTTATTATAGAGAAAACATATTACAACATATGTGCTGGCGCAGACTTGACCAGCACGCAGGCACCCACCTGCGCTCGTTTACCAGCCTCTCCTGGAAGGGAGCTCCAACCCCCTGACTCGTTTACCAGCCTCTCCTGGAAGGGAGCTACGACTCCCTGATCTCGTTTACCAGCCTCACCTGGAAGGGAGCTACAACCCCCTGACTGAAGGCTACAACCCTCAGCACCTCTATGGACCACGTTTCATCAATTTTCACACTGGATCCAAAACTTCCTTTAGGACACCACTTGCAGGCCACGTTTCATCAAATTTTCAGACTGGACCCACTCCATACATTTAAGCACAGTCAAACATGAAACTGATACATATAACTCACTGACAAATATCAGTAAACCAGCAGAACAGATCAGACATTTCTTACCACAGACTTCAGAAAACCCTAGTTTGCATACGCACTTTCCTTTCACTGATGTCGCGTATATACGCGCTTCCGTTCACATAAACCAGCGTATACTTCTGTACAAATTACAGAGCTGATTTCATTGCACATACGCGCTTTATCTTCAGCAAATACGCGTATATACGCGCTTATTCTGCGGTGAACTAGCGTATGGTTCTTCAGACATTTAGGTCATTGCAATTCTTCAGAACAGATACATTACTCAGATTTTACCCTTTACTTCAGACAGATGTTCACCTCATCACAGATCTAATCATTCCATAAACAGATCTAGCAAATACAAGTACATTTCAGATCTAGATCCCCTTCTTCATCACTCCTTCATCGGTGCATCATACATTCAGATCTTTCATTCAACTGTAACCCTTTCCATTCAGATATACTTCAGAGAGAAGTATTCATTCAAGCTCATACATCTTGCACCCACACTCATGATTTGCACAATGAATTTCTTCTCCTTATATAGGTTTACCCTTTTTCAATACCATGAGCCAAAACCACATTACTTCCGATGGTATTCCTCGGCGGGGTCATTTAGATGAATCACTACCCAATACAATGGGTCAATACCATGGTGGTTACCCCTGGTTTTTCACTTTATGAGCGCTTTTTCCCATACGCTACTTGGCACGTTGTTTCCCGCGTGCATACACGACTTCCCCTAGGCAAATCCGCATATGCCTAGAGACATACTCTTTTCATCATAGATCTAGCACATACTGAATTCCTTTCTTCATTGCCTTCTATACACACTGTAGATACATCATATTTAGTATCAAGACATATTCTATCAAGCACAACTTCATCAAGTATGTTGCCATCATCTTCATCAAGTGGGTTGCCATTCAAGGACAACACTCAGCATCATATTGCTAGCAAACATCAATTCATATCAGATTTACATCATTTACCAAGCACATCAGGTCAAGAATAACTTCATCAGGTGGATTGCCATCAAGGACAACACATGTCAACAATCTCATGTCTTCATCTTCATTCAGTGGGTTGCCATCAAGGACAACAATCTGCATCATATTGCCAAACAATCTCCCCCTTTGGACTTGATGGCAACCACAATGGTGTTTGGTTATCACAAAAGATAGGTACATTAAGAATACAATGACACCATGTCACTCTCTCCATTTTTGACACCATTCAAACACCATGTCACTCTCCCCCTTTGACATCAAGGGCAAAGGGCGGACCAAAACCAACATACTCTCCCCCTTTTCTCCTCATGTGGAAGAAGCGTTCTGCAGATCTGATATATACTGAAGTGACCAAGCTCCCCCTGAGTTCATGCTGAATCTTCAAACATATTTTTTAATGAAGTACATGACTCTATGAATTTCCTATCACCAATGACTCATACTTACATCAAAGATCCATCCAAGTGGATTTACATATGAGACTCAACTACCCAACCAAGTGGGTTTATGAATTTGACTCAGCTACCCAACCAAGTGGGTTTACAATATTTGACTCAGCTACCCAACCAAGTGGGTTTACAAATTTGACAAGTCCTTACATGACTGAATATTACAATTTTACATCATCGATCTCTACATGACCTTTTCATCAAACTATAAATATAACTTTAAGACCAACACTAGAAAGTCCTCAAGAAAGAGAACATATGTCAGAACCATCATAATGCCAACAATGCATTATACTCAGCAACGCTAATGCTCCCCCTGAATCTGTGCATCCAAGCATCCTTTTCATATGACTAAGGCTCCCCCTTAGTTTGTGCATCCTGAACACTTTCACCAACAGATCATCAAGGCATCTTTATCAAAACATTAGAAATAGAATTATGAGAACTGGAACACCACCAGAGATACCAAACATCACTGCAGCTGTGCTGAAGAGAGCTGACTCCAAATAGAAAATTGTCAGCAATCAGACATACGCGGTTTTCTGTGCATGAACTCGCGTATATACGCGACTGTGTTTCAGGAAATCCGCGTATCCAATAATATCTTCTATATTTTAACTAGATCTGATCCTTTGTGAGAAAAAGACAGTGTTCAGCTTCTTTCTGAAATATTTGAATGCTTCCCTGGAATACAGATAGATAGAAAAATGTAGTTGTGTCTTCAAGCGTCATCCAATGGTTGTAGCATAAGTACATTAGTAACCAAGCCTTCAGATTCTTTGCAGCATCAATACATTCTTTCCAAGAGAAATTAACATACCAGAACAACATCTTCAAATATGTGTCAAGCAATCATCCATGTGGTCCAATATCATCAAGATCTTCAAGATTTAACATGATGTAACATAGTAACAAAATATCTCAAACAAACTCTGCATGATTTATTTCTAAATCAAACGAATTCCAACTCATCCATGTGTGAGCACCAAAGATACTTTTCAGTAAACAGGGATCAAAATCTCATCATAATAAACCATATACCAAGTCATCATCATTTGAGCATGAGTATCACAATAATCAAATAATAAGCAGTCATAGTGCCAACAATGCAGTCATTAGTATTCAACCTGCTGCTCCCCCTGAACCAGTGCTCCTCCTTAACTTGTGTAACCTGAATACCTTTATCAGCAAGTCATCAGCAACAATCTCTGCATGATCTGTCCTTATCTCTGAATTATAAGACTTTCATCTTAGCAACGAATACTCTTCAGGACTCATCCATAATCTTCAACTTAAGTAACCAAGTATCATATCACCATTATTTAAAGCTGATAAATTAAGCTGCTACAGAGTCAATAAAATAGTTATTAACAGTCAGACTGATGCTCCCCCTGAACTTCTGCTCCTGATCTTCAGCTGTCATCCCAATTCTCTTATCATAAAAGCATACGCGACTGTGTCTGCTGGAACTCGCGTGTATACGCAACTTGTGTTCATCGAACCCGCGTATGGAAAGTGAAGCATAGAAAATTTTCACATTCCTTCATCTCCCCCTGAACTTGTACTTCCTGTACCTATCTTCTTCATGTCAGATGCTCTGTCAGAAATACATATAACCAGAATAATCAACTCAACCATGAGAGACATCATACATTGCTCCCCCTGTGACGATACATTCCTAAATCTCATAATGTATCCCACATCATTCCTGCAGTCAATCAGAGAAGTAAGCTTCAGAAGCGGATGACTGCAGTAGGGTCAATATTCCCTACGTTTCTGATCGATCCTCCATCTTTTTCCAGATTTGTTTGAACTTTCTATTTGTGTGCTGGAAGTTATCCAATTTCTCATATCTGTTCAACCTGCATTCTTTTTCTACATGTCCATACTTGTTACAAGAATAACATCTCATGTGTCCAGAGAAATAAGCACAAGAATCATAATGAGTATTTCTAATCTTCCTCCTTTTACAATCAGCTGCTTTATGTCCATACTTGTTACATGAAAAACAATATCCCTTGAAGAAACCAGAGTGCCTTTCTATATAGGAACTATTAGTTTGTGGCTGAAACAATCTGCTCCTGCAATTTGCTGCAACATGCCCATAATCATGGCAATTAAAGCATTCAACATTATTGAATGATTTCCTTTGAGAATTCATGATTGTAGGTTGACTTTTAGTTTCTTTCAACACTTCAGGTTTTGTTTTTACATCTTTTGAATCTTTAGCACTTCCTTGTGAACTAGATTCTCCTTTGACTGTTTAATGAAAACCCAGACCAAGTTTGATAGAAGGAGACCTTTGACTACTAAGAATATTGTCCAAAATCTTAGTACTATCTTGAAACCTCAAAAGTTTAACCTTTTCTTCTAATTTACCTTTGAGAATGTTTACCTCCACCTCCAAGGCTTGGCATTGGTTCTTCACGCTTTCTTCTTTCCTTCTTCCATCTTCTACTTGATCCTTCAGATTTAGAATCTGTTCTTTCAACCAATTTTCGTTTTCTTCACATGTTTGTTGCAGCTCTTCATTCTTCTTATTTGATTTTTCCAGATCTTCTTTGAGAGAGATGATTTCTGCTTCAAGGCCTTCCTTTTCAAATGGTTCTAGAGGTTCCTCATTCTTCTTACTTGATGCTTCAAGATCTGTTTGTAGAGAGATGATTGCAGCTTCAAGTCCTTCATTCTTCTTGCTTGATTTTTCGAGATCTGCATTTAGATCGTTGATTTCTGCTTCTAGTTCTTTAATTCGTTTGGATGCATAAGTATGAAACCTTTGATACTTGTCCACCTCTCCATTCAGCATTTCTATTTTTTTTTCCATTTGAGAGATCATCTCTTTGTTGATATATTCTTGCGTCTTAGATGAACTTTGTAGTTCTTCAACTTTAACCTTGAGAGCTTCTTCTAGATCCACAACTTTACTTTCACTATCTTCACTATTGTTTGCACAAAGAAGATTATTCCAAGGACCCCAATCACTATCTGATTCATCTTCTTCAATTTCTGCTATACATGTTTTCTGAGATATCTTCTTGTTTCGAGTAGCCTTCTTCTTTTGCTTCTTTTCCATGAGCACTTTCAGATCATGGTCAGAATCTTCTTCATCTTCACTGGACACTTCATCATCATCTTCATTTGCATAATAACTCTTCCTTTTTTCAAATTGTTTCCTTTTACCATGTTTTTCTCTATAAGGACATTTAGCAGCATAGTGACCAACTTTTCCACACTCAAAACATTTGAAGGGAAGCTTACCTTTGAATCTTCCAGTACCTAGTTGGAGTTTTCTCACAAAATTCGCTTCTTCTTCTTCGGATATATAGCTAGTTTCTTTGACAACTTCCTTTTCCTTTCCTTTTGCAGACACCTTAAAAGAAGCTTCTCTGATTTGAGAAGGACCTCCTTGTCTCATTTCAAAAGCAGTCAAAATACCATGTAATTGAACAATAGTAAGAGTTTGCAGATCTTGCCTTTCTTCAATAGCTGAAACTTTAGAGTCAAATCTTGAAGTCAAGGATCTTAAGACTTTTTCTACCAGAGTAGTATCAGTTATGGTTTCACCCAAATTTCTCATCCGATTTACAATATCATCTAGGCAAAGAAAGAAACTGGCAATACTTTCATCACTATGCATCTTCAAATTTTCATATTCAATTCTAAGAGTTTGGAGTTTTGCACTTTTTACCTTTGTGTCTCCTTCATAGCTTAGAATGATTTTGTCCCATATTTCTTTTGCTGAATTTAGCTGCATCACCTTAGCAAATTCTGGTTCAGACATGCTTCCTAATAAGACATTCACCGCTTTGGCATTGATTTCATACTTCTTCCTTTCTGCTGCATCAGTAGGAATACTTGCCGGGTATTGATAACCTTCTTCCACGATTGCCCATACATCTGCACCAAGACTTTGTAGATATGCTTTTGTACGTACCTTCCAGAATATCAGATTGCTTCCATTGAATAGAGGTGGATTTATAGACATTACTCCTTCTTGACTTCCCATTGCGACGGATCTCCTTTAAGCGATCAAGCTTCTGCACAAGGACCTGCTCTGATACCAATTGTTGGGAAAAAATACTGAGAGGGGGGGGTGAATCAGTATTTACTGCATATTCAAAACTTTCACTTTTTCTTGCTTCTAAAACGCATACGCTACTTTCCTGAACCAGACTTGCGTATATACGCGGATACCCTTTACGAAACTCGCGTATACACAGATATCTATTTATGTCATTAATTATTCACTTAAATCATTCCTTCATTTATTCATCAGATATTCAATAAGCAGTAAACATGTGCAGTAAGAACAGAATAAACCATCACACAAAGCATCACACATGAACACCAGGATTTTTAGGTGGAAACCCAAGTCTGGAGAAAACCACCGCTGCAGTTGCTCAGCCTTCAATATTTTATTATAGAGAAAACATCTTACAACATATGTGCTGGTGCAGACTCCTACCAGCACGCAGGCACCCACCCGCGCTCGTTTACCAGCCTCTCCTGGAAGGGAGCTCCAACCCCCTGACTCGTTTACCAGCCTCTCCTGGAAGGGAGCTACGACCCCCTGATCTCGTTTACCAGCATCTCCTGGAAGGGAGCTACAACCCCCTGACTGAAGGCTACAACCCTCAACACCTCTATGGACCACGTTTCATCAATTTTCACACTGGATCCAAAGCTTCCTTTAGGACACCACTTGTAGGCCACGTTTCATCAAATTTTCAGACTGGACCCACTCCATACTTTTAAGCACAGTCAACCATGAAACAGATACATATAACTCACTGACAGATATCAGTAAACCAGCAGAACAGATCAGACATTTCTTACCACAGACTTCAGCAAACCCTAGTTTGCATACGCGCTTTCCTTTCTCTGATGTCGCGTATATACGCGCTTTCGTTCACATAAACTAGCATATACTTCTGTACATATTACAGAGCTACGTTTATTGCGCATACGCGCTTTCTCTTCAGCGAAGCCGCGTATATACACGCTTCCTCTTCGGCGAACTAGCCTATGGTTCTTCAGACTTTTATGTCATTGCAATTCTTCACAACAGATACATCACTTCAGATTTTACCCTTTACCTCAGACAGATGTTCGCCTCATCACAGATCTAATCATTCCATAAACAGATCTAGCAAATACAAGTACATTTCAGATCTAGATCCCCTTCTTCATCACTCCTTCATCGGTGCATCATACATTCAGATCTTTCATTCAACTGTAACCCTTTCCATTCAGATATACTTCAGAGAGAAGTATTCATTCAAGTTCAGACATCTTGCACCCACACTCATGATTTGCACAATGAATTTCTTCTCCTTATATAGGTTTACCCTTTTTCAATACCATGAGCCAAAACCACATTACTTCCGATGGTATTCCTGGATGGGGTCATTTAGATGAATCACTACCCAATACAATGGGTCAATACCATGGTGGTTACCCCTGGTTTTGCACTTTATGAGCGCTTTTGCCCATACGCTACTTGGCACGTTGTTTCCCGCGTGCATACGTGACTTCCCCTAGGAAAATACGTGTATGCCTAGAGACATACTCTTTTCATCATAGATCTAGCACATACTGAATTCCTTTCTTCATTGCCTTCTGTACACACTGTAGATACATCATATTTAGTTTATCAAGACATATTCTATCAAGCACAACTTCATCAAGTATGTTGCCATCATCTTCATCAAGTGGGTTGCCATTCAAGGACAACACTCAGCATCATATTGCTAGCAAACATCAATTCATATCAGATTTACATCATTTACCAAGCCCATCAGGTCAAGAATAACTTCATCAGGTGGATTGCCATCAAGGACAACACATGTCAACAATCTCATGTCTTCATCTTCATTCAGTGGGTTGCCATCAAGGACAACACTCTGCATCATATTGCCAACAAGTAGATCTATTTGTCTTATTATTTTATGGGTTAATACCCTCGTAAGACTGTGCAGTCGCTCTATGCAGCAACTCCGGTAAAATGCAGTTTTGGGGTTTTAACATATTTTGGCAATCCTAGGTGTGGGAGATCTGTTTAACCCACCTAGTTTTCTTTGTTTCAACTCTATTCATGGATTTAGGTTTTATATTGAATAATATATGGGATACAAGAGTCCATTTTACTGTTTTATTGAAAATTTTTCTGGAAATGCATTTTTTATGCATGATTCATGAGTTGTTCCAGATTTGGAATATTACAATGGTATCAGAGCATGATCTCTGGCTTAGCCGGTGGATCTCAGCCATCATGCTATCAAAGAGAGAGAAGATGAGGACTCCACTATGTGGAGAGAAAAGGGAAGATAATCTTACCAAGCTTCTTCCAAGATCTATATAGAGCATTAATGAAGAATTTGAGAAGATAAGAAGGGAGATATGTACAGGATCTCAAAGAGGGTTTGAAACTGAGTCAAACTCTAGATTTTATTATAGGGAGTGTGAGCATGCAGCCAAACCCTATGGTGAACAGTGCAGTCACATGGCTAGTCTTGGCATAAGGAAGCAAGAAGAAGAAGAAATGCTGAAGAGAGGAACTCTTAGTGGTTTCTTGCATGAGTATGAATATCAAACTCAGAATTTTAGAGCTCATGTCACTTTCCTAGAGTTTTTCAAGGTCAAGTTGAGGAGGATAAAGCAGCATAATATGGATAGCATTCTTCTATCTATCTTTGATGGTTCCCTTACTTGCTCATCTAGGGCTTCGATAGAAGAGATAGACACCTTTTCGCAGCAGCATCAAATTTCCAAAGATTAAGCCATCAGAGTAGTAGCGCTGCACTTTGAAGGTAAGGTCTATGCATGGTGGTTATTTGAGTCCTTTAATTTGAAGAATGAAAATATTCATATGCAATGTTCATTAGAACTTTGATGGAAATATTTGGTAGAAAGAATTCTAAAACACATGTGGAGGAAACAAACACATCTAAACAAAAAAAACCCTTGCATGTGATGGAAGAAACCATAGATTCAAAATCACTTCAGAGAACCATGAAGGAGACTGATATCTTGCATGATACTTTATTAGAGGCAATGTCTTCATCTTGTATTTTTGCACAAGGAGGCAAAGAGATCCCTTTTTCAAAAGAGGATCTAATCATTGGAGGGTTGCCCACTCATATTGAGGAGGCTGAAGGCAACAACACTGTCATTTCTAGAGTTGATCTAGCACCTCATGCAGAGGAAGGAGGAGCTCTTGCTCTAACTAGAGGGATTCTTGCAGCTTTGCAAAGAAGTCCCTAGGATCTCATACATGGAGGTCCAATAATAGTCAATGAGCACCATGATTGTGTAGCATTGCAGTTGGAAGAAGGAGGAAGGGAGGAAGAGCAACATCATGTGATGAGAAGCACACACCCTTCTCTATTTCAGAGAGCTAGTGCAAAGAGGAGGCAGACTATATTACACTATGAGAGCAAGGGCAAGGTTGTTGAACCATATGTACAGTCCACTCTTGACATTGATGTCTCACTACATAGAGGAATTCTACCAGGGAGGCCACTAGATTGTCATCACTCTTGGATTTTGGAGAGGTGAAGATTTTGGAGAAAAAATTTGGCATGAGGGATATCAAATTAGCAGACAACAACATGAGGAGAGCTTCACATGCTAGATCACCAGCGCTATCTCTAAGGAGGATTGATCCTTATTGGAGATCTCGGCTCCTAGTAGAGCACTACAAGGATCTTGGTGCATGCATGATTATTGATGACCCAGATGGAAATGACAGATACATGGTAGATGATGTGGTCATCTATTCCTATGGCAGGATCTTCTTGACTAGATCTTCTAATCTCAAGGACAAGCTGCTACATGTAGCACATGAGGACTTCTTTTCTATGAACCTTGATGCATATTTCCATTTGATGGAGGAGTTCACTTGGGAGGGCATTCAGCGAGACATATATCAGCATATGGAGAGATGCATAGCCCGGATGGTGATATAGAGGATGTCACAACCACCTTCCTACTCATTGGGAGTGAGGGAGAATTTCTAGTGGAGCCATTTCAACTCAAGACCTCAAGTACATGATGGAGGAGGTATCATTTCATATTTTTTTTTGTGCTTCCTTTCCTTGGTATAGTAGCATGATGTAACAAGAAGAATTATCTCTTCTTGCATAATGTATGATGATGTACTTGCAGCTACTTGTAGCATTGATTTTGGCTATCCTTTTGATGGTTTGTGGGGGGAGCCACATGTTTCTTGGTGTCCACCATTCACACCATATTGTAACTTCATGATTTCATCTTATGAGATGAATGTGGGAGCAAACAAGTGGCTGGTAAAGCACTTGTTATTTCTTCTTTTGATGCAGGAAAAGGATGCACTACGCTAGTTCCATGAATGGAACTATGATTCACTCTCCGGTTGTCATTTGGAAACATGTTTTTACTGTGCCTTGCTTTCATGTATTGCTGATATGATTTTTCTGAAGGAAGGCTTTGTATGGAGAGAGAAACAAATTGGATGGCATGGCACCCATATGATAGAGCAGTAGAAGACTTGTTTGTATGGGGCATCATATAAGTTGACCACCATGATCTTATTCTATGGCTTGTATGAGGGAGAGATGATGTAGCAACAAAGGTTGTTGTTGCTATGGTTGCACTTGGGAGAGTATGGGAAGCATCCTTCCCATACTTCTCATGATATCTATGAAGAGAAGAAAGGCACATTCATGGTGCAAGGAGGCTACCCTTCAACATTGGAGGATCATGAGAGACTTCCATGTAGGAAGGAGATCTTCTCACATAGAAGCATGATGGTGGATGGCTATGTCATATGGAATGTAAAAGGGAGGAGTCATGGAGCCTTATTTCTAAGGCCTACAATGCTGACACATGGGAGAATGTTCTTATTGATGGAGTGTTCCAAGGAGTATATGTATCCATTTTTCTTGCAGATTTTTATGAGGGAATCCTCATGGGGGAACTCATACATGGACCTCACTTTCAGCTCACAGGTGATGCATGGTAAGAAAGACATTTATGTTCTTTTTTATTACTCTATTGAGTATTTGTGCTTTCTCACCATATGTAAACAATGCATTTCTCTACACGAGAGAAAGATTATTTATGGGTTTCATGGTCACTTTAGGGCCAAATCTTGTATTATTGATAACCCATATCTACATGACTTGGGGCAAGTATTGTATTGTGTTTATTGTATACATCTGATCTATATTGCTGCTTACTACTTTATAGTATATGAGCTAACATACAAAGCTCGAAATTCCATAGAGGACAACTCGCCACTGGATACTTTCAATCAGCAGTTGGGAGAACTACGTTGTATCTGCCAGAGAGACCATATGTATCATCCAAAATTGCACATAAACTTCAGCCATTTTCTGATTTGGATGCCATGTGGTGATGATGTGTCATTCATCTTGAATGGAATGGTTTGGGTTGGCATGTCTCATGATTTTGGAGGAAGAGTCCTTGGAGGCTCAATCTTCTTCTTGCCATTGGAGGGAAATCATGTTTTAGCCCAAGATCAGCATGTCCTATACACTTATCATGAGTGGAGAGGAGGATAGCATGGGATAGGCCCTCTTGCCTATCATGTTCATTTATTTAGCCCACCTACATTTTAGGAGCACAAGGTGGAGGGGACTTTTCATGCGTTACCATGTTGGAGGGTGACTCACTTCATTTGGATGATATCATGGGTGAGGGAGGAACTCATTCACCATGTTGATCATCACTCCTACTTGGTGGAGGCCATGAGACAGCAAGCAGGTTTCCATTCACACTTTCCACCTTTCGTTGATGCAGACACTTTGGTTTTGCACACTTGGGAGGAAGCATTGGATGACAGTTTATTTTCAGATTCTCTTGATGCAGTGATGGAGGCTATTGATGGGAGGCCACATGAGGAGGAGGGGAGAAAATTTTTCTCTCCTTATACAGTTTCTTGAGGACAAGCAAATATTTTTGAGGGGAGGACTGTAATGTTCCAAAATTTTAGCTTCAAAGCTAAATGAAACATTAGAGTTAGCAGCAGCTTTAGCCAGTGAATAAACGAATAGAAAAGCCCATAAGTCTCCTAAGGAGGATAAAAAAAATCCAAGTGTGAAAGGGGACATTATTTCTAGCTCAATAAAACACCTCCATGTGTGAACAAGGTTAAAATCAAGTTGCTTTTACTAAGTCAACAGTGCAGTGTTAGTGGAGGAGGAATCCAAGGAGGAGTAATGCAATTTTGGAGGGAGATGTATCTTGGGATAGAGATGACCTAATTGAGTGGAACGAAGGGTAAGAAAACTCATGTATTATATAAGGAAGAGGATCGAAGCATTATTCTTCATGTCTTATTTTATTATTCTTGTCTGCCAAGACTTGTTGCTGCTTTGCTACTTAGTAGAGTTGCAGTGTTGTTTAACACTGGGTGTTCCCGAGCGAGAATCCCACCTCTTTCCTTTGAGGAGCCTCATTGGGAGATTTTTCATTCGTCATTACACATCAGGTTTCTAGGCCAAGTTTCATCCATCTACATCAATGTATTTCTTTCCAAATATTGTGCAATGTTTCTGGGTGCAGCAGTGGAAGGGATTGGAATCCCGGTTTCTGAGCTAGTTTCCGATTGGAGGAAGATTTCCTTCACTTGAGAGACATAATTGGAGAGATCCAGTGCTTATTTCAGATCTTTGGTATCATACCACACATTTCCCATACATTCCCAGTGTTTTTTCTGCTAGGGAATGCGTTATTTTTAAGGCAGTGCTCAGTGCATGGTTTGGTGGCTCTGTTGTTGAGTTTCCTTGTGATTGAGAGGTTCATCCTTTAATGGGAGGAATCCCTTGAGGGATATACATCATATAAGAAATATTTCCAGCCTTGTACACTCTTCTAATTCAGTGTGTCAGTGGTTATTCAGTAAATTACTGGATTTCCCATTTTTGTATGCAGAGTGTTTGACAAGAAACCCTTGCCTGGTTATCTTGTATTTTGTATAAGGAGACTAGATCTCAGTTCTTAATGCATATTTTCCTAATATATGAGTAGATCTATTTTTCTTCTTATTTTCTGAGTTAATACCCTCATAAGACAGCGTAGTCACTTTATGCAGCAACTCCGGTAAAATGGAGTTTTGTGGTTTTAACATATTTTGGCAATCCTAGGTGTGGGAGATTTGTTTAACCCACCTAGTTTGCTTTTTTTCAACTCTATTCTTGGATTTAGGTTGTATATTGACTAATATATGGGATCCAAGAGTCCATTTTACTATTTTATTGCAAATTTTTTTGGAAATTCATTTTTGATGCATGATTCATGAGCTGTTCCAGATTTGGAATATTACATTGTTCTTCTTCAGTGATAAAAATATAATCATCTTGATTGATCCCCGTCAAATTAATCTGATATTATTCAACTTTCTCCACTATTCCTTCATCTTCATCAACATATTGTTTCTTTAAAAGGTGGCCTAATATGCTAATAAATACCTATTTTCTCTCTCTGTCTAACCCATGGAGGGTTTCTTCTCGAGTTCGGATTTCTCTTTTGGCATACTGGTTGATTTTCTCTGGGTATTTCTTTTTCATTCAGACCAATTCCCTCCATCATCCTTTCCATATTCCTTACCAAATTTTCAATTTTGGCATCAGATGTGGAGGCTACAGGTTCTTCTCTTATTGTGAATCTCCTCTCAGTCCTCATCCTAGCCCTTTTTTCTAATAAATTAGCTTCTACACTCACAACATCCTTTTTCATTTCCTCTAAAGTTGAGGATTCTCTTTCCCTAAGATGATAGGCCATGTCTGGGTCAAATACATCCCGGAATTTAAGCAAAACTATCCCTTGGGGTGGTTTCATATTAGCAGGGAGTGCATTGTATATGTTGTTAAATATAGTACATTAGTATTTCACACTCTCTCCTGCAGATCTCTTAATGGTTTCATATTCTGAAAAAATATACAGTGGATTATTCTTGACTCCCCATCTATTTATGAATGTTCTGTGAAAATCAGGGAGATCATGAATACTATTAGCAGTTAAACATTTAAACCATTTTCTGACATCACCTCCTAAACTCTGAGAAAACATTCTCAATTTGACACTCTCATCATCAATTTCTTGTAGGTCAAAAAAATCATTCATTTTATCTATATGTTTTTGGGAAGTTAAAGGGCCAGTGCTATCAAACTGTGGAATCCTATATTGGTAATCGTGGGGCATGGGAGATAGATATGCTGGCAGCACCAATGAGGCATATCTGGCTTCCATGATCGGTGGATGCAGTGGAGGGAGATGAACGATGGATGAAGTTGGATGGGTAGAGGTATGAAATATAGATGGATAAAAAAATGTAAGGGTAGTCCAATTATGAGATTTGGTTGTGAAGAGACCTCGTTCAAAATGAAAATCAAATTGAATGTCTTGCAAAGTGACAAAGTTATCAGGTAAGGACCTAGATCTGTAAAGAACTTTGCTACTGGTTTGACTTTTCATTCTAGGAGTTTTCCTCAATATCTTCTTAGGATTTTCTACAATAGGATGGGGATTTGGATCTAGATGGGATATGGTGGATATTCTTTTGGGAGCCGGAATTTAGTCCAAAATCATAGAAAAACTAATTATTGAAAACTGAAAAAAATGAATCTTTAAAAGAAAATCATATCATACAGTTCTTTTTAATTGGGGTATTCTGAATTCGGATGAAAATTCAAAAAATTCAGTTATGTTCCCCAGTATGGCCGCCACTATGTTATTTCTCTATAATTTATAAAATTTGCAATACTGAAGTATAAAGAACAACATCAAAACCATTTGAAGCCTAGGATCTAGCCCTCCTAGACTTGAAGAGGGATCTCTCTATATAAGATTTAGATCTTTCTTAAGATTTCTAATATTAGGCTAGTTAAATTAATTGTCAGAGTTGTTTTTGTTTGATTGTTCATGGCTGGATTTAAGGGGTTTATTTAAACAATTCCATTGGGCTATGAAGTCGAAATAGGCTGGGTATATGCATCAAATTCGAGAGAAAATGCAAGGCAAGCTAGATGTGAATACTGGTGTTTATAGCTGAGTGGAATTATGAAATGCAGAAAACGTTTTCAGTAATGACTTAAGAGCAACTAAGAATTATTAAACCATACATTAGAATAAAACATTAAAATTGTAACGACAGTCAGAATTAAGGTACTCTCAACAGTAAATCTTAATCTAACTTTCCTATTTTACAATTAGAAATTTAAATGGTGCACATGAAAAGGCTACAGTGGGAAAACATTAAACATGAGTAAGGAAAACATCACGAGGATATCACAACACATGAATATTGCAGACTGATCTCTTTATTGATACTCCAACTTGAACAATTACAAATAATTGTAATGAAAAGCACTTACAAACCAGGGTCCAACCCCTAATACTGGATAAAATGCTATATTTAAACTATTTCAAACTAATCGTCGTTATCAAAAGGGAAATCAGTTTGTTTATTACAAAGTAACTGAAAATTGACCTGTGCATCTCATGCATGGACACGTTGTAGCGACTTTTAATAGATTTCTAAACTCACTATGAAACTATAATTCAGTGTAACGTCATCTTTAACAAATGTCTAAAGTAATTATAAAAGTTGTTATACATTGTTGTAGCAGTCTGCTGTGGTGGACAATTTGATACTTGTTGAGTTGGTATAATAGTCTGGATTTCCTGATGTATATAATTCACTAAGCTATTGATTTTGTCTTCATGTTGATTTTTCATCCTCCCTGGAGTCCACAGAAATTTTCCCATTCCTTTGGAGTCGGATTCTTAGTTCTATTCAGCTTTCTGTAAACTTCATCGGTCTTGGTGTACTTCACAAATGTTGGCCTCAACTGAAAAATGTGCTTAATCTCATATTGTATGAAGACATCATTACTGCTAACTTCATAAAATCCTTTCCCTGTCATACTGTTCTTCATATTTGTATGCTTGGATGTATCCTTTTAAATCTTTGTGATCCATTTTACATAATTTCTCCTATGCATCAACTTATCATTGATAAAAAATAAGGAAGACAATCCCTTTTTGTTCAGTGGCTCGATCTTATTGAAAATTATACTTACTCCAATCTCCACCTCATGACATCTTTCTTCTAGTTGTGTAACTAGACTCTTCTTGTTTAACACCTTTTTTACCTCAAGTATGGTGGTCGTTCTATCTGCTACTTGCAGTTGTTCCAATTCATAACTACTTTTATAATTTAAGAATTTGATGATATTGTTGGCAGTCTAGGGCTTATCCCCAAGTTCATCATTTGATTTTTCAATGGAAACTTTCACTAAATCATTTAAATCCCTCTGCTCAAAAATTATTTGAATTGATGTCCATATATCATTCATAGATTCAATTATATGCAACCAAATGATTTGTTTAACTCTTCCTACCATGCTTCTAATTGAGGACTCTTGAAGAGACTTCTGCAAACCTTCATTTAACCTTTTGTTGATCTACAACTATGTGGCATGTGCCGAATCATTCCTTGTAAACTACTGTTGTAGGTCACTGATTTGATCTTGTAGCTTTTTAATTTCTGTTGTCTATAAGGACATGTTCTCCATTGCCTTATCTAGATGCTCAGTGCCTTCTCCTAATGCACATGTAGTTGTTTTGGATGCTAGAATCACTATGAGAGGAACTGCTTGTAGGTGAATCATGACCTTAGCTTCTTATTCTGCTGCTTCCTTCACTGCGTATATTATTGATTTCTATCTTTATTTTATCATTTTCTCCATATCACTCTCCATTTTCTTAAGTTTTTCTACTTGTTTGATGATCAATTGAAGCATTTCTGCATTTTTTGTTTCATTTTCTTCTATCTCCTTGGCCATTGGATCTTCTATCACTGGCATCTTGAGTTGCCTCCTCAAAGCCGCTATGTATGCATTCTTATTCCTCACAAGTGCTTATGCCACTGCGATGTTTGATGGATTGTACCCGACTTGCGTCACTAAATCCTCCGGAGATTTAATCCTTGATTCTTTGGCCATGGAGGAGATATTTTGCACCTTCAACTGTGATTGTGTGTTGGATAATGTCACCTGCAACTTTGAGAGACCCAAGGTTGTACTAGTTAGGGTGGAGAATATCATTTCTCCTGTCTGCTTGTGCATTTCCATTTGGTATATTGGATGAATGTTATTTATATCAAACTCAAAAGAGGTATTCTTGTAGTGTGGTGAAGTTTTGGGTTGAGGGATTTTCGCTTCTAAGAAGGCCATCTTCATTCTCCCCTTTACAGAGTCAAAAGATAAAAGATGCCTGCTTTGGGAGTTGCTTGTTTGTTTCCAAAATTGATTATATGTCTTCGTTGTTGGAAATATTGAGAGCGGGGGTGAATCAGTATTCCTTTCAATTAGAGCATTAGTTAATCTTCAATTATTATCAGTATTTGTACAATGATAGCAGCAAACAAAAGGAACACAGTTTTTAAGGTGGAAACCCACTTCGGGACAAAAACCACCTAATTCTTTTCTAATAATTCTTTAATATTCAACTCCATTTGAAAATAAATATCCAACTTCCTAGAATCTAGAAAATATTTCTTCTCCAGCTCCCACTGGATGGATGCTCCAATGCCCGAGATTCTTCAGTAGTCAACCGAATGGATGACCCAACACCCAATGAGCTACAACTCACCCTACCACCACCCTACCACCCTGTAGAATAATAAAATAAGAACGGACTCCAGTACCAGGGAAAATGGTCCACTTTACAATTATATGGAATGATGTAGAGGAAAAGACACACTAGAGCATAACCCCAACTATGGCACAACAACCTAATGATGATCCTAGACCACTCGACACTGCCTCTTCAACTCTTGGCAGATAGACACTAGTACAGTTTGTACAATAATGTATTTACAATGACTCACTACAATGATACCTTTACAATGATTGTATGCAGTGCTGCCCACTTGAAGGCTTCATGTGATGAACTTCTTACTGTTGTTATGTACCTTTGTTTTTGCTCTTTTCATGCTACCCTCTGCTGCACCTTGCTTTTCTTTGCTTCCCTAGAAATTCTGGTCCTTTATAGCCCTTGACAACACATGATCTAGCTTTTTCTTTGCATTCTAGGATCTCGATATTGCATCTGGTGTATCTTTGTTATTTAGGATCCCCAATATCTAATTTTTGGTACTGTAGTATTCCTCTAAGTCATATTTACAATGCCACGGGTTTGACCTAGTTTGGATTGTTCAAGGGAGAGTTATACCCAATCTCTCATAATGCCCTAATTATGAACTGTTTCATAAGATCAAACTTGTACGGCATGATAGGTGTCACTATTTCTTCATTTGTCTCTATAATTGAGCGAGAGAAAACAACAACCTATGCAATATCTGCCAATTTTTATGGAATTCCAATCCGATTCTCAGAGAGAGAGTTATGACGATTTTCCCAAGGTCACTTCTTTGAGATGAATTTCAGGAGCCTACAAAAACACTAACTTCCACAGATCATATCTCAGAAAATATTGTGCACCCTGATCTAAAATTTTCACAACAGCTTCCTTGGGATTTCAGCTTTGCCTCATAAAAATTTCAGCTTCTGACCCTTCATAGAAAAAATTTCAAAGCAAACATTCCACGATGACCTCTTTCAGATGGCGAAATCCCTTGCATGAGGAGGATATGAGAATCACAATTTATATAAATGCTTAGGTTGAGAGGGGATTCAACAAATGAACGTGGGAGGGATTTTAGGATCTTAAAAAATATTAATTATGACTTTTAAATGACCCATGCCACAACCCCATGGGGTTTTAGCCCACTAACTGGGGGTACAAACTTCAAACATGAATATCTCTCAAACCGTGAAAAATTACATGGCGTGCCATATATCAACGGAAACATCTCGACAAGTAGAAACCATATAAAGAATCATTGACCTAGAATATATTAATTTGGTAGGTAAAAATTCTCATGCAATATTGAGTTAGCCCTCAGTGCTTCTTGGGTTTACATCAATGACAACCGCTAATCAAAAATCTCCCCCTTTGGAATTGATGGCAACACAAATACTCCCCCCTGCGATCATAAAACCTCTTCCTATAACATTCTCTCCCCCTTTCACATCAATGGCAAAGGGTAACTCCCACTGAAACACAACCATCCTTCGGACCTATACACACTTCCACTCCCCCTGACACACAACCATCCTATGGAGCTGTACACACTTCCACTCCCCCTTTATATTATCAATAAGGAAAATCTAATGAGAACTTGGGAGATTCCCAAGCTTCTAGCGAAGATATTCCAATGCTTCACAAGTACTCTCACGATCATCAACACTTCTTGCCCAATCTGCATTTGCAAAAGAATGAATAATGAGATTGTTATCCTTGGGATACGAGAACCCATATTCTGTTTTTCCCTTTAGATATCGAAGAATTATTTTGAGGGCAATAATATGTGATTCTTTTGGTGCTGCTTGGAATCTTGCTACTTTTCCAGCTGCTTGCATAGCATCTGGAAGGGAGGTTGTTATAGATAGAAGACTACCAATCATAGATCTATACAACCTTTGATCCACATCCTTAGATGAGTCGTCTATGCTCAATTTGCAACCTGTTACCATTGGAGTGAGGATGGGTTTGAAATCTTCCATTTTAAATTTCTTGAGCATTTTCTTGATGTACTTGGCTTGACATATAAATATTGCTTTCTCTTGCTGAGACATTTGAAGCCCTAAGAAGTATGTGAGCTCACCAAGTAAAGACATCTCGAAATCACCTTTCACCTTTGTAGTAAACTTCTTACTTAGTCGATCATCATTGCTACCAAATATTATATCATCCTGTTTAGGTATTAGACATGCTTTAGTTGCTTCATCTAGAACATATATATCATTTGGAGCTCGACTTGCTGTAGCCACAATTTCACCATACATGCCTTTCCTGATTTCACATTTTGTGGAGTTGAATAGTATTGTGTGTCCTTGATCACACATTTGTCCAACACTAAGCAGATTTTGATTCATGTTTTCAACCAATAGAATATTCTTGGCTAGAGCATATTTTCTTCTGAGAGTGACAGTACCTGATCCTATAACATTTGAAGATCCATCATTTCCAAAGGACACGGTTCCATCCTTATTATCTTTCAGAGATATTAATTTATTTCTATCTCCAGTCATATGAATTGAGCAACCACTATCAACATACAACACATCTTTGTTGTTTTGAGCCTTGAAAGCGAGAGCACAATTATCAATATTCTTCTTCTTCCATGTTCGTTCGTTTTGTCGCTTCGAAGATTCTTCTAGAGGATTTTCAAGTCTGTAGTCTTTGGCTATGTGTCCAAAGTTTCGAAATTTGTAACATTCAATATTATTTCTTAAATGTTCAAATCTATTGATGTTTCGTTAAGCCTCGAGAGGTTCATATTTGATAGATCTCCTAGAATTGTATTCATTCCTAGGGTATGTGCAACATTCTACAAATTTATGTCCAAATTTTCCACATGAATAACAGTAACCATAAAAAATATGTTGGTACCTGGATGGAAATTTTTGTCGAGGAATTGTCTTCCAAGGCTGTTCTTCTGAATCTTGTCCAATGAAGTCTACATGCATGTCAGATCTCATAGGTTCATTGTATTTTGTTGTAGAAGGTCCTGCTTCTTCTTCTTTGTAACCAATGCCAGTTCTGTCATTGTAGGATCGTTGATTGTTGATGAGTTCTTCTAATGCCCTTGAGATGTTGGCATAGTTTTGGATAGTTTTTCCTTTCTTCACTTCCTCACGAAGCAAGACTACTTCGGCTTCCAATTCTTCCTTTTCTTTGTTTCTTTCTTCCAACTTATTTTGAAGTGTCTCTTCAATGAATTTGTGTTCTTCAACTTCAATTTTGAGACCTTGAACTTGTTCTTAAAGAGTATTGGAACGGATCTTCTTTGCCTTGAGATCTTTTATAAGCTTGATTGCTTCCTTATAAAATCCTTCTATGGTCAATCCTTCTTCTTCGTTGTTTGATACCTCTTGTTTATTGTGCTTGGGTTTATTGTGCTTGGCCATAAACAATACTCTCTCATTGGCTTCTTCTTCATTGTCATTGTCTTCATCGGATGATGAGCTATCTTCTTTAGAGAGAAAGTTCCTTTTGGGTCCTTGCTTGTTGAATTTCTTAAAGCCTTTCTTTCCTTTTGAGTTTCCATTACTTCTATTTGGACATTTTGCTGTGAAATGCCCAACCTCATCACAGCCGAAACATATCAATGGAAGTTTACCTTTGAATTTTCCCTTACCAATTTTTAGTTTTCTCGTGAAGTAAGCATATTCTTCATCTGAAAGACCTTCTTCATCATCTCCCTTTTCTTTACACTTGCAGGTGCATGTCTTTTCAATTGAAGGTTGTTTATGCTTATTGGTTTTCTTAAATGCAACAAACGCAGTTTCTAGATGCAAAGTACCCTCTTCTTCATCAAGTCTCATTTCATATGTTATGAGAACTCCATGTAATTCCTCTTTGTGGAGTTTCTCCATATTTGCGTTGTATTCTAAGACCGATACCTTTGGGTTGAATCTCCCTGGCAACGTTCTAAGAATATTTCGTATAATAGTCTTCTCATCAACTAGCTCTCCCAATCCTTCCAGAGAATTGGTTATTTCATCAACGTATTGGAAGTATGTAGCAATGTTGCAATCTTCTTTCATTCTATGTTGCTCAAATTTTTCTCTATAGATTTGAAGCTTTGCTTCTTTGACATTTGAGTCACCTACATATATATTCTCAAGCTTGTACCATACATTTTTGGCAGTTTTACAACCCAAAACCTTATGATAAGTAGATTCAATAAGTCCAATGATAATAATATTATTTGATTTTGCATCATTTACCAAATTCTTCTTACTTTGTTCATCTGTGTTTGATGTAAATCCATTTTGAACAGTGTCCCATACTTCATAATCTTGCGCCAAGAGATAGACCTCCATTCTTCCTTTCCAGAGTGCATAATTAGTTTCATTGAACATAGGTACACCATTCTTGGTATGCTCCATGACCTCCTTCGAGCTTTTAAACTGTTATTGAAGGAACCAAGATCTGATACCAATTGTTGGAAATACTGAGGGTGGGGTGAATCAATATTCCTTTCAATTAGAGCATTAGTTAATATTCAATTACTATCAGTGTTTGTATAATGATAGCAACAAAAAAAAGGAACACAAATGCACACAGTTTTATGGTGGAAACCCACTCCAAGACAAAAACCACCTAATTCCTTTCTAATAATTCCTTAATATTCAACTCCAATTGAAAACGAAGCTCCAACTTCATAGAATCTAGAAAAGCATTCTTCTCCAGCTCCCACTGGATGGATGCTCCAACGCCTGAGATTCTTCAGTAGTCAACTGAATGGACGCCCCAACACCCATTGAGCTACAACTAACCCTAGCACCACCCTACCACCCCGTAGAAGAATAAAATAAGAATGGACTCCCGTACCAAAGGAAATGGTCCACTTTACAGTGATATGGAATGATGTAGAATAAGAAGACACACTAGAGCATAACCCCAAATATGAAACAACCACATAATGATGATCATAGACCACCTGACACTACCTCTTCAACTCTTGGCAGATAGACACTAGTACAATTTGTACAATAATGTATTTACAATGACTCAGTACAATGATACCTTTACAATGATTGTATGCAGTGCTGCCCACTTGAAGACTTCATGTGATTTACTTCTTGTTGTTGTTATGTACCTTGGTTACTGCTCTTGTCATGCTACCCTCTACTGCACCTTGCTTTTCTTTGCTTCTCTAGAAAGTTTGGTCCTTTGCAGCCCTTGACAACACATGATCTAGCTTTTTCTTTGCCTTCTAGGAGCTCGATATTGAATTTGGTATATATCTCTTATTTAAGATCCCCAATATCTGAGTTTTGGTGCTGAAGTATTCCTCTGAGTCTTATTTCCAATGCCATAGGTGTGACCTAATTTGGATTCTTCAAGAGAGATTTATACCCAATCTCTCACAATGCCCTAATTATGGACTGTTTCATAAGAGAAAACTTGTACGAAGTGCCACGTGTCACTATTACCTCATTTGTCTCTAAAATTGATAGAGAGATAACTGCAAAATGTGCACTATCGAGCACATTTTATAGAATTCTAATCCGATATGCAGAGAGAGTTATGTTGATTTTCCCAAGGTCACTTATTTGAGATGAATTTTAGGAGCCTACAAAAACACTAACTTCCACAGATCATATCTCCAAAAATATTGCGCATCCTGATCTAAAATTTTGACAGCATCTTCCTCAGGATTTCAGATTTTCCTCATAAACATTTCAGCTTCTGAACCTTCATAGAAAAAAAATTAGAGTGAACATGCCATGATGACCTGTTTCATATGGTGAAATCCCTTCCATGAGGAGGATATGAGGATCACAATTTTTATAAATGCTTAGGTTGAGAGGGGTTTCGACAAGTGAATGTGGGAGGGATTTTAGGAGCTTAAAAAATATTAATTGTGACTTTTGAATGACCCATGCCACAACCCCATGGGGTTTTATCCCACTAACTCAGTGTACAAACTTCAAACATGAATATCTCTCAAACCGTGAAGAATTACATGGCATGCCATATATCAACGGAAAAATCTCGATAAGTAGAAACCATAAAAAGAATAATTAACCTAGAATATATTAATTTCGCTGGTCAAAATTCTCATGAAATATTGGGTTAGCCCCTGGTGTTGCTTGGGTTGACATCAATGACAACCACTGATCAACATTGGTCTTTAGAACCTCATTCCTTCTTTTAATCTCCTTAAATGTATCATAGATATCATCCTCTTATTGCCTTGTAGTCATAGTAGAAGTTGGAGTCCACACATTATATTGTTGGAAAGGCACAGTGGCAGAGAATGTTGAGAAATTGTTTGGCCACTTGCTAGAGATGAGCTTGGTGAATATCTGATTGTGATAATTGTTTGTTGATATTTCTCACTTCCCTGGTCAATGTACATGCGGATTCTAGCTCTCTTCCTGTATTTCATTTTGAATTATTTAGTGGAGGGATCAATATCCATGCATGTTTGATCTTCCCTGGTCCTCTTGATTCCTACTTCCTTTTCTGGTTCTTTTCCTTTTTCATCTTGTGCTCCTGCGGATTCTGTTTCTTGTGGAGTTGGTGTTTGAGTTATTGGAGTAGAGATGACATGCTCTTCTACCTCCTGGAGTGTGTTAGATGCCCATTCTTCTTTATTCATATATTGATCTATCTCCGATCTGTGAGTAAGAATGTAGTGAGTGGACTTGTTCTCCACCCTCTTCTTGGAGAAGATCCCCATTGGATCATAGGACCAAGTAAAGCTATGTGTGAACTTCATCTCCTTTAACATTTTATCTGCCTAATCTCCTACTGCTCTGCTGTTGTGAATAAATGGACCAATTTTTTATTTGATCCTGAATTGTGACTTCTTCTTGGCAGAGACAAAATTCACCTCATCTACATTTATCATTTGTCTGATATATTCAAGTGAAAAAGTTCTCATAGAGAGATACTTGGACAGTTTATGATCTTCTCTCTCAACTCCATCACCTTTTATATTTCCTCACTAATCTTTGGCTCTATAGTACTATTGAGTGCACTGATTGTTGGATGAATAAACAAGTCTACAAATCTCTTGTAGGAGTAATTATTATGCTACTTCATCACTAAAGTAGTCCTAAAAATAATTAATTGGGGTTGAGAATCATCATTCAACTTCATCATGTCGAATTGAAATCTATTGGACTGAAAATAGGTAAACATGTACACCAATGCAGAGGTGTATTTCAAAACTTTTTTTTTTCTGAAACTTTAGGAACTGCTCATGAATTGCATCTGCAAGAAACTGTGCATAGTTGAACATGATTTTGGGTTGAACATCTGAGGAAATAATAGACAAGAAACCAATCATGGCTTCATCTACCTATTGATCATTATGATACCCCAAAATAGTGATAATGTGTTTGGTCTTATCAGGAAATATAGAGGAAGGGTATGAGTGATTATTTGTAGGCATTGGGGCATTAGTGGCCAAGAATAATTCCAAGGTTTTCGCTCTTCTAGAAAATTCAAGTTTCTGGTATAATTCTCTCAAGGCTTCATATGAAAATGGAATGGTATTCTCAACAATGGGGGACTGCATCAATTCTTGAATGGATTGGACATTTATAGAAAATAGTATTTCTCCTGCAGGGTTAATTATGGTTCTCTGGTTAATGTCATAACATGACTAACATTTTTTTATCAGTTCACAGGAGTTATAAAATCTGGGGAAAATGAAATAAGGTAATTTGGTCTCCCATAGGCGTATATCATCTACATCTTGAAGGAATTTGTCCTCAAGCCAGCAGTAGACATCGAACAAGTCAAAGTCGGGCTCTATCTTGTGGATCTAGTAATCTCTATGAGTGAGGGGTATGTGATCTAAATCTACGTGAGGGAAGACCATGGGATTGAAAGGTTGTTGGTCTGCCTTTGGAGGCATCTTATGTCTTCTGTAAATCAGTTCTCAATCTGCAATGAAGAATGGGATGTAAGAAAAGGCAGTGGAGAAGGGAAAATGATATAGATCAGCAATGGGGAAAGGAGATAATAGAAATGGGAGTGCGCTTCACTCTGTAGAGCACTATGAATTGTTCTATTGATCAATTGGAGGCTTTCCACACTAACATTCACTGTAAACTTTCTGCAAATCTCTGTAAATCCCTAAAAACCCAATACCTGTAATTTTAAAACAATATAAGCAAGGTAAGCTATGTTTCAGACATTAATTTTGGGTTTAAAGGATGATAGGTCTATCGTTGATGGTTGCGCGTGTCCATTGGATAACGACCTGGCCATTTATGTGAAACGGGCTTGTTGGTGTGAATGAATGTGATAGGGTGGAGTGGACAGGTAGTTAAGGACATGGGGCAATGACATTAGCAAAAATCCTTCTGATCGGTTAAATAGCAATAGTTTTGTTAAACAGTGAAACCGTTTTCGAAGGGGGGTGATAGCAGTGAGTGTTAATGGAGCGGGGGGTGCAAAAAAGCCTAGGTTTGACACATTTCATTCTTGGTGGAATTGAATACCGCCCATTTCGAACCCCACCACCCCCCCCCCCCCCCTCCCCCGTTGTTAAAGTTCGAAGGGTGAGGGGGGGCAGGAATTTGCGGGAAGGTTAGTGTGGATGTGATGTGCGATGGGATGGTAAGGTCGAGAAATGTATATGGGGAAAGGCGTGATGTAGGATCTTATGATTAAGTAAAATATGAGTAGAGTTGAAATAAAAGGGAAATTAGTGTAGTGAGGATTTCATAAGATATGGTCCTAACTTTATAGAATAACTCTTTTTCTTTTGTTTTTATTCTTCCACCATAGGAAAGATAAAACTTTGATGTTGTACCTTGCAGAATAATTTTCATATTTTCTTCGATTTCTCTCCTTCAACAAATCTACCTACCCAACTACTCATCTAACATTTTTTTTTCCTTTTACAGGGTGCATTTGGACTAGCTAACCCTTAAATCATTTTTCTTTTGAATTTCTAACCTCACACCTATCCTTATTTTAGCCATTGACTCAGTTTAAATTGTTGATTCAATCTCATTTTCTACCTATCTACTGATAATCCAAGATTAGACAGTATGGCAAATCTTTATTTTCTAGCCTATCAACAGAAATTGAAAACTGTACAATCATGTTTAAACTATATGACTGGACAAAATTATCTAATGAGTAGCGGCATTTGAACTTGCAACACTTTAAGTTTTATTTCTTTTTGGGGTTTTCCTTTCCTTTTTCCTTTTTTTCTCTTTTTTTGCTTGTATACCCTATTTTCATTTTTTTTTCTTTTTCATATATTTTTATTTGAAATCATTTGAATTTTCAAAAGCCTTTCAAGAATGAAAACTTGCAAGAAACATGAAGTATCAAATCACCTTGAGATCCTATAATTTATAGGGTACTAACATATTTCATACTTGATGGAACTTGATGAAGAACTCAATCACATTGTTGGAGTCTATATGATGACATGGAGGACCATTTGATGACATGGAAAATTATTGGAGACATGACATGAAGGACTTGGATATCGCTTGATGGCATATGATAACATTGTTGGAAGATATTATTTTATCATATGGATGGTGGTTGGAAGACTACTTTGAAGCTCTTATGATGGAAAATTAATATTGCACTCTGACATATGGATGAAATATCATTGCACTACTACATGTCGTGACTTGGATGCTAGACTATCATGATCAAGTGGATGATATTTATGACATACATGATGATGCACTATGATGAAGAACTTGGAGTCATGAAAATGAAGAAGCGATAATGATATTGTTTTCCTAATCACCTTCCGCACATAAAAATTCAAGGATGGTTACAAAGAAAAATAAAATTGGGCACCTTGGATGCATCCTATCAACATGGGTCCTATACCATCTTGTAGTTTTCATGTTCTATTGAGCCCTTATTTTCCCCCAATCAATGAGATAATGAGTTTTTAAGTTGAGAAAAAATGTAATTAGCTTTCACCTGACCTACACCTTGGCACACATGTCGACCTCCCTCTTAAAATTCATGTCTATTCATTTCTTTAGCAAAAAAACCTATATATACACACACACACACACACACACACACACACACTTTAATGTTCATTTCTTCATCATTTTTTTGGTAATCAAGCATAGAACATGATTTACTTAATTCACATCTCATCAGCTTAAAAGATATCTTTTGATATTATATTTTGGTTCACTAAACTGTACTAAAAAATCCAGCTCTCAAGTTGCAGTGATTACAATGGTTTGATCTCATCCACAGTGGTTCGGATTTATGTGGTGGAACATTTCATATCTGAAATTTTAGTAATTACAATGGCTTGGTCTCATTTACAATGACTCAAATTTCTGTAGTGGCACATTTGAGATCCACAATTGCATTAATTATAGTGGCTTGGTCTCATTTGAGAGTACATTGGTTCAGATTTCTTGTGGCACATCTCAGATGTGAAGTTGCAGTACACTACATAGCTAGGTCTTGGTGATTGCATTGGATTAAAATTAGTATTGTGGTGGACTCCTAAAATTTCGAACTGTGGTGGACTCCTGAAACTCGGACTATGGAAAATTACAACGTGAACTCTTTTAATTGCAGCAGTTTCAGACCTCTTACAATGGGCTGTGTATCAACATTTTGGATCATATTCTTGGTCAATGGCTTGGATATTTCATTGGTACACCAATCTTCTTCATAGTGGCTCGTGTTAAGTGAAGATAATTCTTGTGACAAGTCAAATTTAAGGACTCAGAAGTGGAGGAAGGTTGAAGTCTATATTTACACTCTAGATCTATATTTTGATTGAAGCATTACTTCTATACCTACAGTGAAGATACAACTACAATAAAGGAGACCTATATTGGACAGAAAATAGCTCATTGAGTATGTGGATAAGTGAAGATTAAGAGCATTCTATTAGAAGCAACTTATGGAGGCATTCATTGAAAACCTGTACCTGTCTCTCTATTCACAATTGAAAATAATTTACGAGTTAACTTGAAGAAATCAAAATAAAGCATTGAAATAATAATTGAAGAATTCTTTACATATATTTTGAAGAAGCCCTTAAAGAGGCTTAGATAATTACAAATTCATTGAAGTGAAAATTCTTTACGAGTTAACTTGAAGACACCAAAATAAAGCATTGAAATAATAATTGAAGAATTCTTTATAGATATTTTGAAGAAGCCCTTAAAGAGGCTTAGAGAAAGTGTAGAACTAGGGTTTCTCATTGAAGACACATTGAAAATTTGTGGTGATCATTGGAAACCATGATATCATCATAAAGTGATTTGGAGATTTTTAATTGGTTATTATGAAGAAAAGTGGAGATAGCTTCATGTGAAGAACAAGGTTATCATTTATGAAGTGACGTGGAGACAAAGTGAAGGCATAGTTGAATATTGATAGGGCTCGTTGAATAAGACATACGTGAAGTATAACCAAAAACATATTGATGAAGTAAAGCTAAGGGTTGCATCCCAAGAGGTTGAAGCCTTGTAGAGACAAGGTTGGTGCCTTGGAAGATAGGGTTGAATCCCAAGAGGTTGAATCCTTGTAGAGAAAATGCATGTGCCTTGGAAGATAGGGTTGGATCCATAGAGGATAGGATTCATCAATAAACTAGGTCGGAACTTGTACTAGAGATAAGGTTGGATCCCTAGAGATTGGTGCCTCAAAACTGATAAGGTTGGAGCCTTAGGAAGTCGAAGTCTATGCATGGCATAATATAGGTTGGAGCGTGGAAGATTGAATATTGGAGTCTTCATCTAGGGTTGGATCCCTATACTATTATTATACTTGATTTATTGTAAGGAATAAATTAAGAAAATAATTTATTCTATCATTGTTCATTTTGTGTTCTAAATATAAGTGATCTAACCATAAAATATAACAATTAAAAAGAAATATTGATTCACCCCCTCCTCTCAGTATTTCCAGTAGACCCTCCATCGTGTACAGGTGTATTAAGATTATAACATAAGCCTTATTGCTAAACTCCAGATACACTCTATCATAGTCCAAGAATTTCCCTAGCTCATCCCCAATGCATCGAAAGATGCTTTCATTCCAGAGATGTAGAGGAAGGCCTCACAACCTCACCCATATAGGTTTTGGCCCCAATTTCTCCCATTCTGGGTCAAATAGAAGATTCCATGGCTTAAAATTGATGGGTTCCCTTTCCATGTTCCAGGACCTGGAGAAAACACAATATGCCAACTCTGCACAATTGAATTTCAAGGCAAACCATCCCTTGGACATGGTTGTGAGCTGATGCAATATAGTCATATCCTGACTCCATAATTCATGCGCCCATTTCCTTATCCATGAGTTTGTATTTTTTTTCCTCGAAGCCTCCCTAATATGACCCTATCAACATTATACATTATGTCATCAAAGCACATACCATCACCCAGAATCAAGACTTTGCCTTCTTCCTTGACCTTTGGGAACTTCAACATTTTTCCCTTTTTCCGTTCATTTGTTCTGTCAGCCTTACTAAGTGGATGCTCTCCCACATGGGATGAGGTGATACCTGTTGAAGCCTCAATGTGGGAATCCCTCGCATCGTCTATTGGTCTACCCAAAAGAGAGCTCCCTGTGGTGTTCAGATATTATGAAAACCCTAAACTCGATATGGGATATCCAACCTTAGAAAAATACTCAATACCATTCAACCCCCCCAAAATACCTATAGATAATGTAACAATATGTCCCCCGACATCCCGAGTGAGAAAAACCCTAAGATATTCCTGCGAGTCAAGGTAGGTTGCATCAAGCGGCCGAGGAATTTGTGGATACCGGGGCCAATGTCATTGTTAGCAAAGTGCAGGGCTTCTAGGCAAATTTCAGGAGCACTAGTCTCTAGTTCCTTCGTCCTCAACCATTTTGAAACTGATGGTTCAGTAACCCCAAAATAGTTCTGAAACTCGTATGCTAAGGTCGAAGAGGTAAAACCCAAGGAGTCAGGTAATCGGTAATCACCGACTAGATTAGAATTTTTTTTATAAATCTCAGCGTCTAGGGAACCAGATGGCATATACAAATATGTGTCAAGCATATGATGCAGCATATCTTTGCAGATAGAAACCATATCACATGGGTCGGATAAGCATCCCACAATATTCTCCTCCATATTAGCACCAACACTCATACTCATGTAACCTGTAGTGCTTCTAGAAGATCCATGAATTCCAACAATGAACACGGTCGTTGACTAACATGTATCTTAAACAAAACTTATCCAACGATAAGGATAAAAAATAACCACTGCGACCATGAGAGGGGTGGTATAAATGAGGGTGATACTGTGACTATAACAGGAATGTCACGTTAACCACCAGAGACCCATCACAGAAAAACCCTAACCTGTATCCTGTGGTGGCTTCAAATGTGAAGACCGCAGAGCTACCCCCCCCTCGGAAATGGGTTCAGATTGTTACATAATAGGATTAAAAATACCAAATTATCGATCTATAAATCCTTTAAGTGAATGAAAATAGATTTATGCTTTTAGGGTTGCAAAATGTCTTTTGAATAGCCTCTTCCTTCTATCATTTTTTTCAAGAAGTGTGGCAACTAGTTATTTCTAGGTTTCATAGTTGAGCGAGTTTAAAGTATGTATGCAGGTTTGAACAGAGTACTACCAGATCTGAATAGGATTATTGTGATTTATGCATATGAAGTTTGTGAATATTTAGACCCTTTCTTACATTTCTTTAGTTTACACAAAGAAATTAGGATCAGGTAAAGATTTGATTGCTTCTCTTGGATTTGTATTGTGTGAAGGTTTCTTAGTCATTTTTAGTGTGGAGGTTCTCTTGGATTTGTATTGTGTGAAGGTTTCTTAGTCATTTTTAGTGTGGAGGTTATTAAAGAGCTTGAGGTCAAAATCCCAATGATTAGGGTTTTCCTCTCAATTTTCAATAGTTAGGGTTTTCTCTTTAATTGCCAAAAGTTAGGGTTTTCTCTTTTGTCAATGGCTAGGGTTTTCTTACAATTGTTGATAGAACTATAAGATTATTGTTTGCAATTGTTAGGGTTTTTTTTTCTAATGAATGCTTTTGATTATAGTATTAGAGCAGGGATTGACTAGTGTTTGCAGGAACTCGAAGTTGTGAGAAGATAATTTCCAAGGATAGATTAATGTTTCGTTTTAAAGGTCCCTAAAGTCTTTCTATGGAGTTTCTAGTGTTGTGTCTCGAATTCCATAAACCCTGGATTTAAATTAAATGTTGGTCCATTAATCTACCTTATACTACACCCAAAATGTATAACTAATATGTGTTTCTCATGATGGAACGCGATGAAGGAAAATGGGTGGCCAATTAGGAAGGAAAACTCTGCTGCCAACAATACCCAACTAATATGAGTTATCTTTTTCCCAAATTTTACAAAATATTGGATGTATTCATGTAACAGGATGTGTTTCTTCATTTTCTCAAGATGGTCGTCCAAGCTATTGCCCATTTTTTACATTAGTGTTTTTTTATAAATACCTGGCTTATTTCAAAGCCTAAGAGGAGAAGAAAGGGAGAAGTTATTTTCTATTGTTGTATAATTTTCTTATTAGAAAGAATATTTTGTTTCATTTTCTCAATGTATGTCTTGTGTTTGTGTGATTGAAGGTTTTACAGTACCTCTCCTAAGGAGGTAGGCCCCCCTCCTTAGCCTTGAACAATTATGTAGTGTTTGGAAATAGCTTAATTTAAACCATTCTGATTAAATTACGATTAGTTTATACTGTTGCTGCTTGATTTGCATTTCATTATAGCTCTGTTACCTCCTTAGCCTTGAACAATTATGTAGTGTTTGGAAATAGCTTAATTTTAACCATTCTGATTAAATTATGATTAGTTTATATTGTTGCTGCTTGATTTTCATTTCATTATAGCTTTGTTAATTTATTTTTGTTGCAACTCATAAATTCCTTTTTGTTAAAACTCGTAGTTTCCTTTTTTTGTAATACAATTAATTTCCTTTTGCTGCAATTATGATATTTTATAATGCTATAATCACATTAATCTCTTGTTGTTGAAACTCTAGGTTATGCCATTCTAGGCAATAATCACAGTATTAACTATTGGCTGATCGATATGCGCATTTTTTAACAATCTAGATATTTTTGAAACTCACTTGTACCTTACGTCTACTATATTTTTAGCAATAACTTGTGGTTGAGAAATGTGCCATGTTTGAATATTATTTTCAATTTGTTTGCTTATCATACATTATATATTAGGCAAATTTTGTTGCATCTTTGTTACAGTAACCCAAGAAAATCATTGTACTAGAACATGTCATTCTCAGTAGTTGGTGTGTTTCCTTTTATGAAGTGTTATATACTTTTTCTAGAACTTACTTTCTTTCATGTGTATTTTATGCCCTGCAAGTGTGATGTGATTTTCTATATTAGCGACCTATGAAAGCATCTATATCTTCAACTATGAAAACCATTATATTACTACATCTTTGTTGCAAACAATTGGTTGCACTATTATAGATTTTCCATGACCATTCACAAGCTCCAAATGAACCTCACAATGACAATTTAAATGAACAAATGGTTAATGACTCGTTAAGATAATTAAAATTAATTGAAATACCCATTAAACTTCACATGTTGAAGAAACATTTTTAATAGATCCATCACATAAATGCTACAATGCATTATTATAATAACTATTATAATATAATAGTTATATGAAGACAACAATAAATATACACTTACTTCATAATACATCTCTCATTACCAAGATTTAAAAAATCATAGAAAAACTAAATAAGTTTATTTAAAAAATATTAATAATTATAAAAGGAATTGATATATGAGTTAAACATATACATTTAAAAAAAAACATGTAACAAGGTTCTTAACCATGGATATTCAACCCCATATAACTATTAAGATTATTAATCTATAAATAGTCTTTGTCACACAATACCATGGGCCATGGCTTATCCATCCATCATGCCCAAAAAAACATAATCTATTTCATATGACAAATATTCATATAACTTTTTTTTAATTAATCAAATTAATTAAAAGGAAAGAAAGGGAATAACTACTAAGAATATTCTATAATTTTCCATGGAGGGTAAGACCTTAATTTTAAAAAAATCACATATGAACAAGTGTCATTTGAAGAGAGTTATGGATTTTTGGGTATATGGTATTGATAAGCCATGATATTGGTCGATGATATTGGTATTGATAAGCCATGATATTGGTCGATGATATTGGTATTGATAAGCCATGGTAACAAAGTCATTAGATTAAGAATACCCATAATAAAGTAAGAGAGTCTATTTTAATACTTATTATGGATTGATGCCTATCAACATTTACTAGTCATTTAATTTATATAGTTGTGCCAGTTAAATATTGATAATTAAATTAAAATTATGAAATCCTATTCCAAAATAAACACATATATCAACTTAATAAAAAATCAACACCATAATATTTACTATTTACTCTTTTATCAACCTAATAAAAACTCCACACAATGATATTTACTATTTACTTGAACTCAATCTTTGTGGTTCATTCTCTATTGAATAAATTTCAATTTTTTAAACCAGTATGTCGTTTTTAAATTTAATAATTATTTTAAATATATTGACAAAAGTTCACTACTTAATAAAGTGCCTCGGTAATTATTCACTCAAGGTTAACCATATTAATTTATTATATTCAACAAAATAATATAAATGGAATATGTGGATGGTGGATAATGTTATTTTCAACCATTTCCATTGACCAATAAGCAATTATTGAAATACGACTGAAAATATCGAATTCACATGTTAAATAATGGAGCTTGCTTACGTTTACTCGGGAAATAAACGTTCACTCGGTAAATTTTATCCATAAATATTCACATTTAAATATTGTCTTAATACAATATGTGCCGCACGTTTAGATATCCCTAGAGGAATATTACAATTTGGCATAGCCACAACCCATTAAGGAACAAAACAAGAACAATAAGACGAAATGGGGTGACCCTCCCAACTTTCCATTTCGACGACTTCAAGTTTTGAATGGTCTTTATTGTAAAATTGTCACTACTAGTTTTCCTAAATGGACAACAATGATGGGAGTTCAGTGTAAGATCCCAATGAATATTTTTCAGTGGTAGGATTTGTTAACACTAAAGAGTATGTAATAAGATGTTATAATAAAATGTTATTAAGGAATTAAGAGTAATTATAAAACAAAGATAAAGGAAATTGAAAGAACAAAACATAGAATAATAAAAGAGGGAATCATGTAGTAGAGGGGAGGGATGAATCTATATCTTTATCTTTCACATAAGGAGGGGAGAATCTCACGCGGTAAGGTAAACAACATTATGGAGGTATTTTTATGCAAATATCAGAATGAGTTATGAAGAATTACTAGAGCTATAAGTGGGAGCAATGTATACAAATTTAAAGTATGGTTTACAAGCAACCATGCATGATAAAAAGGAAAGTATGGTCAAAAAGCAACTATGCATGACAAGAGAGGAATAGTGGAGAAGAAGAAAGCTAATTTAAGAAACCAGAGAATGAAAGAGAAAAAAAGTGAAGAGAGAAAAGAGTTATACTATGCATCAATAGTAAGAAGGTAAAAAGGTGTGATACTTGCACTAACTTGTGCATATCAAAAGGAAACATGTACAATACTTGAATTTACCATTGAAACATTGTAATTAGTAAAATGTGTTATAAGACTACAAGCCAAATATGAAGGACAAAAGGGGATGCATGCCCAAGCATTATAGAGGAAGAGCTAACATCTCCTCCTTAAGGAGAAGAAAATATAGAAGGCTAAAGGGAAAAAAATAAAAGCAAAGGAAACACTCGTCCTTGGGCAAACATAGCTAGCCAAAGATAATAAAAAAAAAAGACAAGAAGAGAAAACATGTCTTAATTCTTTACCTGCTAAGGAATTGACACAATCAGTCCAACAAATATGCTTCCATGGATAATGAAGGAAATATATAAGGATAGAATGTTGTAAAGAATAACAAGAAACAAAAACAACACGCAGAAGAGACTGTGTTATCTAATCCTAGTGGGGAGAAGACATTACATCTCAAATGAGATATGGTATGGGTTGAAGAGAAAGGAGGAGGAAGTAAGCATGATATAAATGTGATGGGATAGGAAGCATAGAACTAACTTGAGTTAGACAAGGTGAAAACAAAAAGAGGAAAAGGCTTAGGAGGAGTTTCCCTAAACCTAACATGAGAGGTAGTGAACATAAGGTTGGGAAAGGAAGAGGGTTGAGTAAGAGTGAAGTCCAAAGGAAAGGACCTAAACACACCACAAGGGGATTGAAAATATAAGGTTGAAGGAGAGATGCAAGGAGTCTTGGGGGAAGAGTTAAGAATAAAGGAGATATTAGATGCTCACTAGTGTAGGGAAATTTTTTAGCATGGAAGTTTATTTTTAAGTTCAGAAACTTCAATGAATATGATTAATCCTTAACATGAAAATTATAAAATGTTTTTCAATTTTTTCATAAAAATATTCAAATCTATAATTATTTTATACATTTTCTATAAAATTTGAGTGACTTTAAATGTAAAATAATTTTATACTATAAAATTTGGGTGAATAATTTCAAAAAAATGGAAATTGGTGAATCTTGTTTTTGGAGAAATCATGAAAATATAGCCCATCTGTGAATATTAGCCCCTAAAATTTTCCCTATAATAGTGTTTATAATGAAACCCTATATGGAAGATGTTGGTTCTCTGTAGTTAAGGTTCAATTATTAATATCTACAACCACTATAAAATTTTTGAATAAGATGGTGGGGAATATGAAAAAACATCACCCTAGTGTTACCTTGTTGGGGTAAAGAAGAGATCAGGGAAAAAAAATGAAATTTTGACTAAGCATGTGAGTATTAGGTAGGAATGGTTGGATACCATGAGAATAATACCACATAGAGGCTCAAAATACTGCGCAGAGGCTCAACGAGTCTATGTTTGACATACCACGCAAAATCTCGATAGATGGATGCTCAATAGAAGTGTCCAATAGAGACTGTGTGGTAATAGTTTTATTCTTCAGCCAACATAGTATATTTTGGTGATGCAAGGTAATTAGACCTAGATTAAGGTGGAAGATTTGGTAGGAGATGGAGCAGTGAACAGTTGGGGGTGGCATGAGCAAGGATAGCTCAACTAGATGAAATGACAAGATGAGCTAGAAAAAAGGCTCCCCAATCTAGATGTATACAACTTATGTTATAAATGAGATGGTTTTTGTTGATCAAGGCTCTGAAGTATGTTCCCAATTCTGCTCTATTTTCTGATATGTTTTTAAGTGATGTTTGAGCACTATGTTCTAGCATAATATGTTCTATTATGTATGCTTAGGGTATAATGACGAATATTATGGCAAATCTCTTATATGATGTTTTTTGGTAAACAATGTATGGATATGAATTTTATGGAATTGGTGAGAGGTATAAAATAAATGTTTTTTTATGAAGTTGTGTTTTCATATTTATGTATTGTGCATAAATCTTGGTTAATGGTTAAGATGAATATAAGATCTCACAAGAGTTTTGGCCTCAAAATAGTGTATTTAATGTGTGATATTGTGTTTAATTGTGAATATCATGGATGGGATTTGGGTCTACATGGAGTTTTTTGTTGTTGTAGCTGTTGGAAACCTTTGAGCACTACTGAGAGGAGGGTGGGGGGGGGGGTGGGCGCGGGGGGGTTCCATGGGGGATGAATCAGTAGTGTGACTTATTATCGTTTTTTCTGTTTTATTACTTCTCAATTGAATCACACACTTGTTATTCCATCAACTCACAATATGTTAGTAGTGTATGAGTAAACAATAAAAATGTAAGCCTATAACCAACATATACTAAAAGGAAACCATCAAATCACAATCATAAAAAGCATCATCACACATGAGACACAATATTTCTATTGGAAACCCTTATGGGAGAAAAACCACCCCTATTGTTTTTTATCTGCTCTGAATCTCTATTATGTCAAGAAATGTGTCTTTTTCATAGTTAGCTTACTCTTATCATCCTAGAGACTCGAACTCATATACAATAGGACAACATCAATCATCCAAGAGACTCGATTCTACTGATCATCTAGGAATAATTTGTTCTCTCATGGATCTACCAATTACCATCTTCTAAAGGCCACCACGATCAATGGTCCTTGCCCAACTCTGATTGGATGAAGAAATTGTTCCTTTTGTTGAAGCTTCGATATCAATACTCTACTCTCATGAAGTCACTTCTCCTCTACACTATGTGGACCTCATTTCATCTATTTTCAAACTGGATCCAAGAAGCTCTACTAAAAAAGAATTCATCTCTGCAATCCAAGTCTCGAAAGCAAGACACCACCAGTAAATCAAGTAAAATACCACCACAAACATGCTCTCAAAACAAGAAAAATAGTGGCTTATATCCATACATAAAATCACCAACAAAAACAGTATCCAACAACATGAAAATTTCTCCAAAACAATCTCTACTATAGCACCTTCAAATGTGATCTATTTGTATCATGCTTTAGATCTACTCACTATGCAGCCATTTCCACTCATAAACTGAAGCATATATGCTCTCACTCATTTATTAGGCATTCCACCACTATAACTACTTCTATAACTCACTCTCATACTCCACCAAGCAATGCTCAGCTCCAAAACAACGTATATAAAATATGAAGGGTGAAATTCATCTTGGGCATGGGATCACGACTGCACAAATTTGACAAAATAAATCCTCAACCATCATTACTTGTGCACTAAAATAATTCACACCATTTAGAGGACTTAATCAACCATTTATGACCTTCACAACTTAATCTAGAAGCCTCATAGAATTTCTATGCCAATTTTCATTTGATTTGTGCGATGAATGTGGAGGAATTTTTGTGAAAAATCTTGGTCACTTGCACTACACTAGTTGAACTCAACCGGTCTCATGCACAAGCCCACTCCCCAGTGACTCAAGCCTCTCATTCACATGCATAAGCCTGCATGGGAGCGAATGGGGAAAAACATGAGGAAAAACAATGAAATTCTGTTATGCAGAATTATGATCTACGAATAAATCAAATTCCCTAAATGTGGTGCTATGCATTTAGAACAACAGATAAAAGACTTTGCAGACACTTTCTCTAATAGTAGATAGACAAACAAAAATATAGAGAGCCTACTTTTGATCCAAGTGCTTCCTATTCTCCTTCTGTCGCTTTTTTTGTAGCTTCCAATCCAACTTATATTGTCAGACTAGTTTCTGCAAGTACAAACACTAAACAGAAAAGAGATTGCAATATACAGATGCCTATTTATCTTAATCAGTTAAATCGATTGAACATGAAACATACATATCATTTAAGAATCCTTCATATGAGAAATAGAAACATGAAAAGATACATATATGGCAAAATGAACAACAATCTTTATTAATGAGTAGAAGGGGGAGGTTACAACCTATTGTGGCTCATTTGCATTTCCTTTATTTTATTTTCGAAAATACAAAAAAACGCACATATGATAAAATGAAAATCATTCATATGCATGAAAATCATTTAATTTTCGCATATTGATCAATTAATATGTTTTCGGAGCATGTGAAGGTGGGACCGAGTGTTCCAACTAACACAGGTGCAAGGTTGGAGGGCAGGATTAAAGATAGCTTCACTTCATAGAGATCAGCGGGAACCTGCAGGCACAAATAGCTCGTAGGTTAGCAGAGGAGGTGCCTCCACGATTGATCCCGCTGACTATTAGCAGATTACAAATCGACGGTTCTCATCCCCTGCGGGGTAGGACCCTGACAAATGCTCCGTACCCCCAAGCACCTCCGCAGTGACTTATACATCCAGTTGGTGACAACTCATCTGTCATGTCATATGTACCATTTCTTGTCCATTTAATCATTAATTTAGCATTAACCTTTGAACTCTGCACCATCTATTTAAAGGTTCAACTATTTCTTTCTCCTATCAGTCTCTCATTCTTAGTCAGCCACGAAGTCATCCTAGTCATTCTGTTTGCTTATCTTCGCATACCATTGTCTGCCACCCTGCATTATTCCATGGCTAAGAAATCTTCCTTGTCTGGCTCTTCTAGCTATATCTCTCTTATGGATACTGAGCAAGATATTAGAGATACTGTCTGCACCATTGAGCATTTTCCCTTATACCAACAAGTTATTTTGAATGAGAAAAGTTTCCCCATGTATTCATCCATGGCCAATTCTGGTGTCCTCTCTGCATGCATCCCCAAAACATATATTTTTCTTGAATTTATTCATTGGTTAGTGTCTGCATTGTATCCTAGTAAATGTTTTGTGATGAATTGTTGATCCAAATTTTTGTAGGAACGCATCATAATACACATATATGCATAGAAATAGAGATGTCATGGAAATAATGATTCATTTTATTATAATCAAATGATTAAAATAGACTAGCTAGGGCACTGTAGCATATCTCTGAGAAGAGATGTGGCAGCTACAAGCCTCTGAATTGTGTTACAGAACTAAAATTTGTTTATAGATAGAATGTAAATAAATAGCTAGGGTGGTGGTAGGCTTATCTCTGAGAAGAGATGTGGTGGCTACAGTCCTCTGAAATGTGTTACAAAACAAATGAATGAAACATGCTTATAGAAATAATGGAAATAAATGAGCTACGACACTGGTAGAGTATCTCTGAGAAGAGACGTGTTGGCTACCAGCCCCTAAACTATGTTACAATACATATATGATGGGAACAAGCGAGCTAGGGCACTGATAGTGTATCTATGAGAAGATATGTGTCGATTACCAACCCTTAAACTGTGATACAATGAGGTTCAAAGGCCTATTTATTGTTGAGAAACAATTTAAAACCCTAAACATCCAAAAACCTAACCCTAGGAGATGAAGCACCAAAAATGTGGGTCCCGTTTGGGTAAATTGGTATTTCAACTTCCCAGGGACATAACTTTGGCATCCGATCTCTGTTTGACACACTCAATAGCTCATTAGAAAGCTCTATCTGAGTACTACAAATTTTCAGTGACAAAAATTTGTCTATAGACCCACATTGCTCCCGGTTTCCCAAAAAATCATCATTTAGGGCCTCAAAACGGCTCCGGAAGTTTAGGACTCGAAAAACTACTAAAAATAGTAAGTTGTCCTGAAACTTGCAAAATGAAAGAACTGATGGTGGGGGTTCAAATGGAATTTTTGGGTGGCCACCACTATCCACCTCAATCATTAAATCCCCAAAACGGCTACTGGAGTGCAGGACCCGAAAACCTGCTAAAAATAGTAAGTTGTGCTAAAGCTGAAAAACTGAAAGAATTGATGCTGTGGGTACAAATGGAAAAGGTGGGTGGCCACCGATATCCACCTAGATCATTCCTCCCTCCTTAGGAAGAAACAATCTCCATTGCGTTAAGCTCCTCCATGAGGGGAAAAATTCGTTGAACTTGGTATTGGATTTTTCCAAGTTGTCGTGGACCTGTTGGCGGATGTCCTGGATGTAGATGTGCCATCGATGGCAGCAGTTGAAGGATCTTGGAAAATCAATCCATCATCGCATTCCTCTGTTTCTCGAGGGCCTCCTCGAGCAAGATTTTGATAGGATCTCCTGCTCCCTTCTCTTTCTTTCCTTCTTTCATGGGGCGTCATCGAGGTTCACGAGGTTGAACTCCTTATACCCTGGCTCTATTGGGGACATGAAAATGAAAATAGAGAAAGAGCAGACCACCCTGATACCACTGATTTGTATTTTTGTAGGAACACAACAGAATACACATATAGCCATAGATACATAGATGCAGTGGAAATAATGCTTCATTTTATTATAATCAAATGACTGAAATAAACTAGCTAGGGCATTGGTACCGTATCTCTGAGAAGAGATGTGGCAGTTATAGGCCTCTGAAATTTTTTACAGCACTGAAAGATGTTTACAGGAAGAATGTAAATAAATAACTAGGGTGCTGGTATGCTTATCTATGAGAAGAGATGTGGCATCTATAGGCCTCTGAACTGTGTTAAAAAAAAAATGACTGAAACATGCTTTGTCAAAATGAAGTATTTGTAATTTCTATGAAAAGTATCAATTTTCATTTAATTAAGTGTGCAAAGTATTCTCCATGTCTTCCAAGGTTAAACAAAGTGTTTTTAGTAATTGTTTCTGAGTTTATGTGTGGGAATTGGTTATTTAAATTCACTATTTAATATAGCAGTTCAGAAATACACAGCAAGAAAATTCACCATAGCATAACACAACAAACTGATGAGGTAGTTCACCCCTCCTAGGCTACATATTTCCGGTCCAAGGCTCCAACTAGGCGTGTCCTTGCTCTATTAAGTTGCTCAAAATGGTTATATAGTGAGAAATATGCCTAAATAGGAAAAACCAGCTATAAAACTGAATTCAGAAGACATAAATAAGCTAAAAATGGCTTTTGTTTCACCTTAAATAGTGAAGTATAGCCCAATACAGCTCCATTTCCTTGATGGCCCTAATGGCTCTCCAAGCTTCCATGAAGCAAAAACAGTTTTAGAACACCTCTGTTCACTCTCCAACTGATCCCAAACTCTCCAGAATGCTCAAGAAACCCAAAATTGAAATAAATTTTGTCCAAATTGGTTCAATATTGAGGAAGTTATGACCAAAGAAATTTATGCCCAATGTCACTTGAAAACCCCACTAAATGTGGGCTAACTCCAGTTAAGAGCGCTAACTTTGGCATAAATCCTGATTTGGTGGAATGTGCCCCAAATAGGGTGGAACCACTAGTATTTAAGTTAAATGCTGAAGGGAGGTGCAAATGAACGGTTTGCAAAACCCACCACATAAAGTGCTATCAGCAAAGTGCTGCATTTAAAATTTGAGTGCTCACATTTATAATTTTAAACGGTAACCATAACTGTCACCGTTGGTGGTTGGAAGATGGTTGGCGGAATCTCTGGTCACCAGCGAAGGGTCGTATGGTATCTTTGGGCTAGCACTAAGGGGCTAGCTCCTTATTCCTCCGCTCATTTCAACTTAAAAATTTATATACAACCTTTGATCTTAACCAGTTAAGTAACACCCGCTAGCCCGGATGGTCGAGCCTTTGGGCTCATAGAGATGAGGTCTCGACTTCAAAACCTGTAGACCTAGAAATATTTTTCCATACCACATTCTATCTGGCCCGGGGCCATGTGGCGGTCTCCGAGCTTGCCACATGGCACTCTCGGATTGGTCCATCCCAAGAAAAAGTCAACCAAACAACAAATGAGCCTTTAACAATTGTCAAATTCTGGTACACTCACAGGGAATATTCCAAGGAAATATTCTTTAGAATATTTCAAAGAATATTCTCTTTTTAATTTTTCCAAAATTAATAAGTCAACTATGGTCAACTGATTTTTTGAAGGATACTGAAAACTTCAAACCTGCATAACTTTCACATACGACGTTGGATTTGATTCTCGTTCATGACACTAGATTCGCAGTGACGAGGCCTTTTCAATCATTCAGGTTGTAACCAATTCTTAGCAGTTCCATTTTTGAACATTTTTTCAACTTGGACATGATCACCTGATTACACCTCCCAAATGGGAAGCTTTTGGACCCCAAAAGCTCTCTGATTTATAGAAACTGAAGATGAGGAGACTGATTCTCCACTTCCAACTTTGAACCATTGAAATATTCTTGACTTCATCAAATTGAGCTTCTCATAAAAAGACAAATTCTTCCTTGAATCTGTTGACCGACTATTGCTAACTTTGACTGTGTCATATTGCAATTTTTTGAAACTTGCAGAACAGCAACTGAAATTTGCAGAATACATGTTGTTTCTACAATGGTCTACCTTCAAAGGAAACTGAAATTAAGATTCACCTTGCCAACTATCCCCATGGCGAATTTTTTCCGAATGAGCAATGTACTTGCATCGAATCCCGACCAAGTTTTCTTGCCATACCAATCTGCCATTCTGAAAGAAACATTGATCCATGCTGAACTTTGTGTCCTCTTTGCTTGCATGCTTTTCCCTTTCTTGGATTCTTGCACCACTTTTCACCGACACTTTGTTCTTTACACCGATTGACACCAACGACACTTTCTGCAACATCTTGTCATCTTCCAAAGATGGCCTGCTTTCAGACTGAAACATATCATCATTTATATCAGCAATAACATGAAAAGGATAATGTAAAAAATATTTTTTCTTAACCATCAACAAAGTCAAATTCTGACTTGCATTGAGAAGCCTTTTCAATTGCCCTGCATTGACTAAAGAAGATTCTAACTTCTTCTGATGTGCTCTCACAATAAAATCCTTGCCATCCTTGAACAGATGATACTTGTTCTCATGGCGATGGAAGATCGCTTTTCTGTCATATAAATATGGACTACCCAACACCACACCTATAATGTTAAGCGGTACCACATCTAGTTCAACCAAATCAACATAATGAGCTGTTATGGTGAAGCACAACATGCATTTCCTTGAGACTTGTAAATTAGCATCCTTGCAAATCCATCCAAGTGGATATGGCTTTGGATGTGGAATGGTCTCAAGTTTCAGCTTCTTGACTAAGTCTTTTGAGATGATATTTTCTTATGACCCACTATCAAATAGTGTGTCTATCTTTGTGTGTTTTGAGATTGTCCTCACATGAAACAACTCTATCCTCCTCTCTTCATTTGGAGCTTCTATGTGACAGTTTAAAGTGCTAGAACTGGGATTTGTTTCCTTTACAAACTCTTTCCACTTTATGTTCTTTAGTACCATGGTTATGCTTTTAGTTTCATCACCTGATTCAGACCTTAAGTTTTGTTCAACAGTTGCAACCGTTTTTCCCTTTTCTTTGGCCTTATCTTTGGTTTTAAATTTTTCTGGTTTTAGCTCCGGATGAAGTTTCTAGCAATGGTCTTCATCGTGGCTCGTTCTAGAACAATTTTTACAAAATAAATTTCCTTTTTCTTTCCTAGATTTTGCATTTCTTTTCCTCCCTTTGCTTTTAAATTCACTATCCATATTCCCATTAAAATATTGTTTCCCTCTAGCCTTTAAATGTGTGGCTTGCACACAAACCTCATCTAGACTAGTAGGATTGAACATAAGGATAGTATGTATAAGATAATTGTGTAAACCACCTATATATTTCAGTAAAGTATCTTGACTATGCAAATCAATTCCAAGTAATAAAGCCCTTCGTCTAAACTCTTAAGTGTAATATTGAACACTTTGTCCCTTAAGGTGTGTAAAACTTTTCCAATTCATGATAAACTTTTGTAAATGAGCTAATGGATAAAATTGCAGCTTAATTGTGGAAATAAATTCAGCCCATGATAAAGTGATCTTACCATGTTTTTTAGTTTCATGCTTGGTCTTGGTCTCCCACCATACCAATGCTACTCCTTCCATTCTTAAAGAGGCTAACTGAATCTTGGTGTTGTCTTCATGAAGGTTTTGTATCCTCAAGTAAACTGCCAACTGTCTTATCCAATTGTTAAGTTTCTCTACATTGGCGTCACCATTAAACATAGGCAACTCAAATTTAACATCAAGCTTTAAAAATGGACTTTTACTAGTGGTTTTAGACTTGTGAGATTGATTCACCGAAGTGGAGGATGACGATGTAGAGGAAGAGGATGAAGATGGGGATGGTGGATCACCATTTCCTCCATGTCCTTTCTTTGACTTGTCATCACTTTTCTTTCCTCCTGAAGAACCCTCTCCTTATTTATTACGTTTAGACCCTTCTCCAACAAGCCTATCATTCCTTTCTTGTTATAACATCCTCACCATCTCTGTCATGTCTAGGAAAGCTTTTCCGAATACTCATTCTTCTTCTTTGGGATCAATGTCTTCAGGAGCTTCTCCTTCTCTTGAACACATGCTTGAGGCTTCTTCAGTAACTCTTGGGGGTGTAATATATGGTGGAGGAAATGGCTCTCTATCCCTCCTTGGTTGAGGATTAGCTTGTGCTCTAACCAATTGTCCTTCCCCTCTTTTGAGTTTAAGCCTAGTAAGCATCAAAAATTGCAAACAATCAACTATATCTTTTCAAAAAAAAAATGCAGAGTAAAAATCTAGCTTTGATACCAACTGATTTGAAAATGGAAGTATTTGTAACTACTGTGCAAAGTATCCCTTTTCATTTAATTAAGTGTGCAAATTATTCTCCATGTCTTGCAAGGTTAAACAAAGTGTTTTTGGTAATTGTTTCTGAGTTTATTTGCGAGAATTGGTTATTTAAATTCACTATTTAATATATCAGTTTATAAATACACAGGAATAAAATTCACCATAGCATAACACAACAAACTGATGAGGAAGTTCACCCCTCCTGGGCTACATCTGCCGGGTCCAAGGCTCCCAATGGGCATGTACTTGCTCTAATAAGTTGTTAAAAATGGTTATACAGTTATAAATATGCCTAAACAGGAAAAAAAAACTGTAAAATTGAATTCAGAAGACAGAAATAAGCTAAAAATGGCTTTTGTTTCACCTTAAACAGTGAAGTGTAGCCCAATACAGCTCCATTTCCCCGATGGCCCTAATGGCTCTCCAAGATTACCTAAAGCAAAAATGGATGTATAACACCTCTGTTCACTCTGAAACCTATCCCAAACTCTCCATAATTCTCAACAAACCCAAAATTGACTAAAATTTCGTCCAAATTGGTTCAATATTGAGGAAGTTATGACCAAAACAAATATCTACCCAATGTCACTTGAAAACCCCACTAAATGTGGGCTAACTCGAGTTAGGAGTGCTAACTTTGGCATAAAAACTGATTTGGTGGAATGCGCCCCAAATAGGGTGGAACCACTAGCATTTAAGTTACATTCTGAAGGGAGGCGCATGTGAACGGTCCGCAAAACCTGCCGCATAAAGTGCTATCAGCAAACTGCTGCATTTAAAATTTGAGTGGTCACATTTATAAGTTTAAACGGTAACCATAACTGTCACCATCGACATTTGGAAGATGGTTGGCAGAAAAATATGGAAAAAAAATCAAAACAACCTCAGCTAATGTTTCTCCTCAAAGAATTGTTGATTGCAATGAAACGCATTTGGTCACTACTGATTTCTTAATGAAAAATCCTATTAGTTCTATACTTTTTGAAAGCACACAGTTATAAGTATTGGAAAGTTACATGTCTCCAATTGAAATGGAGTATATCCCTCCAATTTAAGTCTTCTACCTTCCCGAAAAAATACATTATGAAGTAGAGAAGGAGAAACTGGAAAATTGAATATGTCAAGGAAATAACAAAAGTGTCTTTGCAAACAGTTTGAGATGGCTTCGAACTTAGACCAAAATAAACAGCTAAGAAACTATCCTTTTATATTGGAGCTTATGCAAATGAAAATATGGATTTTATTTCCTAATTGAAGGACTTTGTGAAACAAAAGAATGAAATAAATCACAGTTAAAAGAACAATTGTCTCAAAAGGGAAGTCAAATTCAGGCTCAACTTAAGTTTTGAGAGGAGGAGGTAACACAGTAGTGTATGCATCAAACATAGATCGTATACCAAAGTTACAACCCCAAGAATTTGATGTACCAACTAACCCGAATGGGGCCCATAAAATTTTCTCTCTTCATCTCCTAGGGTTAGGTTTTTGGATGTTTAGGGCTTTTCCTTTGTTTCTCAATAATAAAAATTCCTCTAAGCCTCATTTTAACACAGTTCAAAGGCATGTCGATGCCACATCCCTTCTTAGAGATAAGCTACCATCAACGGAGCTAGTTTATTTCCATTCTACATGTAAACAATTCTAATTTCTGTTATTAATGAATTGAAGTTTAATTTTCATTGTAGCTTTGTGTTTTTATTTGAATCTGTATTTCATTTTGTTCTTGCATAAAGTTGGATCAATGGTATTAGAGAGGTTTGTTCATTCTCTATTTTTATGAATAAAAATGTTGATGACGTATACTTAATAAAATGAAATTTCTTGTTGATTTGAAGTTGTTGAGTCGGTAAAATGAAATTTCTGGTTCAAAATATTTGGTAAATTTCTCAATCTCAAATGATATCACACAATCATAAACTATGTTTGTATGGCCAATGATTTTAAATAAATATGTAATTCTTTTTAAATAAACATGTTCATGATGTAAGCTTAATAAAATGAAATTTATGTTGTTGAGTTGACATTGTTGAGTGGGTAAAATGAAATTTCTGGTGTTGAGTTCACACTTTGAGTGGTTATACAAAGAGTTGACGTTGTTCATACTCCACAATTGAAATTTTAAATGTTTTTACTATGTACGGTTAGTTAAATTTGTCCAAATTGAATTAATTTTTCATCATGTCAGAAAATAAACCTTTAAATGCTTACAGCTGAACAAAAACCTTTATTCACACTCACAAAAAAATGTTTTAAAAACCTATATTCACATTCACTAAAAATCATTTAAAAAATCTATATTCACATTCTCATGCATATAGTTTTACAAAAACTTCGATAAACAGAATGAAAGATTATTATTTTAGATAAATCTATAATAATAAATTATTGTTTTTAAGCATGTAACATTCAAGATAAACTTTTTTTTTTTAACTCTTACCTATGTGGAACATATGACTATACTACATATATATATATATATATATATATATATATATATATGTATTCATATAAACCTCTAAATCTTTGTGCACTATGATTCAATATTTTTCTATACATGTATATGTTAACATCTTGGTTTAATTATACATCTTTATGCTGCAATGAAATACATAGGGTAACGTATCCATGTAAAGGTTGTTGTTTAACATCACTGGAGTCTTACACGTGATCTCGTTGATAAACCCGCTTATTATTTCACATACCATGATCGCTTATGTATGTTATTAAACCTACCTTATTAATCGTCTGGCTAAATCAAATTGGATATCCTCGTGTACTATTATTTTTTTTTATCCTTACAGTTGTACTCTTCTATTGAATTGGCACTGTATGGCACCGCTACAGTTCACCACCTGCCGGCTTACTCACCGTTCAATCGGATGTCTTGGGATCTATGATGGTGAGTTAGGCGGGAACGTATCGGGGTAATACCATGGTAAACCTAACTGATTCCTCATTTTCACTAGAAGTTCCACTGTGAATACCTCATCTGCAACCTCTACGATGGAATGGAGGTTCTTTCGGCAGCGCCATGCTCCAACTGCACAACTCATCTGCCATGGCTTTGTAAGAAAACTCCCCTAGAATGGTCATACTCTCATTACTTTGTGTTTTTCATGCTTGGGACTCCGTAGTGTATGTTTAACTCGGTGTAGGGTTCGATACCCACTATATCTTGCTCATGGAGATGAGTTACAGTGTCTTTCAGAAGGATGGCCAATGCACATCTTGTCAATCTGGCGTGCAAGCGAACCCCAGTGAAGTTTCACCTACCCTCACAACGAGTATGGTAATCTATAAATTTTTTGTTTTATACCTACTACTTTCTTTTATCTTCTTTTGCAGGTTTATCCTTTAATCGTAAGCTTCATCCCTTTCGTTTTCACATAGATTTTCCGCCAAATCTTCATGCGGTTGCGATTTAACACAAGTTCGCTCTCCTACTATCTCTCTCTCTCCAGAAATTATTTTCTATACTTTTGTGTATATTTTTCTATGGTTACTGTCTTAACCCCCATTTTCATGTTTTATTGGTGCAGGTATTCTCCTCAGCCGGTGGCCAAGGGTACTCAACAATTTTTCCTCTCTGTTACTGTTCGACTCGAACTTATTAGAGACCTCTTCCTTTTCAGGTATTCTGTGTGATCTTCCTCTTGGATCACCGAAAGCTTTTGGCTAGGCACACACTTGTGCACTCAAGTCTCATTGGGTTTTACGACCGTAGAGTCTCTTGTTCTTTTACTGTTTGGCAGAGTTATGCCCTCACGACTCTCTGCATACTTTAGTAATTTTATCAAGAATTCGCTCGGTCTTCCTACTGAGATATTGTGTAGGATTTATTTTGTTTATATGTATACTAAATCTGTTGTAATATATTCAAGAGCATATTTAATCGTTGTTCTTCATTGTAAATTTTTATGGGTTCCTCTCTCTGTTTATCTGTTTGTTCTATTAGTTTACACTGAGGGTTCTGCAAAGTGTTATGGTTTGAACTACCAGAATTCTTAAGTTTGATTTGGTTTCTAGATTCGATAACCTCCGAGAAGTTCTGGGTTGAATTTCTTTCGTGCCCATGGGCCACACATTTTATTAAGATACTTTGTTGTAGTTCCCTTTATATATGTATATATATAGTGTATTCTTTACATGCATTGAATGTATTTATCTTTCCGGAACATCAGTCCTATACTGTGTTTACTCTATAGGAAATAATTGTATTTTATCTTTCTGGAATGTTAATTCTTGCTGCAATTTAACTTCACTTATTATTCTTAGAAGTTTTCCTGCTAAACACATATGGAAAAGATGGATTTTTGGTTTCATTAGTAACTATTTTTTTATTCCAGAAGTGTTGGAGTTTCATTTTTCCTTCTTTACAGTTAGTCCAATGTTCAGACCATCTTAATTATTTTCATGTATAGTTCAGTTTTGGTTTAGGCGAACGAACAGATTCTGGGGTCTACGGTCTCCACCCTGGACCCTGAGTTAACAGTTCACCCTCAATTCTATTTTTCATCCTTCTTGAGAGAAGTAATTTTCTACGTAATGGTTTAATATTTTACTTCAACCTTGACCCCTTTATGTTGTTAGAGAGAATATTACCACAACATCTTTTTTTTAAAGAAAATATCTTACATATTATTTACACTTGACCGTTCAATGATTAAACCAGAATTTTCCATTGCATTCTTAGATATGCCCTTTACAAGATAGAAATAGTTTACAGTTTCTCTTTCTGACAACAATACACTTTACTTCAATTCCTTAAACAACTTGATTTTCTATTCTCCTGTAATTAAGGTGTCTGTCTATCATATTTGCAATAAAATAAATTCTGTTTACTCATCTTGTTTCTTGGCTTTGCTGATGTTGTCCTCCCAAAATTAAGAGAGGCAATCACGTCCTCATCTTCCCCCGTGCTTCCACACTTGAGAAGTATAGGTTGACAGAGATGATTTCAAAGAGACTTGAGGACCCCAAGTCCAGTCTTCTTTCAAAAAATCTACAAGAAAACTAAGTGATTCCACTGGTCTCTACCATCTTAGGAATTCTTCACTCTCCTTCTCCTTTGTTACTGAACGTAACCCCTTTTCCTCACCGGGATGTACCTTTTATCCTCAAAGGAAAAGTTAGTTTTCCAAAATTGTCCAACTACTTCTTAGTTCTTGGAATTCTTTTTACTATCAGTCTTTTACTTTTATGGAAGCACTTTTCCATAACTAATTTTATTTCCAACAATCAAAATTAATTAATGTTTTTCAAATAATCTTTCTCTAGAAAATAATTGTTTCAGTTTCTTCAGAATAATACTTAAAATGACATAATACCGGTTAAACAACTAGTTAACACTTAAGTCAGTTGTCAGAACTCCCCCCTGGAAGTAAACACCATCCTCAGTGTTTCACTCTAGCTCAACAAATAATTCTAGATAAGCCTCACGTACAAATCCTTCGTCTTCCCAAGTAGCCTCATCCGAGCTGCAATGCTTTCACTGCACTTTAACCTAGGTGATGACTCGCTTCTGGAGCATGATTTCTTTCCGGTCGAGTATACATAGAGGTTCGATCAAAAAATCATAGCCCGGCTCTACCTGAATGCTCTGCCAATGGATTACATGCTTCGGATCATGCACGTATCGCTTTAGTAGGGACACATGAAACACATTGTGTACTCGAATATGGTTCGGTAAAGCCAATTGATATGCCACAGGTCCCACCCTTTCGAATATCTGGAAAGGTCTACAGAACCTGGGAGCCAACTTGGCACAAGAGGCCCATATTAAGGTGCCCCTATTTGGTTTGAACCTTTCATACACATGATCGTGCATCTCAAATTCTCTATAAGTCATTTTTTAATCCGTGTATGTCTTCTTTCGATCTTGAGCAGCTCTTAGGTTTTGCCCGATCTTTCTTACCTCCGATTCCATCTCAGCCAACATTTCTGGTCCAAGCATCAACTTAGTCTCACGGCTACTCCAATTAATGGGTGTGCGACATTTCCTTCCATGTAGAGCTTCGAAAGGACTCATCTTAAGAGACTCCTGATAGCCATTATTGTAGGAAAATTATACTAAGTGTAATTTACCCATTTTATTGGCAGCTGCATTACGTACATGCGCAGCATATCCTCCAAGACTTGGTTTACCTGCTCATTTTGTCCATCCATCTGAGGATGATAAACAATACTGAAATTTATTTGGGTCCCTAGACCTGTGAACAAGGTTTTCCAAAATTCTAAAGTAAAATTCACATCCCTATCTGAAATGACAGTCTTTGGAATGCCATGCAGTCTGAAGATTTCTCTCATAAAAATGTCTGTTATCTGTATATTTTTGTAAGTAGACTGTACAAGTAAAAAATGTGTTTCGTTACTCAGTCTATCAATCACCACCATAATGGAGTCACTGTGCCTTTTCGATCGTGGTAAACCAGTAATAAAGTCTAGGGATATGACCTCCCATTTCCATTCAGGTATTGGTATGGGCTGCAACAATCCAGTTGGATGTCGATGCTCCACCTTAACCAGTGGACACTCCAAACACTTGTTTAAATATTCAAAAATTATTTTTCGGATACCATGATAGAAATAAAATTTTCGAATTGCAATCAACATTTTCCGGTATCCTAGGTGTCCTGAATAATTGCTACGGTGATATTCATTCATGATCATCTCCTTTAGATCCATTCGATTCAGTATATATATATATATATATATATATATATATATATATATATATATATATATATATATATATATATATATATATATATATATATATATATATATATATATATATATATATATATATATATATATATATATATATATATATATATATATTATTTAAATGTTAACAACTGTTCTTTGCTAACTCCATAATCAAAGGTTTTTCTTGCTTTTTGGCCTCCTCCATTTGTTTCCATAAAAATTGGTATTCAGGATCCTTCCAGGCTTCCTCTTTTACTTGATCTAGAAATTTGCATTCAAGCTGGTTATAGAAAAGTTCATAAACAAAATGCAGTTTTCTGCTTAAAGCATCCACCACACCATTTTCTTTACCCTTCACATGTTGAATATCAATGTCAAATTCACTTAGGAAGGCATTCCATCTTGCCTGTCGAGAGTTTAGATCAGCTTGATTAAAGTAGCCAGTTAGGCTACTGTGGTTAGTTTTTAATAAAAACCTCTTTCCTAGTAGGTAGTGTCTCTATACTCGGAGTGCATTTACTACTGCTTTTAGCTCCAAGTCATAGGCTGAATATCTTTTCTCATGATCTTTTAACCTCCTAGATTCATAGGCAACCAAATTTCCTTCTTGCGATAAAAACTGCCCCAATCCCTTCCTTACATGCATTTGTACAAACCTCAAATTCTTTGTTGGGGTTGGCTACCCTCAACACTGGGGCAGTGGTCAACAGACTTTTTAACCTTTCAAAACTATTCTGGCATTCACTAGTCCAATTAAATACTTTTCCCTTCCTCTGCAAGCAGGTGATTGGAAAAGCAATTCTGGAGAACCCTTCAATGAACCATTGGTAATAACCAACCAATCCCATAAAGGATCCGATATCTACCACATTTTGGGGAATTCACCATTCCATAATTGTCTTAATTTTCTCTAGATCAGCTGTTATCCCCTCAGCTGAAATGACATGGCCCAAGTACTGGATTTCTTCTTTGAAGAAATCACATTTGTTGAACTTGGCGTACAACTGTTGTTTTCTTAACATTTCCAACACTATTCTTAGGTGCTCCTTATGTTCTTCCTAGTTCTTGGAATAAATTAAAATATCATCAATAAATATTAGCACAAAGTTATCCAAGAAAGGGTGGAATATGTCATGCATAAACTTCATAAACGTTGTTGGTGCATTAGTTAGACCGAAAGGTAGTACCACAAACTCGTAATTTTCGTACCTGGTACGGAAAGCAGTCTTGTCAATATCCTCATATTTAAACTGGATATGGTGATATCCAATCCTTAAGTTCATATTTGAGAATATTGTGGCCCCTTCACCTCATCAAACAGGTCATCAATTTGAGGTAAAGGATATTTGTTTTCTACTGTCAATTTATTGAACTGTCTATAATCCATGCACATCTGCATAGTTCCATCCTTATTCTTTACGAATAGCACTAGTGCTCCCAAAAGGGACACACTCAGGTGAATGTACCCTTTGTCCAGAAGCTCTTGCAATTGCATTTTTAATTCAGTTAGCTTCGGAATTTTCATTCTGTAAGGAGCCCTTGAAACTGGTGATGCTCCTGGCATTAACTGAATGGTGAAATCAATACCTCTTCTTGCGGTAATCCTGGTACATATTTTGGAAATACATCCATGAAGTCTTGTACTACTGGTATTTTTTCCATCATAGTTGTCTTCTCCTTGGAGTTGGCATAAATTTTAAATCCTTTCCTTATACATTTATTCATTTGAGACGTTGTAATAGGACGCAGCTGTAGTGGTTTCTTGATTCCCTGAATCTCCTTGCGTGTTCCATCTTGCACTCTATAATATATAATATTTTCTTTACAATCCACCAAATTTCAATTCTTCTCTAGCCAATCCATGCCCAATAGTATATCATAGGATTCTAATGGCAGTATGTTTAGGTCCACGTTTAACTACTGGTCTCCAATTTCCAATGTATAGTTTGGAATGTTGGCACTTACATTTCTTTTTGCACTTGTGGCTAGCTATACCAGCGAAGGATTTTTGAATTTCTGACATTTTAATTTACATACGTCTACTATTTTGGGGTTTACATAACTTAAACTTGCACCTGGGTCAACCAAAATAGAAACAGACTGTGAGAGTAGCTTACCTTCAAACTCTATCATCATTGGTTGATAATCTGCCTTGCGATCTTCCGACGCTACATTGATTCTAGGTATATTTTGGGCTACATCTCCCACTGTAGAAGCTTCTTGCATATTATCCACTATTTAACTTCTCTCTCGCTGTGGGCAGTTTTTATAATAATGTGCCTCGCCACAGCCCCAACACTACAGAGGTGGTTTGGGAACTTGTCCTTGCTCAGGTTTGCTGGAAGTCTCTGTAGGCTTCTCTTCATTAGGCCATCGAGTTATTTCATGATTTCTCCCAAACTGTTTGCTTACTGTATTTCGTGCAGAATTCTTGAAGTTACTATTTCTATCACTTTTGAAACTAGAACTGTTTTTCTGTCCTTTTCTGGGCTACCAATTTTTGCCCAATTCTCCTTTTGCTTTGGACTGCTGATAGCACATTCTAGCTTTCCGAATTGCTTCATTTATGGTCCTTGGATTCACAAATTAAATTCATTCCTTTATCTGGGTTGGTAGAATACTTAAAAACCATTGCACCTTAGACTTTTCGTCCCTTAGATATGGAACGTATCTTAGTAGGTAAGTGAACTTGGTTATGTACTCATCCATTGTCATTTGACCTAGCTTTAAATCATGAAATTCGCTAGAATTTTCATCATAGAAATGTTTTGTTAAGTACTTTTCTTTGAAATATTTTTGGAACGAATCCCATGTCACATCTTGATCTTCAACGTTGTGAATATTATTTACCTCCTCCACCACAAAGTGGCCATTTCTCTCAACTGGTAAATGGCCAATATAGCTTTAAGGTTGCTACTATACTCATAGACTTGGAAGTACTTGCTCATATTAATTAGCTTGGATTCAGCCACCTCTTCAGATTCTCCATCAAACGTAGGTGGTTTTATCCTCGTGAATTCTCCTTGTAGTTCCACCTTTTCCTTCTTAATTTCTTCCTGATTCGGCACGTTACCAGACTCAGCCTAATTGTAGTTTTTGTTCCTATTGCTTCACTGTGAATGGCTTCTGTCCACTCTGTCGGTGGTTTGTTCCTTGGCTTGTTGTTCGTTATCTTCCTACATGTCCTATCGAGACTGAGTTGTAACACCCCCTGATTCTATTTGTTAGAAAGGCTCTTAAGTATCCTTTCCTGTTCTTGCATCAAACATTTATTGTCGCTCCTTACTCGAACCATCTCTTCCTGCAACTTCTGCACAGTTCTTAACAGTATACTGGTCTAGTATTGTTGCTCCTTCAACAGTCTACTGGTCTGATGGTGCTTATCCACACTCGATTGAATCCACATTTTAGGATTTATTTCTGGTTGTGGTTGAGATGTAGGTTCCCCAGTATTTTGAGGTGTCTGTTGTGTCGATCCCCTTCTCATATCATCCTCTGCAATATTATTATTTCTGTTATATGCATCAATTATACATACAATTTATCATGTTAGGTGACCCCTAGGGTCCCAACGTGCGAACGCTACTCTGATACCACTTGTAACATTCAAGATCATTTTTTTTTAACTCTTACCTATGTCGAACATATGACTGTACTACATATATATATAAATGTATTCATATAAACCTCTAAATCTTTGTGCACTATGATTCAATATTTTTCTATACGCATATATGTTAACATCCTGGTTTAATTATACATCTTTATGCTGCAATGAAATGCATAGGGTAACATATCCATGTAAAGGTTGCTGTTTAACATCTTTGGAGCCTTGCACGTGATCTCGTTGATAACCCCGCTTATTATTTCACATATCATGATCGCTTATGTATGTTATTAAACATGCCTTATTAATTGTCCGACTAAATCAAATTGGATATCCTCGGGTACTATTATTTTCTTTTAACCTTACAGTTGTACTCTTCTATTGAATTGGCACCATATGGTACCACCACAGTTCGCCACCTATCAACTCAATCACCGTTCGATCAGATGTCTTGGGATCTATGATGATGAGTTAGGCGGGAACGTATCAGGGTAATACCATGGTAAGCCTAACTGATTCCTCATTTTCGCTGGACTTTTCACTACGAATGCCTCATCTGCAGCCTCCGCAGCAGCATGGAGGTTCTGCCAGCAACACCTTGCTCCAACTACACAACTCCTCCGCCATGGCTCAGTAAGAAAACTCCCCCAGAGTGGTCATACTCTCATTACTTTATGTTTTTCATGCTTGGGACTCTGTAGTTTATCTTTAACTCGGTGTATTATTCGATACCCACTGTATCTTGCTCGTCGAGAAGAGTTACAGTGTCTTTCGGAAGGATAGCTAATGCGCATCTTGTCGATCCGGCGTGCAAGCGACTGTTGAGGTATAAAAGGTATATTTTTAACACCTATTTATCTCACATTAATTATTAATCCAGGAACGAATTTTTATTTCAAGAGTGTACTCAGTCTGAGGCAGCAATTTATCTAAGAGTAATGTTCTTCAATATATAGTACAGTGTTCTAAATGCAAGAATAAATGGATGCTTGGAGAAGAAATCTAACTACAACAACATAAACTCAAATTCTCTGAAATCCAACTATTCACTCAGCGAACATCAATCGAGGATACAGTAGCAATAACTCATTCCTCTAGAAATTGATGCAATTGAAATCAAACTAGAACAAGACAATCAATCTGGGAACTTGGAAGCAATAACCAGTATTCTCTATATTTGACAACCTTGCTTTAAATCAATCAAAGGGAAATAGAAATTGAACTAAATCATTAATGCTACTAATGAAAGGAAACTAGGAAAGCTCTCAAAACTAAACTCTTTGCAATTAATCAATTGAAATGAACAACAATGTAAATGGACAACAAGCTGTAATTAAAGGAATTGAACAATGAATCCTATTTAATAAATCTGAACAACAATCTGTAATGAATATCAATTAAACGGAACAGAAAGTGGAATGAAACCATAATGGAAATAGAACAACGAAGCTCTATTAAGGTATTAACAAGATAAATTATACAGTGTTGAGATTCTTGTTAAATAATAAAAGAACAGCAACGCGATTTGTTAATATAACACATTGATATCAAAGCAATTAAACAACAAACCGATTAACTTGCAAACTGTAATAAAAGAAAATATGAAATATCTCACAACAATAATGAAATGGTAGAGATACAAATAGTGGATCGATCCACCAGGGCTGGGCCCTCAACCACCAGTGAAACGCCGCTGAGCTACTGCAGAACTAAGAAGTTAAATGGCAACACGTTCTTGTATTAATCATGCATAATAGCGTTTAAAAATAGTCAATCTCTGTTTAATCAATGAGATTCAATGAGGAATTGTATAATTACAACAGGAAATCTCTCCATCTCTAATCCATCCTCCCCCAATACATAATACATGCTCTCCTTTTATAATCACAAAGAGGAGAAATTAAATAGTAAATATGATCTCTCATAACAATATTGGATTGTTCCTAACTAATTGATCAACAAGAAAAATATTTCCATCCATCTTTCAACATGAGCAAGTCGAATTTGGATTTGCAGCTGAGATAATTTGGAGGACAACCGCAACAGCGAATCTGAGAAAATCGTGCTCAAAGAACCTTGCGTTTCTCTTAATACAGGCCGAATTTGGGCAAACCATTCATTAATAAAGTTAACTTGGTTCGTTCTGGACAAAACCCATGTTCCAGATTTTCCAGATTCTTCTCTATTTGCAGAGAATCTCAACCACAAAACCGTCACTTCTTATTCCAGTGAATTTCTAAGTTGGAATATTTGATGATGAATTGGAGATCAAATCTGTAATCTAGGAAATATCTTGGAGGCTAAAATGGTGAGTGATGTTAAAAAATATATTAATAAACCATCATTGATAAAATTATGCATAATAATCATTCATTTATTAAAAATAAAGGAGAAGAATCAATATTCATCCATAAGAGCTTAAATCATTATAAAATGGATTTATATAATAAATTATAATAAATGACATGATAAAGAAGAGTAAAAATGAATGAAATAAGTGTTAAAAAGTGGTCGTATTCACGGCCCAACATACCCCCAAACTGAATATATTTCATGTCCTCATGCAACCCAAAGACAAAACCCATGTGTTAACCAAACAAAAATTGTTCATCCCAACTCATGAAATGGATGGAACAAATGAATTTTTCCTCAAATAATGAATATTCAATTTTAATAATCTTGATAAAGGCATAAAAAATTTTACAGTTTACGTTCAAATATATGTATATGAAGTTGCAGAAAAATGTGACATAATTAATAGCAAAATTCATTAACCATTTTCTCAAAAATCAGATCGTTTTGATGCATGGATCATGAGATATAAAAAAAATGGTTGTAGGTGATAGTGCATAATTTTTGAAATTTTATGAACTAATTTAGCGTGAAATTATCTGGGTTTGTGTATTTTAATGATACCTCTTTGTTATCCAGAAATCACAAGAATTTAGTTCATAGTTTTAAAGATATATGCAAAACAATTTCTGCACTATATACAAATGAAATTGTATGCCTTAAATGAGAAAGAAAGTGGAAAACATCCATCATGTGTAGCAATTCCCTCCCCCCAAACTGAAGAATTAGCATGTCCTCATGCGATGCTAGAAACAAAGAGAGGTGGTTGCTACAATCTATTGAAATCTATGCTTGGTGTAAAACATGGAATAAGGGAGGTGTTGAGAATGAATAAGAATATTCATGGATGATAAATAATATTACGGACATGGTCACAAGAAAGAAATGAAATAAATCAACACTCCCCCAAACTGAAAGATGAGACGTGTCTAAAAAAATGGGAAGTGGTAAAGATGTGGAATGAATGATGATAAATAATGCTCAATGGATTTTCATGAAATTCTCCTAAATTCATAATAAATCAGAAAATTATGCTATTTTACCTCAAGTGTTACCTCCGAAAAAATATGGAATGACATGTAGGGACTGGCCTTTGTTGAAGTTGATGTAGGCTGAGCGAATACTGAAAGTGATGCAAAAGGTGGAAGCCATGCAAGCCTTTGTTGTTAATTGCAATAGTGTGGTCGTGCTGCGAATATAATTTTCCCCCATACTTGTTGTTCTCCTGTAAACAAATCACAATTATGTATGTAATTTTCTTAAATCCACAGTTTTAGTTTTGAATGGCAACAGATAAGATGCATGCAAAAAAGTTCAAGAAGAAAAAATTATGTAAAAATGCAGTATCAATATTGTGGCAAATCAGCAAAATAGAAGGGCAGCGTATTGCACAGCAATTGTACAGCATGGAAAGACATACATACTTATGATATGATCAACAAATTATCACATTACTGAAATCAATGCATATTTTGAAATCGTGAGTAGATATGGAAATGTTTATGTAATGATTCGAAAATAAGGGAAAATGACAGCTGATGTGAAAAAAATACTTATGTGGTCATTATCCACATAAACCATTATGATCGATTTATAAATAAATTTCATGCATAAGAGGTTCCGAACAAAGGGTTTAGGAGCATACTCTCATTTGATATTAGATAAAGATATAAGAAAAGGGTTTATCATTACTATTTATTTGTGAAAAATATGACTCCAATACCATCAGCAGAGCTCTGTTGCCCACAGGTGTCTATAACCTTGACAAAGTTGCTTTCTCACCCTTGGAACCATTATCCTTTATTTATGCTTAGGGAAGTGTTGTGTGATGTCATGATGGAGGCCATTATGCTGACATGGGAACCGGATGAATCACAATGCCATTCACCAGGAAGGAGTGAAAGGTGGGCAGGCCGGCTCGTGATGAAACCTCCTGTTCCGATGAATTTTTATTTTTCTGAGTTGTCCATTGGATCATATCCCTGGTGTGGTGGCCATAATGGGAATGCCACTTCACTGCTCCCTTATGATCATGGTAGGCTAGCTCTTGATGAGACCCCCTATCCTCCATCTGCCATATCATAGAATTGTTAGTAATCATATAGAGATTTTTCTTTTTCTTTTTTTCTTTTTATGTAGCACTTCCCTATTTATGTATGGAGGATGGCTCAACACTCCTTAAGAGTAGGGATGGTGGAAGAAGTCTGAACATCTCAATAGAGAAAGTATGCCCTTATTCTTATTCAATAAATAAAAATCAAAGAGAGTTGTGAAGAGTTAGGGAAGAACCAACATGATAAAGATAGTTGATCATATTAGTTTTAGTGAAAATAAAGACAGCAAAGTGATATAGATAGTTGTGTCCTTTCCTTTTCTTATCACTACAAAAAAAATTCTTAAAAATGACAATTTCTCTTGATTTGCTGATTCCAGTAACCTCTACATTGTGTATCCTTCAATAAATTGTCTGTTTTCCTTTCAAAAAGTCATAAAAAATTCAAAAAAATCCTCAAAAATTTGTTCACAAACAAGAAAAATACACTCAAAAAGTGTTTTTCCTTTGGAAAGGAACATCAAAAACACTCGCAACAATATTGTTGTTCCTTTCAAAAAGAACAACAAAAGTGCTATTCCTTTGGAAAGGAACAACAAAACGCTCACAACAATACTGTTGTTCCTTTCGAAAGGAACAACAAAAGCGTTGTTCCTTTGAAAAGGAACAGCAAAAACACTCACAACAACACTGTTGTTTCTTTCGAAAGGAACAACAAAAGTGTTGTTCCTTTGGAAAGGAACAACAAAAATTCGCAGCAGGAAAAGTAAGAATGGTTCAAGAAATAAAATTTTATACAAAAAAACAAGCAAAGTAAAAGAAAACAAACTTTATGTACAGATTTCAAGAAAAAATATTTTTTTTTTAAATTTTTTATTACAGAATTGGTGCTGCCGAAGAATCGTCTTCTGTAACTGAAACCTACATGGTGGGGTCCTTATTGTGCAATTGAAAATGGAACAGAAACTAGAATTTAGATGGATCAACACCTAAAACACAAAAACATAAAAGAAATCAGAAAAGAAACAACACTTTCTTAAGTTACAACACCTATGATGTTATTTCCTAAGGGAATATCAATCTGTTAATGGAAAAAAAAATGATCTTTTTGAAAAATGTTTTGGCAGCAGTTACATGAATCTTCAAGTGGAAACCAATTCTTAATTTCTTCTTGTTATGAATCTGTTAGGTAATGAACTAGATGAAATGCCCTTTTTTCACTAAAATTTCTTTCAAAAATCCCTCGTCCATAAATTGACCTTTTTTGTTCTGCTAAGACCTGCAAAAAACGAGTATCTACCTGCAATAAAACATTACATCATGGAGCAAGAGAGGTGTGCGAGCTCCACTAATCCAAGAATTATGAAAAAAAACTAACAAGTAGTTACTCTGTAGAACAAATCCAAGGACAAAGTAAAATTAATTTATTACCTGCGGGAGAGCAGTGGCCAATCATGATAACCAACAGTGTTTCAATCATAACTTCTTCTTTTTTAATCCGATTTGAGTGATTCCAATGCCAAATGAGAGCTAATTAAAAATTTTATCTCCAATAGAAATAGATTTTAAAAATTCAATGCTATGATATGTCAAATTTGTTTAGAACAACCTGCATAATAGAGTCATTTTCGATTTTCCAGCTTAGACCAACAATTGATATTTCAAGAATAAATTTTTCATTTGATGATGGATTGAATCGATTCAAATTGGAGATTAAATTATACGCATTTTTTGATCTCCAATAGAAACAAGTTTTTAATACAAGAAGAATTGATGGGTCAAATACGTTAATGAACAGCTGAGAAAACAAAGTTTCAAGAGTGCTGATATATGATAGGAAGTCAGTATTTTGGTCATAAATTCCTCATATGATATCAAAATTGAGCGATTCAAATTGAATTGTAAGCTAGATTCATAGAGCAATCTCCCATAGAAGTATATTTAAAAAATATAGTCATTTAGGCCTCCAAAAACTGACTGTCCCAACTCTGTTTCTGAGCTTCCTACTAGACACCCTATCAATGTTTTGGTTCTAAATTTTTCGTTTCAAATCAAAATTGAGTGATTCAAATTGGGTTGGAAATTATACATCAAGGGCTACTATGGATAGAAATATGTTTTAAAAATATTCACTTTTGGTCCCCCAAAACATGACTTTCTCAACTATGTTTTCAGAAATTGCATCAAGCCCGTAAGCCAAAAAAATATGATATTCAAGAAATTTTTCCATATTGATGAATATGAGTGTTTGTAGAATTTTTATTTGCAATAAAATTCATCTAAATACACAAATAAATTAGAATATTTATCATCAATTTTGATTTCACAACGTGTTGCAACAAAGAAACAACTATTTTTACAAAAATAAAAAAATGTGTTTGTTTTATTTCCTTATTTATTTTATTTTATCCACTATCCTAATCTTCTTTGAGAATCGAATATGTTTATGTATAAGAGTATTTCTAGTGGAACCATTTTAGAAATGAGGCCTCTAGTATGTACATACCCAAATTTGAAAAATGCATGTTGATAAAAATTTGGGTATGAGAAGCCAACTTCCCTTGAAAATATGGTGCCAAAATTTGTTGAAGTATAGAGTGATGTTGCAAACGAATGATGGAGTGAAACCAATCTTCAATGTATCCGTTACTTTCTTTATTTACCATAGCCATTGTATTATGAATTTCTTGAGCTTTTAAAATTGTTTTTTGGTGCAAACTAGAAGAAACCTCATTTTCTTTTATAACTTCTACAATTTTTGGATTTGATTCATTCTAAGTCTCAGTGTAAGTTTTCTCCAATAGTGCATGTGAGATAGAATGGGTGGGAAGGGTGGGTAAATTTTTCATTTCTACACTATAATTATGTTGTACTGGTTTATTATGGTGAGGCTATGGAATGAGTTGAGTAGGAGATTGTGTAGGGAATGGAGCCTCTTGATGATGTAGTTGATTGTGTTGAGTGGATGATTTTGATGGGCAAGCAAGATATTGTGGAAGAAATGGAAGATGTGTTTGTGCTAAAAGATGAGGGAGAGTAGTCATGCAATCATAAGATGAACCATGTCAAACTTGTAGACAATATTGGTGGTGGTTATATTGAGATTGGCATGGCTGCCCTAACATATGAGTATTCCATAATGGATTATGCAAGTAAGAGAATGGAGAGAAAGTGTTTTGAACCATACCTGTTGACCTTGTTGCAGCTTCCCCATCTCTTTGATATGCCACTTCCAAATTAGATAAGGAAGAAAAACTATCTATGGGATGCTCCTTTTGGTAATGAGGGAAAAAAACTTTATCAAATTCTTGATTTTTCCGAACCTGCAAAACATTCAATTGTGAATTTAGAGAGCTAATAAAATCATATTTAAAATTTCCATATAAAACATTGATTTCAACTCTTATGTCTCTTGTTCTTGTAGTAAATTTGGAAAAGAAAGAAGAAACTTCTCTAGAATTCTTACCAACCTTGGAAATTCCTCTTGAATACCTTATGCACAACTCACAAACATCATCATATGTAAACTGAAAAACATCACCTTTTCCTATCAGATTTAAGAGTTCTAAAAATTCATCTTTGATTCCTTTAAGAAGGAGTGTTTTCAAGATCTCTTTTTCCAAATGCTTATGCTTTGATTTTTGAAGGTTATATCGAAATCGCTCTACATAGTCCTCCAATCTTTCATAATCCCCTTGTATCATATCGTAAATATCTTCATTGGGTTTGCAGTAGTCTTGGTACTTCTTCAAAAATATGTTCTTCATGTCCTCCCATGTTTGGATGTAGTTCCTTCCTAGGCTCATGAACCATCGGAGAGCTGCTCCTTTTAGAGTAAGAGGAAACACTTTCAATATTTCATCATTAGTACAATAATCATATCCTCTACAAAGTATTTCAAACTGAAATAAGAATGTATCTGGATCTTCATTTTTCAAACCATGAAAATTTGCTAGAGATAATGGGGAAATTATGTGCATTTGTGTCACTCCTCCTAGATCCTTGATAGGGAATTCAAAAGTTGCAATGTGAGCCATTTCTTACCATAATAGAAGATGTTCTTCATGTGTTTCTTTAAGGATCCTCCTTCCAATGTTCCTGTCAATTGGTTAGTGAAATGGGTGGTTCTTACATCACCACTTGAGTGGAATTACAAGATTTTTTTCAAAAATTCTACCTCTAAAATTCAAGAAAACGCAAGCATTCATTCCTACCTTAAGCTTTCACTCAATTATGCTGTGAAGTGGGCCAGTGAACAAGTCTGTTTTTTGCTCGGTGCGCAGGATCTTACCTTCCCTCTTTAATACCCAATTCTTCCCAAGAAGAAGAAATTAAATATGCATCACTCTTTCTAAATGGCATACACTCTCCCCGGCAACAACGCCAAAATGTTGAGGTATAAAAGGTATCTTTTTAACACCTATTTATCTCATATTAATTATCAATCTAGGAACAGCTTTTTATTTCAAGAGTGTACTCAGTCTGAGGCAGCAATTTATCTAAGAGTAATGTTCTTCAATATGTAGTACAATGTTCTAAGTTCAAGAGTAAATGGATGCTTGGAAAAGAAATCTAACTACAACATCATAAACTAAAATGCTCTAAAATCCAACTATTCACTCAGCAAATATTAATCGAGGATACAGTAGCAATAACTCATTCCTCTAGAAAATGATGCAATTGAAATCAAACTGGAACAAGACAATCAATCTGGGAACTTGGAAGCAATAACCAGTGTTCTCTACAATTGACAGTCCTACATTAATGCAATCAAAGGGAAATAGAAATTGAACTAAATCATTAATGCTACTAAAGAAAGGAAACTAGGAAAGCTCTCAAAACTAAACTCTTTGCAATTAATCAATTGAAATGAAAAACAATGTAAATGGACAACAAACTGTAATTAAAGGAATTGAACAACGAATCCTATTTAATAAATCTGAACAACAATATGTAATGAATATCAATCAAACAGAACAATAAGTGGAATGAAACCATAATGGAAATAGAACAGCGAATCTCTGTTAAGATATTATGAAGATAAATTATACAGTGTTGAGATTCTTGTTAAATAATAAAAGAACAACAACGCGATTCATTAATATGACACACTGATATCAAATTAATTAAACAACAAACCGATTAACTTGCAAACTGTAATAAAAGAAAATATGAACTATCTCACAACAATAATGAAAAGGTAGAGATACAAACAGTGGATCGATCCACCAGGGCCGGGCCCTCAACCACTGGTGAAACGCCGCTGAGCTACTGCAGAACTAAGAAGTTAGACGGCAACATGTTCTTGTATTAATCATGCATAACAGCGTTTACAAACAGTCAATCTCTGTTTAATCAATGAGAGTCAATGAGGAATTGTATAATTACAATAGGAAATCTCTCCATCTCTAATCCATACTCCCCCAATACATAATACATGCTCTCCTTTTATAATCACAAAGAGGAGAAATTAAATAGTAAATATGATCTCTCATAACAATATTGGATTGTTCCTAACTAATTTATCAACAAGAAAATAGATTTCCATCCATATTTCAACAAGAGCAAGTTGAATTTGGATTTGCAGCTCAGATAATTTGGAGGATGGCCGCAATAACAAATATGAGAAAATCATGCTCAAAGAACCTTGCGTTTCTCTCAATACATGCCGAATTTTGGCAAACCATTCTATAAGAAAGTTAATTTGGTCCGTTCTGGACAAAACCCATGTTCTAGATTTTCTAGATTCTTCTCCATTTTCCAGAATCTCAACCGCAAAACTGTCACTTCTTATTCCAGCGAATTTCTGAGTTGGAATATTTGATGATGATTTGGAGATCAAATCTGCAATCTAGGAAATATCTTGGAGGCTAAAATGGTGAGTGATGTTACAAAATATATTAATAAACCATCATTGATAAAATTATGCATAATAATCATCCATAAGAGCATAAATCATTATAAAATGGATTTATATAATAAATTATAATAAATGACATGATAAAGAAGAGTAAAAATGGATGAAATAAGTGTTAAAAAGTGGTCGTATTCACGGCCCAACAGCGACCCCTTGTGAAGTTTCCCCTCCTCTCACAACAGGTATGGTAATGTATAAATTTTTATTTTTCTACCTCCTGTTTTCTTTTATCTTCTTTTGTGGGTTTATCCTTTAATCCTAAGCTTCATTCCTTTCGTTTTCACACAGATTCTCTAGCAAATCTGCATGCAGTTGTGATTTAACACAAGTTCTCTCTCCTGCCATCTCTCTCTCCAGAAATTATTGTCTATACTTCTCTATATTTTGTTCTACGGTTACTGTCTTAACCCCCATTTTCATGTTTTATTGGTGTAGGTACTCTCCTCAGCTGGTGGCTAAGGGTACTCAACAATTTTTCCTCTTCATTACTCTTCGACGTGAACTTATTAGAGACCTCTTCCTTTTCAGGTATTATGTGTGCGCTTCTTCTTGGACCGCCGAACGATTTTGGCTAGGCATACACCTGTGCACCCAGGTCTCACTGGGTTTTACGATCGTAGAGTATCCCGTTATTTTACTATTTGGCAGAGTTATTCCCTCACGACTCTCTGCATACTTTAGTAATTTTAGCAAGAATTTTCTTAGTCTTCCTATCGAGATATTTTGTAGGAGTTATTTTGCTTCTATGTACACTAAATCAGTTTTAATATATTCAAGAGCATAGTTAATCATTGTTCTTCACTGTACATTTTTATGGTTTCCTCTCTCTGTTTATCTATTTGGTCTATTAGTTTACCCTGAGGGTTACACAAAATGTTTTGGGTTGAACTACCAGAATTCTTAAGTTTGATTTGGTTTCTAGATTCAATAACCTCCGAGAAGTTCTGGGTTGAATTTCTTTCGTGCCCATGGGCCACGCATTTTATTAACATACTCTGTTGTAGTTTCCTTTATATATGTATATATAAAGTCTACTCTTTACATGCATTGAATGTATTTATCTTTCTGGAACATCAATCCTATACTGTGTTTGCTTTATAGGAATTGATTTTATTTTATCCTTTTGGAATGTTAATTCTTGCTGTGATTGAGCTTCACTTATTGTTCTCAGAATTTCTCTTGCTAAACACATATGGAAAAGATGGATTTTTGGTTTGCATTAGTAACTATTTTTTTATTCTAGAAATGTTGAAGTTTCGTTTTCCCTTCTTTACAGTTAGTTTGATGTCCGGACCATCTTAATTCTGTCTGTGTATAGTTCAGTTTTGGTTTAGGTGAACGAACAGATTCTGGGGTCTAGGGTCTCCACCCTGGACACTGAGTTAACAGTTCACCCTCAATTCTATTTTTCGTCCTTCTTGAGAGAATTACTTTCTAATTAATGGTTTAATATTTTACTTCAACCTCGACCCCTTTATTTTGTTAAAGAGAATCTTACCACAAGATTGTTTTTTAAGAGAAAATATCTTACTTATTATTTACACTTGACCATTCAGTGATTAAACCATAATTTTCCATTGCATTCTCAAATATGCCCTTTACAAGATAGAAACAGTTTACAATTTCTCTTTCTGACATCAATACACTTTACTTCAATTCCTTAAACAACTTGATTTTCTATTCTCCTGTAATTAATGTGTCTATCTATCATATTTGTAATCAAATAAATTATTTTTAGTTATCTCATTTCTTGGCTTTGCTAATGTTTTCCTCCCAACCTTAAGAGAGGCAATCACGTCCTCATCTTCCCCTGTGCTTCCACACCAAAGAAGTATAGGTTGACAGAGATGATTTCAGAGAGACTTCAGGACCCTAAGTCCAGTGTTCTTTCCAGAAATCTATAGGAAAATTGAGTGATTCCACTGGTCTCTACCAGCTCAGGAATTCTTCACCCCCCTTCTCCTTTGTTACTAAACATCACCCCTTTTCCTCACTGGGATGTACCTTTTATTCTCATAGGAAAAGGTAACTGTCCAAAATTTTCCAACTACTTCTCAGTTCTTGGAATGCTTTTTACCATCAGCCTTTTACTTTTATAGAACCTCTTTTCCATAACTAATTTTATTTCCAAAAAATAAAATGAATTAATGTTTTTCAAATAATCTTTCTCTAGAAAATAATTGTTTAAGTTTCTTCAAAATAATACTTAAAATGACATAATACCAGTTAAACAATTAGTCAACACTTAAGTCAATTGTCACAAAGAAGTTATCTTTCTTCAAGATAATAGAGCCACAATTAACATGATAATGATTTTCGTGGCCTATGCCAAAGTAAATAAATCTATTTTCATCCCCTATGCCAAAGTAAATAAATGGAAATGATTTTTTAATACGGAATAACATAGAACAATATGGTTGATGCAAAGTAAATAATTGGAAATCATTTTTAAATACGGAATAACATAGAACAATATGGTTGATGCAAGATTAAGGTTTTTGAAAATAATGGAAATCAATATGGTTGATGCAATATTAGGATTTTTGAAAATAATGGAAATTATTTTTTAATACAGAAGAGCATAGAACAATATGGCTAATGCAAGATTAGGATTTTTGAAAATTTCTTAGGTTTAAACTCATTACAAAAATTGTATAAAGACCTAATGTTGATTTTTCTTATTATTTATATATTAATTTTTTTCCACACTCTAAAACCATTATTTTTTTAAAATTTTACCTATTACATCTCAATAAAATGAAATATGTGACAGCTGAATTTGGTATTAACTAGTTGTTAACTAGTAATATGACATTTTAGTTATTATTTTAAAAGAAAGACTAAAAAATTTATTGTTTTCTGGAAAGTTTATTTTTATTGTTATTATGAAAAATAAAATTGGTTATGGAAAAGTAGTTCCATAAAAATTCAAAAGGCTCTTGGTAAAAGTATTCCAGGAATTGAGAAGTGGTTGGACAGTTTGAACAATTACCTGCTCCTCTGAGGATAAATGACATATCCCAGGAAGGAAAAGGGGTTCTGTTCAAAAACTGAGGAAGAGAGTGAGGAAATTTTCTGAGCTGGTAGAGACCAATGGAAACCACTCAGCATTCCTGAAATTTTCTAGTACTGACTGGACTTGGGGTCCTGAGGTCACAACAAAAAACATTGTCAACCTGTACCTCTTAGGTGTGGAGCATGGGGGAAAGAGAAGGACGTAATCACCTCTCTTGAAGGTTGGGTGGACATCAACATCGATTTTCACATTAAGATAAGTAACTGTGTATTCCAGTAAATTAAATAGGAGTGATTACATTAAGTGTGTTTACAGGTATGTGCTTAGTTAGATTCAATGACAACAACTTTATGAAAGACAACTGTTTGAAAAGGACTGAGATTTTGTATTCCTTTATGATTAAGCAAGTTATTTACATGTTCTGTGAATTATATGTTAATCTTATAATGTGTTTCTAAGTTGGGTTGCTGTGAAATAAAAGGAAAGGATATTAAGGAAAAAAAATAGTATATGGCCATCCTAAGAGTAAAAACAACAGTTAACTATGTTATATATATATCAAAGCAACATAGTGGTAACTATGTTAAATAAAATACAGAAGTTACTGTAATGTATGAATACAATATTATTATCCTTCTTTAGAAAAACAGTAGAAACTACAGGGAGAACTAATTTGCATGGATCAAAATCTATCAAGACATAAAAGTAGGGATAGCAAGTAAAGGAATTAAATAGTTACTGAACAAACAATATAATAGTAAAAATCGTGACAGATAGTCGAACTCTATCATTATACTGACAGATAGTTGAACTCTATCATTATACTGGCTTGGAGAGAACTGTCGGTTCTAGACACGGGGTAGAACCTCAATTCTAGAACACATCGTTTCTCCTGTTAAAACATTACATGGACAGGTACTGGAGGTGGTTCGATCACCAAAACCTAGAATGGAGAAAATCCCTGTGAAGGTAAATTTCAAAGAGAATAAAAATTCAAAGATAAAGAACTAACATTTCCGGAACCATACAGTATGCCAATAAACATCCACTGTATAAGAATAATATAGTAACCGGATTCATTTAATGATATACAAAAGAGATGCAAATTACCTATATCGGTTAAAGGCTTGGGGAACACCATATTAAACAGAAAAACACACTATATCTTTAAGAAACAGATAACCATGATAATACATATGCTAAACACAACAGGAAACTATTTTCCATAAATAAATATTTATTGCATGAATAAAACTAGAAACCCTATAGGGTGCAGATCAAACGGAAAATATAGATGTCCATAGATATTCAAACCTTCAAAATTCATGTTAATCCATAAAAAGTTCAGGAAAATCTATTCGAGACCAAAAGGGAATGGTTCGGAGGAAAACTCGCTTGAAAAACAGTACTGAAATGGAATTAAGCATAACTTTGTGTAATTACAGGATTCATAAGAAAACATTGATTCCGACTCTTATGAGCTAACCGAGAACCATTATGTATATGGAAAAGTTCTAGAAAATTCTGAAGTCTATTAATCTAACAGAAGTGTACTAATCATGTCAACGAGCTCGCGGACAAGGGAGTTTAAACAAAGGAATACCTGGAAGAGAAATGGGGAGCGGTTAGCTGAGACCAACATTCAAGAAATAGACAGACCCTTCTTACGATATGAGGGTAACTGTAAAACCCAAAAGACACAAAATGTGAATGAAGGTAATTAAGTTAAAACCAAGAGTAAAAATTATATTAAACATCGAAAATGAGAATATGTATCCATAATTACCTGGAAATAAATGAATCTTCAACCATTGTTGCCAAGCTCCAAGCTGGATACATGAGAACCTGGCAATAGAGTTGAGGGTCAAAACTTCATGGGTCAAGAGAAAAATCTAAGAAGAAAATCGAGAATAGAAAATGATAAAATCTTACCGGAACCAAAAATTGCAATATTACCTGTGCTAGAGAAGTGAGGCTTGGCCGAATAGCTGAAAGACTTGCCTGAGTCTCTGTGTAGAACGGATGGCAGAGTAAACCCCAAGCTCACAGTAGACTCGAGAAAATGCCCAAGTCTAAACAACAAGCTAAAGGTAGAACAAAATTGTGAGTAGAATATGCGAAAAAAATACCCAGGTTCCCATACCATAACTAGTGCACCTCTGGTCTATGGCTTCAAGCCCTTTCCTATGGAAAAACCATGCTTAACGCAGTGGCGAAGAAAACATGATAGAGGAGGGTAGGGTAACTTGGTTATACCTATTCCCTTCCCGCCACTTCCACCACCTTCGATCAAAGAAGTAATCAGATGGAGAACAAGAGGGTAGGGGGGCAGCTATATCTATCAAATCCAATAACTAGCACAAGCATTGAATGGCCAGGACATGTCAAGGTCAAGAGTACAAGATTTTTAATCAAGGTAAGTACAAATAGTTATATGCTATGGACAACAGTAAATATTTCGTAGTTTAAAGAATATTTAGATTTATGCAAAAACACACACTAAGATTATTAGCAGGGTTCATCAGTGAAATATATATACAAATGAGTATGGTAAAATAAAGCCAACCCAAACTTGTGGTGGATAGCGTATTATGTAATCTTAACAAACATTTTCATTAGTTAATGATATGTTTCAACTTCATAATAAAAGCAAGCATCATGTGTATAACAAAGGTCTATCATAGTTGAATGATATGTTTCCACCTTATGGTAAAAGTAATTTTTTTTTTTTTTTTAAGTAGTAATTATGGTAAAAGTGATAAGTGTTACAAGTGGTATCAGAGCAGCATTCACATGCTAGGACCCTAGGGGTCACCTAATGATTTAAAATACGTATAACTGATGCATAGAAAAGAAGTAGTACCGCAAAGGACGATATGAGAAGGGGATCGACACAAAAAAACACCTCGGATTACTGGGGAACCTACACCTCAAACAAAACCAGAGATGAATCCTGAAATGTGGATTCAGTTGAGTGTAGATCAACCCCAGAAGACTAGTAGATTTCTGGAGGAACAAAAACACCATACCAGCATACTATTAAGTACTGTGCAGAAGCTGTAGGGGGAAATGGTTCGAGTAAGAAGTGATAATGAACGCCTTATGCAGAAGCAGGAAAGGATACTTAAGAGCCTTTCTGACAAGCAGAATCAAGGGGTGTTACAACCCAGTCCAGATAGGGGTATGCAAGAAGAGAATGAATGACAAACCAAGGACCAAACCATAGATAGAATGGGCAAGAGTCCTTCACAGCGAAGCAACAATAACAGGAACTATAATGAAGCAGAGTCGGTAATGTGTCCGATCAGCAGGAAATTAAGAAGAAAAAAGTGGAGCTTCAAGGTGAGTTTCAGAAGAGAAAACCACCTACATTCAATGGTGAAACTAAAGAGGTGGCAAAGGCTTGGTTGATAAACATGAATAAGTACTTTCTAGTGTACGAGTACAATAGCAACCTTAAATCCAGATTGGCCATTTACCAGTTACGAGAAAAATCCATTCTATGATGGAAGGAGGTAAAGAATGTTCGTAGCATTGAAGATCAAGATGTTACATGGGACTAATTCCATCAATACTTTAAAGATAACTATTTGGTAGAACATTTTTAATACTTGAAGCTGGGACAGATGACTATGGACGAGTATATTACCAAATTCACCTCCCCATTAAGATATGTCCCTTACCTCAGAGATGAGTAGTCTGCCAACCCACATAAAGGAATGAATTGAATTTTTAAATCCTAGGACCATGGACGAAGCAATTTGTAAGGCACGAATGTGCTACCAGAAGTCCAAGGAAAAAGGGGAGGTGGGAAAAATTTTGCAGCCAAGAAAAAGACAGAAAAATAGTTCAAACTTCAAGGGTGCTAGAAGTAACAATTTTAAAAATCCTGCATGAATTTCAGTAAGCAAGCAGTTTGGCAAAAATCATCAAAGAACCAGATGGCATGCTGAAGAGAGGCCTACAGAGGCTTCTAGTAAACTTGAGCAAGGACAAGTATCCAAACCACCCCTGCAGTGTTGGCGGTGTGGAGAGGCACATTATTATAAAAATTTCCCACAGTGAGGAAGAAGTGAAATAGTTGCTAATTTGCAGCAAGATTATACAGTGGGAGATGTGGCTCGAAACATACCTTGAATCAATGCAACGTTGGAAGATTGCCAGGCAGATTATCAGTTAACGATGATAGAGTTGGAAGGTAAGTTACTGTCTCAGTCTGTTTCTATTTTGGTTGACCCAGGTGCAAGTTTAAGTTATGTAACCCCAAAATAGTAGAAGTATGTAAATTAAAAGGTTAGAAATTAAAAAATCCTTAGCTGGTACAGCTAGCTATAGGAGCAAACAGAAAATTAAGTGCCAAAATTCCAAACTGCAAATTGGAGATTGCAGACCAACAGTTAAACGTGGACCTGAATATACTGCCATTAGGGTCCTATGATGTTTTGCTGGGTATGGATTGGCTAGATAAGCAATGGAATTTGGTGGACTATGGAGAAAATATTATATGCTACCAAATGCAAGATGGAACATGCAAGAGTTTCAGGGAATCAAGAAACCCATATGACTGCGTCCTATTACAGCGTCTCAAATGAAAAAGTGTATGAGGAAGGGATATAATATTTATGCTATCCAGGTGGGATATGCCAGTTCTAAGGAGAAGTCCCCTATGATGGAGAACATACCAGTGGTACAAGACTTTATGGATGTATTTCCAGAAAATGTACCCGGATTACCACCAAGAAGATATATTGATTTCACCATTGAATTAATTCCAAGAGCATCACGAGTGTCAAGGGTTCCTTACAGAATGAGTGTTCCAGAACTAACTAAATTAAAAATGTAGTTTCAAGAGCTATTGGATAAAGGATACATTCGACCGAGTGTGTCCCCTTGGGGAGCACTAGTGTTGTTTGTAAAGAAGAAAGACGAAACGATGTGAATGTGCATGGAGTATAGACAGCTCAATAAATTAATAGTAAAAAAAAAAATATCCTTTACCGCGGATTGATGACCTGTTTGATCAGGTGAAGGGGGCCACAATATTCTCAACAATAGATTTAAGGTCTAGATACCACTAAATGCAGATCAAGGATGGAGATATTTATAAGACTGCTTTCCATACCATATACGAGCATTATAAGCTTGTGGGGCTACCCTTTGGGTTAAAAAATGTGCCAGCGATATTTATGAGATTAATGCATGGTATATTTCACCCCTTCCTGGATAAATTTGTACTAATATTTATTGATGACATTTTAATCTATTCTAAGAATCAGGAAGAACATAAAGATCACCTAAGAGTAGTGTTGGAAATGTTAAGAAAACACTAGTTGTATGCTAAGTTCAGCAAATGTGATTTCTTCAAAACATAAATCTAGTACTTAGGCCATGTTATTTCAGCAGAAGGGATAGTTGTTGATCTGAAGAAAATTAAGACAATCATGGAATGGCGAGTTCCACAAAATGTAGCATATATCCAATCCTTTATGGGATTGGCTAGGTATTACCGAAGATTCATTGAAGGGCTCTCCAGAATTTCCTTTCCAATTACCTCATTGCAGAGAAAAGGAAAATTCTTTAAGTGGACTAATGAGTGCCAGAATAGCTTCGAAAATTTAAAGCATCTGTTGACCACTGCACCAGTGTTGAGGGTAGCTGATTCCAACAAAGAATTTGAGGTTTGTACAGATGCTTGTAAGGACGGAGTTGGGGCGGTTTTATGTCAGGAAGGAAAGGTAGTGGCCTATGAGTCAAGAAAGTTAAAATAGCATGAGAAAATATATTCAACCTATGATCTAGAGTTAACAACTATGGTACATGCACTCCGGGTATGGAGACACTACCTACTGGGAAAGAAGTTTGTATTAAAAAATGATCACAATAGCTTGACCAGTTAATTCAAGCAAGCTGATTTAAACTACCGACAAGCGAGATGGAATGCCTTCCTAAGTGAGTTTGACATGGATATTCAACGCGTTAAGGGTAAATAAAACCATGCAGCAGACGTCTTACGTAGGACACTACATTGTGTTTATGAGTTGTGTTATAACAAGCTTGAATGCAAATTTATTAACCAAGTAAAAGAGGAAGCACGAAAGGATATTGAATACCAATTCCTATGGCAGCAAATGGAAGAGGGCAGAAAGCAAGGAAACTCTTCGGAATATGGAGTTAGCAAAGAACAAATGCTAACCTTTAGAGAAAATATATATGTACCAAACTGTGTGGATCTAAAGGAACTAATCATGAATTAATATCATTGAAGTAATTATGCAAGACATCCAATATACCAGAAGATGTTAACTGCAATTAGAAAAATGTATTTCTGGCCTAGTATGCGAAGAAACATTGCTGAATATTTGAACAAATGTTTGGAGTGTCAACAGGTCAAGGTGGAGCATCGACATCCTACTGGATTGTTGCAACCCATACTAGTACCTGAATGGAAATGGGAGGTCATATCCCTAGACTTCATTATGGGTTTTCCACGATCAAAGAGGCACAATGACTCTATTATGGTGGTGATCGAATGATTGAGTAAGTCTGCACATTTTATACCTGTATACTCTACTTACAAGACTGTATAGATAGTAGATATTTTTATGAGAGAAATTTTTAGACTGCACGAAATTCCAAAGACTGTTATTTCGGACAGAGATGTGAAGTTTACTTTAGCATTCTGGAATACCTTGTTTACAGGTCTGGGGACCCAAATAAATTTCAGCACTCCTTATCATCCCTAGAAGGATGGTCAAATAGAATGGGTAAATCAAGTTTTGGAAGTCATGTTGCGCATGTACATGATGCAGCAGCCAACAAAATGGGAAGAATATTTACACCTAGTTGAATTTTATTACAAAAATGGTTACCAGGAATCTCTTAAGATGAGTCCTTTAGAAGCTCTATATGGGTGGAAATTTCCCACCCCTATTAATTAGAGCAGCCTCGAAACTAAGTTAATGCTTGGACCAGAAATGCTCGCTGAGATGGAGTCAGAGGTAAGGAAGATCAGGCAAAACCTGAGAACTGCTTAAGATCGACAGAATATATACGCAAATAAGAAAAATACTTATCGAGAATTTGAGGTGGGTGCTCATGTATATGTGCGGATAAAACCAAAGAAGAGTACTTTGAGATGGGCCTCTTGTGCCAAGTTGGCTCCCAGGTTCTGCGGACCTTTCTAGATATTGGAAAGGGTGGGGCCTATGGCATATTGGTTGGCCTTACCTATTCACATTCGGGTGCACAATGTTTTTCATGTGTCCCTGCTAAAGTGATATGTACATGATCCAAAACATGTAATCCATTGGCAGAACATTCAGGTAGAACCGAACGACGAGTTTTTGGTCGAACCTCAATGTATACTTGACTGGAGAGAAATCATGCTCTGGAAACGAGTTATCACCCAGGTTAAATTGTAGTGGAAGCACTTCATCTTGGAAGAGGCTACTTGGGAAGATGAGGGATTTGTACATGAGGCTTACCGAGAGCTATTTTCTTGAGCTTAAGTGAAACACCGAGGACAATGTTGCTTTCAGGCGGGAAGTTGTGATAGTTGAATTTGGTATTAACTAGTTGTTAACTAGTAATATGAAATTTTAATTATTATTTTAAAATAAAATACTAAAACATTTATTGTTTTCTGGAAAGTTTATTTTTGTTATTATTATGAAAAATAAAATTGGTTATGGAAAAGCAGTTCCATAAAAAGTAAAATGGTTGATGGTAAAAGTATTCCAAGAACTGAGAAGTGGTTGGACAGTTTGAACAATTACCTGCTCCTTTGAGGATAAAGGACATGTCCCAGTGAGGAAAAGGGGTTCTGTTCAGAAAATGAGGAAGAGAGAGGAAATTTCCTGAGCTGGTAGAGACCAATGGAAACCACTCAGCATTCCTGAAATTTTCTGGTACTGACTGGACTTGGGGTCCTGAGGTCACATCAGAAAACACTGTCAACCTGTACCTCTCAGGTGTGGAGCACAGGGGAAAGAGAAGGACATAATCGCCTCTCTTGAAGTTTGGGTGGACATCAGCAGCGAATTGCACATTCAGATAAGTAACTGTGCATTCCAATAAATTAAATAGGAATGATTACATTAAGTGTATTTATAGGTATGTGCTTAGTTATATTCAAGGACAACAACTTTATGAAAGAAAATTATTTGAAAAGGACTGGGATTCTATATTCCTTTATGATTAAGCAAGTTATTTACATGTTCTGTGAATTATATGTGAATATTATAATGTTTTTTTGAGTTGGGTTGTTGTGAAAATAAAAGGAAATGCTATTAAGGAAAAAAAACAGTATATAGCCATCCTTAGAGTAAAAACATCAATTAACTGTTATATATATATATATATATATATATATATATATATATATATATATATATATATATATATATATATATATATATATATATATATATATATATATATCAAAGCAACATAGTGGTAACTGTGTTAAATAAAATACAGAAGTTACTGTAATGTATGAATACAGTATTAATATCCTACTTTAGAAAAATAGTAGAAACTACAGAGAGAACTAATTTTCATGGATCAAAATCTATCAAGACATGAAAGCAGGGATAACAAGTGAAGGAATTAAATAGTTATGGAACAAACAATATAACAGTAAAACTCGTGACAGATAGTTGAACTCTATCATTATACTGACGTATAGTTGAACTCTATCATTATACCAGTTTGGAGAGAACTGTTGGTTCTGGACACAAGGTAGAACCTCAATTCCAGAACAAATTGTTTCTCCTGTTAAAACTATACATAGACAAGTACTGGAGGTGGTCCAATCACCAAAACCGAGAATGGAAAAAGCCATGTGAAGGTAAATTTCAAAGAGTAACAATTCAAAGATAAAAAACTAACGTTTCCGGAACCATACAGTATGCCAATAAAAATCCACTGTATAAGAATAATCTAGCAACCGGATTCATTTAATGATATAAAAAAGAGATGAAAATTATCCGTATTGGTCAAAGGCTCGGCGAACACCATATTAAACAGAAAAACGTGCTATATATTTAAGAAACAGATAACCATGATAATACAGATGCTAAGTAGAACAGGAAATTGTTTTCCATAAATAAATATCTATTACATGAATAAAACTAGAAACCATTTAGGGCGCAGACCGAATGTAAAACATAGATGTCCATAGAAATTCAAACCATCAAAATTTGTATTAATCCATAAAAAGTTCGGGAAAATCCAGTCGAGACCAAAAGGGAATGGTTCGAAGGAAAACCTACTTGAAAAACAATACTGAAATGGAATTAAACATAACTGTGTATAATTACAGGATTCATAAGAAAACACTGATTCCGTCTCTTATGAGCTAACCAATAACCATTATGTATATGGAAAGGTTCTATAAAATTTTCAAGTCTATTAATCCAACTGAAGTGTACTAATCATGTCGAAGAGCTTGTGGACAAGGGAATTTCAATGAAGGAATACCTGGAAGAGCAATAGCGAGCGGTTAGCCAAGACCAATGTTCAAGAAATAGATAGACCCTGCTTACGGTATGGGGGTACCTGTAAAACCCAAAAGACACGAAACATGAATGAAGGTAATGAAGTTAAAACCAGGAGTAACAGTTAAATTAAACCTCGAAAATGAGAATATGTATCCATAATTACCTTGAAATAAATGAATCTTCAACCATTGTTGCCAAGCGCCAAGCTAGATACATGAGAACCCGACACTAGAGTTGAGGGTCAAAACTTCACGGGTCAAGAGAAAAATCTGAGAACCAAATCGAGAATAGAAAACGAGAAAATCATACTGGAACCCAAAATTGAAATATTACCTATGCTGGAGGAGTGAGGCTTGGCTGAAGAGCTGGAAGACTTGCCTGAGTCTCTGTGTAGAATGAATGGAAGAGTCAACCCCAAGCTCGCAGTAGGCCTGAGAAAATGCCCAAGTCTAAACAACAAGCTAAAGGTGGAACAACACTTTGAGTAGATTGTGCGAAAATAATACCCAGGTTCCCTTACCATAGCTGGTGCACCTCTGGTCTAGGGCTTCAAGCCCTTTCCTATGGTAGAACCATGCTTAACACAATGGCGAAGCAAAAATGACAGAGAAGGGTAGGGTAATTTGGTTATACCTAATCCCTTCCCACCACATCCACCACCGTCGATCGAAGAAGTAATCGGATGGAGAACAAGACGGCAATTGGCCAACAATAACCTGAACATGGATCTATAAAATTCAACAACTCACACAAGCATTGAATGGCTAGGACATGTCAAGGTAAGTACAAATAGTTATATGCGATGGATAGCAGTAAATATTCAGTAGTTGAAAGAATATTTATATTTATGCAGAAACCACACTAAGATTATTAGCAAGGTTCATCAGTGAAATATATATACAAATGAGTATGGTAAAATAAAACCAACCCAAACTTATGGCGGATAGGGTATTATGTAATCTTAACAAATGTTTTCATTAGTTAATGATATGTTTCAACCTCATAATAAAAGTAAGCATCATGTGTATAACGAAGGTCTATCATAGCTGAATGATATGTTTCCACCTTATGGTAAAAGTAATTTTTTTTTATATATTTAAGTTGTAATTATGGTAAAAGTGATAAATGTTACAAAATAATATATAAATGTGAGAGATAAAATTATTGAAATAATCGTTGTGCTCTTAGAAGGCAATGTTTTTTTAGATATTTAAAATTTTTCATTAAAAAAATATTGAAAATAGTCAATGAAATTAAAATAATATAATTGTTTTTTAATTTTCATAAAAAATATTATTTATATGTTTCTGAGTTTGTTTCAGAAAAAATAGTAGAAGATAATTGTTAATTTATATGTTTATGAGTCTCTACATTATTCATTCAAAAGTTTAGAAAATAATAAAACATAAGTTATAATTAAATGATATATAGATGTATTATTGTTACTTTATTTTAATATTTATTTCAATTAAAAAACATTTATACATCATTCACTATAGGTTTCAATGTTTCTTAGATATTTAGAACTTTTCATAAATATATGTTGAAATTTTTTTATGAAAAAGAATTATATATATATATATATATATATATATATATATATATATATATATATATATATATTAATTTTTCATAAAAAATATTATTCATTATTTTTCGAGAGGGTCATTCTACAATCTAGTATGGGGCCATGTCTAAATATGTACGTACAATAAAATAATAATAAAATTAATCTTTGTCCTAATAAAATGAATGAATCATAAATTTACCTTCAACAATTTTTTATCACATTAAAATTCCAAATTAGGTAAGAGTTTAAGCATCTATACTCTTTGCTAAAGCCAATACCATTCCTTATATAAAAGGAAAAGTGTTAATTCAACACAAATTATCAAATATCATGCTCCAAAATCTTTTAATATTTCTCTTAATTACATATCTGTAAATTAAATATTTAAAAGGAAAAACCATATCTTATGGAAATATTTCCACCTGAAAGTTGTAATATTCGGAAATATTGATGTAGTTTTATTATAAATTTTGTTATCATGCCTTGTAAAAAGCATCATTAAATCTAATATTAATATTAAAAGATTAATATTCATATTAATATTATTAAATCTATTATTAATGATATATATTATTATATTATGATAAATATTAACTCTAGATATATGTGGGAGGGAAGAACAAAGAAAGAGTGATAGAGGAGGACAGAGGGAGGGATAAAGAGATGGATTTGCAAGGGGAGAGAGGGAGGGAAGAAAAAAACATAGAGAGAGAAAAGTGAAGAGAAAAGCAAGAAGCATGAAAACATATATGAGAAACTAAGAAAACATACTAGATAAGAGACATGATGCCATTTACCAAGCCATGGAATCCTGCACACAAAGCCTCTCCATCATCTAGACAAGTAAGCAAACCATCCACTTCATAAACAAGTTTCTTCTTCAAAGCTCATATCCATGTATTGATCTTCAAAATTTCAAGTTCTACTTCTAAAAACTCCAACAATTTACAATAATTCTTCATAAGTTATATAGGAAATGAGTAGATAAGCTCACAAGACCATCTAGAAGCTCATTGGCCTAATACAAATATTTGATTTTTTCCTTGAGGCTTTGCAAAGCCCAAGGCACAAAATATCTTCAAAAATATCTATTTAAGCTAACAATAGAAAGAAAATTGACTTTTAATCTCTGACATGGAGTCAAAAATAGCTTAACGCACATTTGGATGGCCACCTTCAGAAAACTGCTTTTTCAGCCAAAATGCTACAGGAGCATAGCGCCAGAAGAAACCTGTTTTGCAGATAACTTTTGAGGGACTTTTCGATGTCGAAACAAGGTCCATGATAGCTCGTTGGAAAGCCCTGGATGTCTAGTTTCTGGAAATTCTTGTGGTTTCACAAACGGATCCCTGGAAGTCTACCAAAAAGTGGACTGAGTGAAAAAAACCCAAGAATGTCTCATCTGCAGATATGTGAGGCAGAAAGGTGATTTTTGACTGATTTTTGTCTCTTTAGGGGACCCAAACACCTTCTTTTGATCTGAAAATTTGTGAGTAGTTGCCCCCAAATTTAATACATCCAAAAAAATGACTTTCATCAGCTGAGGATGCTCCAAGAAAAAATGGTAGCGCTCATGAAATTGTGTAATTAGGACTAAAAATCACAAAAAACAAGATCATGTCAAAAATTGCTCAATTTTGGTGAGAAAACCCCTTAAGGGTTTCTAGAAACATGCAAGGAAACTGAAGCCAAAATTTCAAGCCTAGATATGTCTTTTTCCCATTTTTTCACCGGGTGCCTCCTTTAGGTAGTTTTGAGCTTGACTGCCACTGTCTTCATTGTTATGCTGATTGCCACTTTCACTGTTTTCAGTTGAGTGAGGGCTATCTTCATTTTCCTCTTGCAAAAATTTGCAAACCAAGAATTGTGAAATGTGAAAGTTTTGGCTGAGTCTTTTATGCCTTGGGAGGGTTTGAGAAAACCCGATTTCCCCTTCTTTTTGTATTTGAAAATCTACCCTTTTTGCCTTTGGAAGAAAGACCCTTTAAGATGACTGTGTTAATGTTTTTGAAAGAGGCTACCTTTCACCAAAAACTGGGACTTCTGCTCATTATTATAGGAGGCATCTCAAGATGTGTTTTGATCTTCTGCTAGATATCCTTTAAGGATGTCCTCTTTAAAACACATCAAACTCATCTTCATCAGGCACTGTGTCCTCTTTGTTCATTTGAAGAAGGCATAGTTAGTAAACTATAATCCTTCCTTATCACTTATGAATATCTTCAACAAACTGTCCTTTTTTCTATGTGATATCTGACTTGTAACATATGCCTTTATTGCACCATATCACTTTAAAAATTTAGACAAGAATAATGTGATTTGTTTATGATAAATGTTCTCTGTTTATCTTTTGGAGGAGGTAGCACGGAGCAACTACTGAGGTTACTTAAAAAAATTGTTGACCCTCTGATTATTAGTGAAGGAGGTCCTTTCAAAACAATTGTGCCCTTTCTTAGCCTTTGTTTATCTTTTAAAATAAACTCCTTTAAACATACTGTCTTTTATCTCTGTCTACCATTGAAAACTTTCTTTGAACCAGTTATCTGTGGGCCCTCTACTTATCGTGAAGGAGGCCTTAATACTTAATCTTAGCTTACCTTTAGTCCACTTTTCTTTGAGACATGCCTTTTTATAAAATCTCACTATGAAAAACATGAGCAGGTAATGCACTTCCAACTGATAAATGTCTACTGTGCTTGTCTTGGAAATAGCATTTTATTGGTATTGACCTTTACCTCTTTTGGTGATGAAGTTGTCCTTGAATGTTTTAGAGGCTAGGCTAAAGTAGGATAAAAAGGCAGTTGTTCCTTTTACACCTTTCATTTTGATTCCTAGCCTGCTAGAAACTTTTTTACCAAAAGACTGTCACTCTTGGTTTTATGGATGTCACCTTCATCATTTTTGCTATCTCTTGGAGGACTACTTTTCCCTTCGTGATCACCTTGCTTGCCTTTGCCACTTTCCTTCTTTGGAGACATATTTGTTTTTTAATCCCTTCACTGACTCTTAAGAACTCCTCCGCAGCTTAAAGACACAACCTTTGTGCATTTACCAGAATTATGGCACTCCTAAAGGGCTTGGGCAAGGCACGACCCTCTTGTTCACAGGTGCGTCGCGTTGCACACCGCCTGGGCGCCCAGGCACCTTCTGAATGCTGGGCCGGGTAGGCAAAGTTATGGGCCAGGAAAAAAATGTGACGGGTTGTGTGGTTTGTGCAAATGGGTCGGGTGAGGAGTATGTTGGCTGTGCAGAGTTTGTAAGGGCAGAGCAGAGATGGCAAGGGCCGTGCAGAGTTGCAAGGGTCGGGCGAAATTTGTTGGGCACCATGTGTAGGGACGGGCGCTGGGCGCCTTCTGAACGCCCGACGAACGGACAGGTGCATCGCGCCATTGCAGAGGCGTGTCATGTCCTGTGCAATTGTCTTCATAAGGCTGCTACAGGTGCATCGCGTCTCCTGACAGGCGCATCGCGACAACACTTTTTTGCCTTTGAGCTTTTTAAAACAAAAATTATGCCCCTTTTTCTCTTTGGAAGGAGGCCTTTCTAACTTGTTTACCCTTTTCTTGTTATGAAAGAGGCTTGTTTAACCTCTGTGTGGGGTGCCCTTTTTCTCTTTAGAAGGAGGCCACTTGCAACCAAAACTACTTTTACCTTTTGTTCGATTTTCATATAAACATGTTTTTGTAGAATTTTACTGTGTAATCTATAGGTAGGTAATGTTTTTGCAAATGATGAATGTCTGTTTCTTGTCTTTGGACTAATATTTCTTTATAGTAGTTGTAGCTCCTTTGGTGCTGTAGCACTTTTGATGCTTTTAGAGGCTAGGCTAAAGAAGGATAAAAGGTAGTTTTTTCCTTTAAACCCTTCACGCTGATGCCTAGTCTGCTAGGGGCTCACTTTTGCCAAAGACTTCCACTCTTAGCTTCATGAGACTTTTTTTCAGAGGCGGCCCTCATGTTTGGAATAAATGAAATATTTGAGTTGTTGGATGCAGACATTTCCCAAGCTTTGTATCTTTTGCCATGATGGGGGGCTTTTGACCTTTTTGGTGTCTTGACTTTGTAGGGAGGAATCCTGAAGGTCATTTTTTCTTTAAACTCTGTATTTTCCCTGATTTTAACAGTGAAATGTTACAACTTGATTTTTTATCATGAAGTGTTCTTTTGCCCACACTTTGCTCATTGTCATTCATCTATACACCCCTGCAGAGATGCATTGATGGATGTCTTTGATCTTTGGAGAGCCTTTTGATGTATTTATATGAAGATAATGCTTGAAATGATCACTTTTCTTTGGACATGGAAACTTCTTTCTCTGTTTCTTTCAGATTTAAACCTTTTTGAGGTCTGCTGAAACAACCCAAAGTGACCATTTTGATGGTTCATGACCTAAGGATAAACGAGGGACTGTTCCTATTGGATAAGAGGGAATGATGGCTGACTGATATTGGAAACAAGGTTTTTTTTACTAGAGGTAACTTTTCCAAGGAATTTTCCCTAAAACACCACCACCTAGACCTACAGACTTTGTCATGGATTTTGAATGGCTTCTTAGGCATGAGTAGGTTATCACATGACAAAATGATCAGTGAGAGAGGGATAGACACTCTGTCCAATATTTGACAGTGGGTTGTATTAAAAACAAGGGATTTTGATGATTAGCAGAGGTATAAGATTTATGAAATTTATGGACAGGGAGGCTTTGCTGTAATGAGATAGGTTTAGAAAACTACAGGGTTTTCTCATCATAGGCTGAAGGAGAGGGGTAGGAAGACAAAAATTTGTTTGAGGTGTTTTCTAGATGAAAAATTGACAGATTGAGATTAGCTTCTAGAAAACCCATCCAAGGAATCTAGTCAGCAAAACATGTAAAAATACCGATGTCTAACACAAGCGTTGTAAGTGCTTAATCAAGCTATTCAAGCCCTAAGAAATTTTTTTTTATCTCCCATTCTATATATTTCCCCTAAACACCATTGTGTAGACTAGTACACTTAAGGAAGTATTTGTCCTTAGTTTGGAGAGTTCAACATGTTAAATTCATGAAGGAATACTCTATTCAATGGCATATGAATTTGACATTTTCGATTTGACATTTTCAAATTCATATGATATTTTTCATTTAATTTCTTTTAAACATAATGCTTGAATTTGTTTTGGACAATTTCAAAGAGGCTAAATAACAAATATATAACATAAAATATACACAATAACAAAAATTAAAAATTTACCTCTATCTTCATTTATGGGTCCTCCTCACAAGGGTACTCTTGGTTTTTTAATTGATTTAAATAGAAGAAAAAATATTACGTGAAGATATGTGTTTGAAAAATGAATTTAAACTATTAATTCACCAACTTTGAAAAACAAAAACAAAAATATGATTTTTCATAAAAAAATAAAGTTTTAATATGCATAACTTAGTTATCTGTGTTTGGATCATGCCGATATGCATAGTTTTTGAAAAGCAATCATGTTAGACTAAGTTATGATACGTGAACACATGCATACTTGTTCAAATTTTTTGAAATTTGCAAGGATACACATTTCATGTAGTGGAAAATTGACATATTATATGATGTTAAAATTTTATTCAAGAAATATCATTAGAACAAAAAGTTAATTCTTGACAAATTGTCTTTTTACTCCAAATCAAAATTCACAATACTTATATCAGTTTTTTGGGTTTCAATTTGATAAAAGAGTAAAATTTTGAAATTTCATTGACACATTTAGCCCAAAAGTGTAACCCATATTCATGCATTCACCTATAATCAGGATTATATCTTAATTAATTAGTGAGTTCTTATAGATCCACCCATCTGATCCTAAATTTAGACATGAAAACTCTACATACCTCACACCATATATGAATGTATTTGTATCAAGCTCGCTTGATCAAATGATTACACTAATCAAGCTAGTTAATCATGATTATGAAATAATAGTGAAAATCTAGTATTTGAGTTATTGTACTAGTCAATACCCCTTGCACCCACGATACCATATTTAACTAGATGATATATTAAACATACGATTAAGGTAAAATATGTTTAACTGTAATCACCAAGTCTAAATCTGATTTATCACATATTATGGTTTAAATATGGTATTTGATATAAAAACGTGAATCAAGTTTGAAAACCTCACTTGATCCCAAATGCCCAAACTAATGGCCTCATCAAGGAATGCTTTGACATTTATTCAATACTGAAATGACTCTATAGAATAATATTCTACTATTATTTTTTAGAGATATTACCATCATTAAGCCAACAATTTAGGGTATCGGTTTCCTTGAAAAACCAAATCATTCACTCTAGGAACTCATCATAGCATTCCATCACTCCTACCTTCCAATGTATAACCCTAAAACTAAATTTGAAGTCAAATTACGAAACCATGTCTTCACATCTCTTGAAAAATTTTACGCAATTACCCTCATCTTTACATCATCATTGTCGATCTCTTCAAGATCGAAGAAATCAATGACCTTCACCATATGTTGCAGCCTTGTAGCCTCTGTTGTCCCATCAAATAGTGGGAGCCTTTGACCATAAAGCAGTGAGCTGGGCAGGTAAGATTAGAGGGCCAAATCTTACCATGAATGTTGTAGAAGGTTGTGTAGGAGTAACAATGGGAGGTGTTGTTTGAGGAGGTGTTTTCAGAGGAAGTGATGAATAAGGTGTGGAAGAAGTTGTGGTAGCTAAATGAGAAGATGAAGGTAAGGATGAAGTAGAAAAAAAGCTTTCTTTCTGATACTTAATATAGGCTTTCTTAGAGGTATATCATGGGTTATTGGCTAATTTTTGAAGCTTGTGGAATTGGTACCAAACCTTCCTATTAGTTTCATATGCACCCTCTAATGATGGTGGACTTAATTCAATTTTTATAGGATCATATACTATTTCTGAAAGTGAAGTTTCAGGTTTAGTTCTGAACAATGAAAGCTCAAACTTGATGTCGAAAGGTAAATCTTGTGGAGTAGTCAAGTCAGTAGGAAGTGAAATAGATCTTACCAATGATGGTGAAATTGAGTCAACTTGTTGGAGTTGTTATATTTTCTCTTCAGGATCCTATTAGGGTCTTCAACCGAAGATGGTGAATTAGGATCTAGTTTTGAACTTGTAGAATTCCTAGCAGCTAGTTCTGAAAACTCCACTTTGGCTCTCCAAATGTGAGTCAACCTTCTTGATAGCAAAGTCCTTTCATCCACAGGCCTAGATCTCAATGAATTTGCTTTAAAATCCCTGGTAAGATGTAATCTTTCATTCCCTAACATCTGCACCAAAAATGTTATCCTCCATAGTGTCCCAAGGCTGAGAATGTAAAATGATGAAGGTAATCGAACTACTTAGGATTTGGTAGCTATCCCTATCAAATACGAGAGGGCTCTCTCTGTGATCTTACTGTAAAAATATGACTGAAGATGGTAAGAAGATGATAGGTTAGGTCTGAGCTCTAGGGTTTTGAAATTTAGGGTTTTTGTTGGATCATGAGGAGAGGCCAAGAAAACCAGAACAGATCTAAAAGATTTTAGTTGCATGAATAGAAAGGAGCATGGTAGATATGTTCAATGACAGTTTGAGGTTGTCAATTTTAGTGTAGGGTGGAAAAGAAAAGGTTCAAAATGAGCATGAAAAGCATGAGTTAATTTATCAGAATATGAATAACATAAACATGAAATTCCTACCTAAAATAGAGCATAAGTTTAAAGAATTTTTACACAAGCTTGAAACGGAAACAAACTATGCTTGAAATAAGTTTTCATGCCCCCACCATGATGATTCAATTTGAGGTACATGCCACTGAGCTTCAATCCATTCTCCTGAGTGAAATTTTGGCTACTAATAGATGAATGGACGGAAGATTAAAATACGAGATGAAGTGGAAGAATCGACTGGGATTTTACAAGATCTAATAAAAGACTCGAAGGGATGATGGTCACATCAGGACCAAAGAATGAAAGTTGATCAATGGTCACGATCCGACCTTCATGTGGAAAAAAGAGGACACGAAAGATGGAAGTGACAAGCGCACCCATGGCATAAGCATAGTCGCGCCTCAAAAGTAAATTAAAATCCAAGGGGCCTTGGACCACCATCATGTCTATATATATGGTTTTACCTCCCAAAGTAATAGTAAACTTTGGAAGGATCCCTAATGGTTGAATTGTTCCTCTGTTGAAAGCCAACAAATTCTAAGTAAAAGGCACAAGCTACAAAGAACCAAAAGTTTTCCATGTAGTTGAGGACATAGTACTAACTGAGGTGCCTTCATCAATAATTGTGTCTGGTATGACCATATTGTAGGCCTTTATAGTGATCTCAAAGGGCACGTAAGAAGGAAGACAATATCCTGTGAATCGAATCCAATCAAAGGAAGAAACCAAACTACATGGAGGGGGTGCCATAGTAATAATATGATTATCCCCCTGCATTACGGGAGCGGAAATACCATCCTCCTGGGCTCCAATAGTGAGAGAAGGAGGATCACTTTCTGGAACTGTGGCAACAGGAGTCGGAGGACCACCCTCCTGGATCATAGAAACAAGAGGATCGCTCTCTCATCCTGGGGAATTAGAGGAAAAAAAAGAACCTAACTGGGATGAGACCCACTCTCGATGGAAAAGACCTGATGAACTGTAGGTGGAATCAGTTCAACCTTTTCCTCAACCAATTATTGGACAAAAATGGACTTGGGAGACTAACATTCAAAGGGAGTGGAATTAACTGGAGATGAATCACGATTAATGACTTGATCAACTACCAGAGGACTCAAAGAAAACTTCCAGTAACCAACAAGAAGACATGAATCAGAAGCCGAAAGGGCATCCAACACTTTATAGGCTTCATCCATATAAGGACAAAGGTGAATGGGATGGTTCCCTTCACACAACCTATAGGGAAATTTGATCTGACCATGTTTCTTACCAGTCTCATGATCTTTAGCTAAAGGCTCATCATCAACATGATGCCCAGAGGTTGATGATGAAGGAAGAATCAGGCCAACGGACCACACTTCTTAGTGCTAGTTAACATAGAGTTATAATTCTCATTATCAAGGATGGGGTTGATCACCTCATTATAGTATATTAGCTTTGTTTTACCCTCCAACTCCTTATCCTCCCACAAATTGTCCTTAAAGTTGGTGGTAATAGTATCTTTGAAACTATATTTTATTCCCACACTGATCTCCTCCTTAATTCTCTAATCTTTGAGCCAAGAATGGGCATCCTTATGCCACTCGGGCTTGAGGCAAAGGTGGGGGTTTTGACTAAAGTTAGAAGAATTTTTTGGGAACCTTTTTGTTTCCACACTGTAAAGCTTCTTCTTATACAATACATATCTAAACATATCTATACTTTAAATGGGGGACAATGTCTTCTTATTATACATCACATAGCTAAAAATAGTTGTAACTTAAATGGGGGACAAACTAGTTTCGATCAAGAGGATAAGATTCACAAAATTTTGGAAATCCATCGTCCAAACTCATAGACATACAGTCAACTAAATGACCTAGAAAATGAAAATATGATATCCTTGGAATCTAGGAGATCACATAGAAATTGAAAAGTAGGGCCACCTAGTTGAGAGAGGGAGATCACAACAAAAATTTCTTTTGTCATTATGCAAATATTAGGAAAAACAAGAACATAATCTGGAAAATTTTATTGAAGGATGGTTCTATCATATGCTCCACATAAGATATTTAGAGGGAATCTATCACATCTTAGATACCTATAGTCACAGGATGGATATTGATTATGTATATCAGCTATGGGCACTAGAAATATTCCCCTTCATGTTAGGGGAAACATCCAATGTTGCTTTGGAAATACCTGTTACCAGAGATAAAATCCATAAAGATCTCAAAACTATTGCTCGGGACAAAAGCCATAGCCTTGACGGATTGAAAATGGAGCTATATCTTCAATTCTTTGAATTGATGGGTGTGAACCTCTTGGAGGTTGTCAAAGAATCTAGAATTCTGGGCAATATCAACTTTTTTTTTACAACCCTCATTCCCATAGCCTCCTCCGCTAAAATTTTCAGGGACTTTAGATAAATTTCACTATGCAACATAGTCTATGAATTGATTTTGAAGGTGATTGCATTAAGGTTATCTGATATTATCTCTTGTCATATCTCACGTGCACAATATGGTTTTATCAGCGATCGCCTGATTCATGAAGATATTTCCATGTGCATGAATGCATTTATTTGATTCACAAAAAAACATTGAGTCCTTAATGAAGAAGTTTAATCTGCATAAAGCGTATGATAATGTTGAATGGTCTTATATCCGCCTGGTTGTACACAAAATGGGTTTTTCTACATGTAATGTCCAATGGATAATGGAATACATTGCACTGGTATGGTACACTATCATCATAAACGACCTTCCATTTGATTTCTTCCTTTATGGACATGTAATGTTCTCACTTAGCCTTAGCTAAGAGGAACATTCAATTTTGTTTTAATTTCTGCTGCATGAATAAATGAATAAAGGAGGACATGTAAAACTCCTGAAAAGTCTGAATAAATCACTACCCATGTGAACAAAGACAAATTAGGGCCATGTAAATAATCACTTGCAGTTGTGAAAGAGGTTTGAGCTAAAGACTGGGTCAACCTTGACCAAATCAACAGTGTTCTCTAGGTTCATTACATCTCCAAAAGGGACAGCGTAGTTCTAGAAGGAAGCCTCTCATGTGAAAAGGGCTAACTCATCAAGGTGGTTTAGGGTTTGCAAAGGCTTTCTCATCTTATAAAAGGAAAGGGAGGGCAGCAAGAGAAGGTTGTTGATTGATCATATTTCTAAGTATTTGTCTGCTTAAACAAATACCATTCTCTGCTGTTTAGTGGAGGATTGTATTTGGAATTCCTATGCAGGGATTTCACCTCTTCGTTTGATGATTCTTCGAGGAGTGTTTATTGAATTGAACCACTATCAGGATTGAGGCCAAGCTCTACTTTCATTAGCAGCACTGATCCATTGAGGGTTTTGCTACTTCTCCAAGCTGCAGCAAGTGGGAGTCTAGATCTGCAGAGATCTAGTGTATTTTGGGAGCCTCTTCTGATGGAGTGTATCTTTTAACCTCCTGGAAGAGTGTCTCTTCTCTTTGTACTTCAGATCTACAATTTTTATTGCTTGTCTATGCCATTTGAGCCACAGCGCTGTTTATCTTGATGGACTGCGTTATTTTTTTGTGAGGCTCTTCATGGTGTTTTTCTCATAGTTTAGATCAGAGATCCTTAGTGCTGGGATTTTCCTTCCACTGGGTGATCCATGGATTAGCTTTATGATCCATGTTCTATTTAGTTCTGATCCATTGTAATGAAATGCTGTATTCAGAAATTTTCTACAGCAAATTCTAGTTCTGCAACTTGTCTTTCAGATCTACTCTTATTTATGCATGCTTTTGTCAAAATTCCAAGGGGATCTTGAAGAGAAGACTATCTAGCTTCCAGATCTATAATAGATCTGATTTTTTGTCCATAGATCTGTCCTAGATCTGAGTTATAAGTTCCAGCTGCTGAAGCTCCTTAAAACTAATGCTGTTGAGCCATTTCTGCAAATGTACATGTGTTCTGGCTCTCTTTTCTGAAGATTTCTTGCTGTATTATCTCTTGCATTCTACTGTATAGTGAAAGAGCTTCATCATAATGCTGATTTTCTGTTGTATTACTGAAATATAAACCTCCTTTCTAACCTCCACCGAATACCTGATAAAACTACATAATTCCTGAAGCAGTGATTGCATTTGGCTGCAGCCTTCCTCTTTGGGTGATTTTTAGCTACTCTAGATTTTGGGAGATCTGTTTAGTGTATCTAAACTGATTTTTTTTAGATGAAATTCCATATATAAGTCCCATACAGCATAACTAAGAGGAACCAAGCCTTGATCTACGTTTCTGTTGCATAATTTTTCTTATACAACGTTTTTCTTGAGATCATTGTTGATATTCTTGGCATAGCCTGTGCTTGGCTTGGAGCACCAGTCATGTTGCATTAAGAAGAAGATGATCCTCTTAATGAGAGGGATAAGAGATACCAGAACAGAATTCATAAGAAATATGACTACACTACTGATGATCCTGACAGGGGTCAAGACAAGGGGAAAGCCCCGGAAACTGTTAATGATAAAGAAGTAGAGGAGTTTGCAAAAAATATTTTGGAGATCATGCAAGATCTTTCCAAGGAGATCAAAGATATGAGGGTGGACAGAATGAGGGAATCTCCTGTGAGATTTCAGCTGGGAGAAATCTCAGACATGTCTCATCATGGGACTGGTCACCCAGTGAATCTGCCACCAGCCCCACAAGCTTCACAACGCTCCACTATGTCTACCTTTTTCGCTGTGGAGAATGAAGGGCCACATGAGAAAGCTTCTCTTGAAGATTACTTTATGGATTATGACTCTCATAGTCAGAGATTCAAGGATAACTTGAGTTTCCAAGACTTCTGTCACATCAAGGACAGAAGGAGACCAGGGCAACAATATTGAGATGGTGGTTTCTTTCATGGAAGACACCACACTATAGGCAGATTATTTTTGCCCAAGTTTTATGGATCATCCCCTAGTTCTACCATGGCTTGTGTTAAAAAGCTGGATATCTATTTCCAATTGAACAAAGTCCCTGAAGTTGAAGCCATCAAGATTGCAGCACTGCACTTTGAAGGTGAAGCACACAATTGGTGGTTCCATGGTTTATCTACATTGGGACACATCAATGTGACTACCTATGGTGAGTTCACTAGAAGGCTAGTGGAGAGGTTTGACAAGAAGGATCCTGAAGCACCCTTCATAAGCCTTGCAAAATTGAAGCAGTTAGGAGATGCAGAGACTTACATCTCTGAGTTTTTAAGATTATCATTCATGGTCCCTGATCTATCTGTAGCAAGGAGAGTCTACATGTTCATTGATGGCCTGGAGGAACCTTTGCATGGGTTGGTTAAATCCACCAAGCCCATCACTTTGCATGATGTCATTGAAAGATCTATAGATCTCCAAGATGCCTTGCCAAAAGCAAAGGCAACTTTCCAAAGCAAGGCCCCTCACGTTTCTAAGGGGAAAGAAGGAAAATTTTCTCCTCCTAAGGAGAGATCTTTGAAGAAACCTCTTGATATTGATCTCAGGAGGGAATTGAGGAAGAAGAAGCTGTGCTTCACTTACCAAGAGTCATGGGTTCCCGGACATAGGTGTGCTACTGCAAGAGCACACTACATAGAAGTATTCTCTGATTTTGAGGAGGAAGATGATGAGGAGCCTAGGAAGGATCACAACGCTGAAGATGAGAAGGAAGAAAAAACACCCACCAGGGATGGGAAGGGAGCCTTTGCTCCAACCAGTGGGACTCTTTCCTCTTTGAGAGGAGTTCCTAAGTACTTGATCGTAAGAGTACAAGGCTCAGTCATGAACCAGAGAGTGTCTATTATGATTGACAGTGGGGAAACCCACAAATTTATTAATGCTCAGCTTGTGCAAAGGAGAGGAATCGCCACTGACACCTTTGATGGGTTTTCTATTTTGGTCCCAGGAGATAGAACCATGCAATGCATGCAATATGTTCCATCACTTTCTATCACTATGGGATCGTACACTTTGTTGGATCACTTCTTTGTAGTTAGCATACTAGACACCAATATCATCTTGGGTGTCCAGTGGTTGATTACCTTGGGGAAGGTTACCATTGATTGGAAATCCTTGTAGATGGAGTGGGTGGACTTGAAGAGTGGGAAACCACAAATAATTCAAGGCATGCACACTTATCCTTCACCTAATGTTTCCACACAAAAAACAGAGATGGATTTGCGTAGTGGAAGTAAGGATCTCACAGTTCCTTCTCTCATGTTTATGAGGATGCTGCAAGAGACATTCTTACCTCATGGCAAGCCACTTGGAATGTCATTAGATTCTGATCTTGTGGGGAAAGCCTCACAAAGTGCTGCCCCAAATATAGATCCACCAAGGATTGGAGAGCAAGCTACAGCACTGTGGGAGGAAGGAAAGGGGAGGATCAGCCTTCCAGAAAACAATTTTGGCATGTGTAATGTCAAAGAAGCAATCAGCAACAAGGCAAGCACCCCCGTAGGTGTATTAGTAGGGTTGTCATTGTTGAGTTGTATGGATCCATATTGGAGATCTCAACTCCTTGTGGAGTACTCCAAAGATCTTCACACTGGGATGATACTAGATGGCATGAAGCAAGAAGGAGGCTATTTGGTCCATGAAGGGGTCATCTATCATCTTGGTAGAGTATTCTTTTCTAAAGCCTCCAAGCTTAAGCAAGAAATACTACAAAGGGCACATAAAGAGTTCCTTTCTAGCTATATGCAGTCAACAAAGATCTATACCCTAATCATGAGGAGTTTTGATTGGGAGGGCATGAAGGAGGAACTACATCAGCACTATGATTGGGAGGAACTACATCAGCACTTACAAGAGTGCAGGAGTTATGAGGAGTTGAGGCAGCAAAAGGACTCTAAATAGGATTCATTTCAGCCATCTCTTACTTCTCTTGAAAGAGGAGAAATGTCCATGCCCAACTCCATGTGTGGGATATTTGAATGGTAAAGAATATGATCTTATGGAGTATGTTTATTTTTCTAGTTTGAGATATTCTCTTACCATATATATGTAGGCCATGGCTCCTAAAGGGAGTGATATTACATGTAGATCTCATGGCATTGGTAATTCCAATAAAAATTTTGAAATTGGTCACTCCATTGAGGTGCAAAGGGAGAATATTTTTCATGATGGGTGCTTCCCAAAGGCACCTAACTTGTGTATCACTTTCAGCCAAGTTAAAGTGACTCATGCAATAGAGGTGTGGTGGGAATACCACTTACCACACTTAGATCTACTAAAGACAAGGAGTGAATTTCTTTGGCATCTTATGTGGGAAAGTGACCCACCTCCTTAAGTGCAAATTTCAGTTTTCATATATGTGATTTTGCTTCCATACATAGATGATATATTGGTATTGTTCATGGGTTTTTATAGTCAAAGGATGGGCAGTGTATATGTACCACATGGGATGGAACTTCAAATTTTACTTCATGATACATGTTTTAGATGTAGCATTGTTTCACCCATATTTATTTCTATTGATTTTTACACTCCTGAAGGGATGGACTATGCACCTATCATGTTGACATTGGAGGAGCAATTTTTGATGTATTGGCTTAATGAACACTTGGCCCATGATGAAAACTTGATCCTTCATGGTTCCATCAATGGAGAAGGAGAAGAACTACAGCTCTTACCCTATCAGTTGCTTGAGGACAAGCAACATTTTGGAGGGGAGGACTGTAATTTTCCCACTTAGCCTTAGCTAAGAGGAACATTCAATTTTGTTTTAATTTTTGTTGCATGAATAAATGAATAAAGGAGGACATGTAAAACTCCTGAAAAGTCTAAATAAATCAATGCCCATGTGAACAAAGAAAAATCAGGGCCATGTAAATAATCACTTGCAGGTGTGAAAGAGGTTTAAGCTAAAGACTGGGTCAACCTTGACCAAATCAACAACGCTGTCTAGGTTCATTACATCTCCAAAAGGGACAGCGCAGTTCTAGAAGGAAGCCTCTCATGTGAAAAGGGCTAACTCATCAAGGTGGTTTAGGGTTTGCAAAGGCTTTCTCATCTTATAAAAGGAAAGGGACGGTAGCAAGAGAAGGTTGTTGATTGATCATATTTCTGAGTATTTGTCTGCTTAGACAAATACCATTCTCTGTTGTTTAGTGGAGGATTGTATTTGTAATTCCTATGCAGGGATTTCAGCTCTTCATTTGAGGATTCTTGGAGAAGTGTTTGCTGAATTGAACCACTACCAAGCTTAAGGAAAATCTCTACTTTCATTAGCAGTGGTGATCCATTGAGGGTTTTTCTACTTCTGCAAGCTGCAGCAAGTGGGAGCCTAGATTTGCAGATATCTAGTGTATTTTGGGAGCCTCTTCTCATGGAGTGTTTCTTTTAACCTCCTGGAATAATGTCTCTTCTATTTGTACTTCATATCTGAAATTTTGCAGTGGTTATCTATGTCATTTGATCCACAACATTGTTTATCTTGATGGACTGCGTTATTTTGGTGTGAGGCTCTTCATGGTGTTTTGCTCATAGTTTAGATCAGAGATCCTTAGTGCTGGGCTTTGCCTTTCACTGGGTGATCCATGGATTAGCTTTCTGATCCATGTTCTATTTAGTTCTGATCCATTGTAATGAAATGTTATATTCAGAAATTTACTGCAGCAAATTCCAGTTCTGCAACTTGTCTTTCAGATCTACTCTTATTTATGCATGCTTTTGTCAAAATTCCAAGGGGATATTAAAGAGAAGACTATCTGGCTTCCATATTTGAAATAGATCTGATGTTTTGTCCAAAGATATGTCCTAGATCTGAGTTTTAACTTCCAGCTGCTGAAGCTCCTTACAAATAACGCTGTTGAGCCATTTTTACAAATGTACATGTGTTTTAGCTCTCTTTTCTGAAGATTTCTTGCTGTATTATCACTTTCATTCTACTGTTTAGTGAAAGAGATTAATCATAATGCTGATTTTCTGCTGTATTACTGAAATATAAACCTCCTTTCTGACCTCCACTAAATACCTGATAAAACTGCGCAATTCCTGAAGCAGCATTTGCATTTGGCTGCAACCTTCCTCTTTGGGTGCTTTTTAGGTAGTCCAGATTTTGGGAGATCTGTTTAATGTATCTAAATTGATTTTTTTTAGATGAAATTCCATATATAAGTCCCATACAACATAAATAAGAGGAACCAAGCCCTGATATGTGTTTCTATTGCACATTTTTTCTTATACGGTGTTTTTCTTTAGCTCATTGTTGATATTCCTAAAAAATGGATATTACAGGACATGGCCTCTTCCAAGGCTGTTCACTCTCCCATTTTATTTTTATACTTTTCATGGATGGGCTTATTATTTACACAATCTTGATTAATCTTTGAAGTAATTCATATCTCCACTGGGATGGTGGTCACACATTCCTTTTTCATTGATGATATTTTGGCCTTTGGATCCTTGTCTCGGAAAAAATGAACAAAACTTCACTACATCATCCTATGATATGTTGTTGCCTTTGTTCTGGAATTAAATGGTGGAAAATCAGTTTTATTAACTACCTTCGCTGACAAGAGGGATATGGAGCTCATTGTTGGAATATTCGATGTCAAACTAGGTGCCCTTACGGAGGGATTCACCTATCTAGGTTTCTGTTTGAAACTGAATTGCTACCGTACCAAAGACTGGTTCTATCTTCTGGAGACATATAATAAAATATTGAATTGATGGGCACACAAATGGCTCACTCTTGGATGTCACTACTTTCTCATTCAATCTATTCTACAACATATATCAGTCTACTAGGCACACCTTTTCAAATTTCCATTGCATATTTTCTCCTCTATAAATTCCAGTGTTTTTGGTTTCTTATTTTTCAGGTCTCGTGGTCCACATAAGATCCACCTCTCTAGATATTACTTGCTGACAATCCCCAAAATTTTCGGTGGTTGGGGTTTATTATACATTCGAGTATTTGCACAGTTTCTTTTGACTAAGTCCCTTTAGTGGGCCATCACTAGTACTGGACTTTGGCCACACATTTTCTATGCCAATTATTTAGTGGGTGTGAATCTCTTCCATATTTACATTACACAGTCCCTTCCATTGAACAGGAGCTCATACATATGGCTGGGCTTTTGGAAAATATTCACAATGTTTATTAGAAGGTTGACCTGGGAATTTGGCAATGGAAATCAGATCCTACTGGGTATTGATATCATCTGTGGCACCTCGCTGGACCTATCCATTGATGCTCTTCTCCAACATACATTATATCAGAAAGGAATTTTCTTTTTAAGCCAGATTATCTCACATTGGCAACATGGATACTCGATCTAGAAGTCTTCTACTGAGATGGTTTTTTCGAACATATAACCATGCCATGGAAATCATACACTGACAGAATAATATTGACAGGATTTTGTCTCGATGTTTTCGATGTCATAATTGTATGGGATGGAAAAATGAGGGGACAATATATTGTGGTTGCAGAGATCTATAACAACCTCATCACACAAAAACTCCATTTGAAGGAAATCTCATGTTTCAGAAATATATGGAGGAAATCATACTCTTCACCTGGCATGCCTCCAGGAACAAAATCCTTACATGGGGTACCCTAATGAAATGTGGCTTCAAAGGTCTGGGACACTGCCCTTTTTAAGCCTTATCTAAGGTGAAAAGACCATCAGAGGTCCCTTGATTTGGCGGATTGGTAGAAAAAATGACAGGGTAACATGGACTAGTCTTTGGAGTCCTAGGACCTAGCCTTCCTAGACTCAGAGATGGATCTCTCTATTGGGTGCAAAGGATGTGTTATTTTTTCTTTAGGTAGTTTATTTTAGGCTATTTGTTAAGTTTAGGGTTTGTTGATTTTTTTGGTTGGGTAATATGGTCAAGTGGAATAGGTGGAGTGAGAGGTCTTTGAATAATTTGGCTATGGAGTCAATGAAATTCATGAGTGTCTCAATGATGAATCAGAGTGTGTTGCAGGGCCAATCTAGCAAGGTGAATGGATCCTCAAGGTAATGTGTAAGGTGGAGTGAACATCAAATTTGGGAAAAACCAGGAGGTCTTAAATACATATAGTTAAAAGCTATAACTCATGAGGTAGAGAAAACCATTAAGCTTAATGAACAATACTTAAACTAATAAATATCCAAGATAAACATTCCAGTGAAACATATAAAGCATAAGAGCTTCTAACTTTAGTAAATTCACCTTTAGAATTTGGTAAAACATATAAGATAAAAAAAATAACTAAATGTATGAAGAGGGAACTCCTAAACATCATGGAGGGGGGTAGTGATAGAGTTGGAGGGCAGAGAGAGAGGATGTGAGAGAGAAAAGGAGAGTGGGAGGGAGAGAGAGAGATGGAGTTGGAGGGGGAGAGAGAGGGATGTAAGAAGAAAGACAGAGAGATAAAGTTGGAGTGAGAGAGAAGGAATGATAAGAGATATGGTGAGATATGGAGAGAGGAGGGGAGGTAAGAGAGATAGAAAGGGGGGGAGAGGGAGGGAAGGGGAAGCTGAAGACAAAGGGAGAGAAAGAGGGAGAGAGATATAGATATATAGGGAGAAATAGTGTTTGTGTTTTTGAGAGAGGGAGAGATAGATATAGAGAGAGAAAGTGTGTGTGTTTTGGGGGGGTGAGGTAGAGAGACAAGGAAGGATAGATGCAAGGATATATATATATATACATATATATATGAGGGTGGGGGGGAGAGGGAAGAATATTTCTTGCACTAGAGGCACTTATTTTAGTGTAGATGGTGATTTCTAATCGAATTTTACTACTTTCACTAGATGCATTGATTTCAGTGTAGATGTTAATTTCTAATTTTATTTGATTTTTTGCACTAGATGCATTGATTTCAATGTAGATGTTGATTTATAATCCTATTTGATTGCTTGCACTAGATGCATTGATTTGAGTGTAGATGTTTTCTAATTCTATTTGATTTCTTACACTAGATGCATTGATTTCAATGTAGATGTTGATTTTTAATTATATTAGATTGCTTGCACTAGATGCATTGGTTTTAGTGTAAATGTTGGTTTCTAAAACAGGCCCCACAAATTCCATCAGTCTTTCAAGTGTGACTAAAATTTTTGATAGGCCCCCACACATTTGTCAGATCTACTTTTACCAATGCGAGTGCGACTATCACTTCATATTTTGTTGCTGCGATGTACAGGCCCCACTGGGCCCACATTTTCTCATTTACCTGGACGGTCTCAAGTTTTATAGCATATTCACTTCAAACCATTCACACAGAGTGTTGAAACACGACAAATATTGAGTTGGGAATATAGATTGCTAAAGTGAAACATATAAATTTAGAGGAATTCTCTTTCTCATAACCAAATCACACCAATCCAAAATTTTAACAATTATTACAACTAGCAATTGCTCCTTAAAAGGAGCAAAAGGACACTGAAGGCCTGGGCAACGCTGCCGTGTTCCGTTACTGTAAGGCAGCAGCATGATAACTAGTTGCCAGTGGGAAGGAAAATAAAAAGAGGTGCCAGTCTCGTCCAACTCTCACACCACAAAACCGCAGCAAAACAAGAATGCGTAAGTTAAGGGAGCAACCACCAAGTGTTAAATTTTGAGAGGATAGAAGGGAGAATCTGGAGCAGATGTGGAGCATAGGGATTGGCTGGGATGAACAATGTTTCCTAGTCAATCCCATAAAAGAACACCTTCGGTGTGAATTTCATATTTGCATTTCAGTTGATTATTTTTTTAATAATCAATGAAATATATTAATTTTTTTAATAATCAATGAAATGGATTAAGTCCACCACAAAATTGGAAAAAACATTAGGAGAGGAAAGGCCTAGGAAAAACCCAAAAGTGAAAACATAGTGATTGAAAAAATTCTGGTAGGCCCCACAAATTCCATCAGTCTTTCAAGTGCGACTAAAATTTGTGATAGGCCCCCAAACTTTTGTCGGATCTACTTTTACCAATGCGAGTGCGACTATCAATTCATATTTTTTTGTTGTGATGTATAGGCCCCACTGGGCCCACATTTTCTCATTTACCTGGACAGTCTCAAGTTTTACAGTATATTCACTTCAAACCATTCACACAAAGTGTTGAAACACGAAAAATATTGAGTTGGGAATATAGATTGCTCAAGCGAAACATACAAATTTAGAGGAATTCTCTTTCTCATAACCAAATCACACCAATCCAAAATTTTAACAATTATTAAAACTAGTAATTGCTCCTTAAAAGGAGCAAAAGGACACTGAAGGCTTGGGCAAAGCTGTCATGTTCCGTTACCGTAGCGTGGCGGCGTGATGACTATTTGCCAGTGGGAAGGCAAATAAAAAGAGGCATTTGTCTCGTCCAATTCCCACACCGCAAAACCGTAGCAAAACAAGAATGCATAAGTTAAGAGAGAAACTGCCAAGTGTTAAATTTTGAGAGGATAGAAGGGCGAATCTGGAGCAGAGGTGGAGCACAGGGATTTGCTGGGATGAACAGTGTTTCACTGTCAATCCCATAAAAGAACACCTTCGGTGTGAATTTCATATTTGCATTTGAGTTGATTATTTTTTTAATAATCAATGAAATATATTTATTTTTTTAATAATCAATGAAATGGATTAATTCCACCACAAAACTAGAAAAAACATTAGGAGAGGAAAGGCCCAAGAAAAACCCAAAAATGAAAACATAGTGATTGAAAAAATTGTGGTAGGCCCCACAAATTCCATCGGTCTTTCAAGTGCGACTAAAATTTGTGATATGGGCCCACACATTTTGTTGGATCTACGTTTACCGATGTGAGTGCGAATATCACTTCATATTTTCTTGTTGCGATGTACAGGCCCCACTGGGCCCACATTTTCTCATTTGCCTGGATGGTCTCAAGTTTTACAGCATATTCAATTCAAACCATTCACACAGAGTGTTGAAAAATGACAAATATTGAGTTGGTAATATAGATTTCTCAAGTGAAACATATAAATTTAGAGGAATTCTCTTTCTCATATCCAAATCACACCAATCCAAAATTTTAACAATTATTACAACTAGTAATTGCTCCTTAAAAGGAGCAAAAGGACACCAAAGGCCTAGGCAAAGCTGTCATGTTCCGTTACCGTAAGGCAGCGGCGTGATGACTAGTTGCCAGTGGGAAGGCAAATAAAAAGAGGCGTTGGTCTCGTCCAACTCCCCTGCCGCAAAACTGCAGCAAAACAAGAATGCGTAAGTTAAGGGAGCAACCGCCAAGTGTTAAATTTTGAGAGGATAGAAGGGCGAATCTGGAGCAGAGGTGGAGCACAGGGATTGGCTGGGATGAATACTGTTTCCCAATAAATCCCATAAAAGAACACCTTCGGTGTAAATATATTACAAATACATGTAAAGTAAATAATAAATATTTAAAAATAATATTGATCTAAAAACATATTATTTAATATATTAGTGATTCTGAAAATTTAAAAATTTAAACAAATTTTACTTTCAGTATAGAAATGTATAAATATGAGGGATATGTATAATATATCAACATAAAATAATTAAAATATAAATATTATCAACTTAAAAGAAATAATAAATAAATAAATATAGCCACATACATATATATATATATATATAGATATATATAAACGCTTAAGAATCCAATAACAAAACCAATTAATTTTATTCATTCGAATAACCTGGATTCATTTTCCTTCTTAGTTGCGTTGGTTTTCATTCGCTAAATTTGTGCTCTGGAGTTACAACTAAGCTATCTAGCAATGATTTAAATTGTAATCCTATTTGTATTTTTGCGCTTTGATGTCCCACACTCAATTGTAGAAAATCTTCAAAACCTCTCAAATTCTCTTTACTTTAAAACAAAGCGTCACTGTAATTGACAAAGTGATATAAGTGATAATTAACTAAGTCCTTCCCATTGGCCCCATAGATTCCCGTATTTTATGTGATGGCTTTCAGAGTACCATGCTACGTCCCCATACTCGGGGGCGTCCACGCGGGCGAACAACTCATCTCAGCAGAAGGGCTTCGAACTGGATCTATCTCTTATCGAGCAGTCTATTGTTGCACCGCCTGATTACACAAGTCGACGTCAAAACTCTCGTTCAAAGGATGCCCTTACCAGAACACACAGAAAACATCTAAAGAAGAAGCAATCAGTTGCTTTTAAACCTGCTATGGAGATAACAGAAGTGATGATGGATCACAAAGATCTGGTGGGAAGGGTATCGAGTCTGCAAAAGAGGGCACTCATAGGATGATGGCTATTTATAGAGGGGCATGAGATCAACATCACGGACTAGGTTAAATGGTCCTAGTACCCAATTATTATTTACATGTCAAAGATTAGTCTTCTCTTCAATAATTGGTACAACTTCCACTTCCTAGATGAAAAAGATGTCAACTTGGTTGTAAACAAAGTATGGGTAAATGGAATGGAATTTCTTCATATTTTTCCCTGGTACTTGGGCTTCAACCCAATCATGGATGCCCCCAAGAATAAGACTTTGTGGGTCAAACTTCCATGCCTGCCACTGGAGTTTTGGACCCTAAAGGCATTAAGAACTATTGGGAACTCCATCGGGGCAACCAAATATATCGACCTTGCTATTTTAGGAGCCAACGATAAGCGTATCACGTGGGTTCTGGTGGAGGTATGCTTCTCCGGAGGATTGCCTGCTAAAGTGGACCTGATTTGGGAGAGGAGGAAGCATCGACAAAGGGTGGACTACTTGGGAGTCCCCTTTTGATGAACTATTTGCCACCAAATGGGGCATATGAGGCACAATTGTCTAATGAGATTTAGGGACTCTCGCCCGGCTGGACGCGGAAGCAGGACAAGGCACCCACATCCATTCCAGGGTGGCCAAGCAACATCACACAAATCAAGTAACAGCCTAGTTGTACACTCTGACGAATCTCTTGACGATCTTGATGAGGGCTCTGATCCTGCTTCTGCCATTTCGCCCCTTTGTAGATCCTTCAATTACCCAATCCCCCTTAGAATTGACAGTGAATCCCCATGGCCCTCTTCCAATTGATACCCCTTCTTTGGCCCACGGCTTGGGGCACACCCTAGTTAATCTCAGACCATCGTTGCATTCAGACGAAGCCTCTATCCTACCCGAAACATTTTCTGTTTCCATTCCCCCTGATAATCAGCCACCCTCTTCATCTCACTTTAGCCCTGACTCTGTCTCGCCTGCTATGCCTCTACTGGAATGGGCCTCGCCTTCCTCTCCCCCTCCTCACCCTATCGAGATGGGCAAGCTGATTCCCCTAAGAATGGTATTGAATCCGACCTTGAAGCCTTACTCAATGATCCCCATATTGACCTAGCTACACTCACTATTTTCGATAAGGTTCCCCCACAATTTGATGTTAAGCCTTCACTTTCCACTGCTTCGGGCCACAATGTTACCCCTAGTAAAAAGGCGAATCAGGAGTCTCAGAACTTCAGGTGCCAGACTAAGACAAGATCCATATTCAGGCAGAACTATTGGACCTCATGGAGGTCTCAATTTCATCTGCTGAGGAATTTCGGGCGCTCAGAGCAAATAGCCTGGATGGGGTTTCCAAATGACCAACACCATCTCTCTTAATATTAGGGGATAGGCGACCCCTCCAAGGTTCTACGCCTACGAGATCTTATCAGGGAGAATAAGCCAAATATTGTATTACTACAGGAGACAATGTGTGACAGAATGAAGGCCATCAAAGCGGTGTTAACTATATGTAAGGGATGGAAAGTGGCCAGGGTAAGCGCTATGGGATGAGCTGGTGGACTTGTTACTCTTTGGGACCCCAACGAAGCTAATCTCAGGGCCTATCGTTTTTTTGGGGGTATTTTCCTATCTGAGAACCTCAGAGGGATAAATGTGCCTATCCATATCATTAATCTATACACACCCTTCCATAACAGAAGTTATTTTTGGGATAATCTCAAGGTTTCAGAGATTTTAAAGATGGAAAATCTTATTTTGATGGGCGATTTTAACGCCACCTTAAATCCAGATGAGTCATGGGGATTGAAAGAAAAAAGAGACCCATTGGTCGAGCACATTTCATCCATTCTAGAATCAACAAAATTATGGGACATCAAACCTGTGCCCATCGCGCCTACATGGAACAACCACATAATGGGGGATAATTTCATTGCTAAGCAAGCGAAGGTATTCTTAGTGGGCGAAGTTCTTCTCACAACTCTGGGTCACATTTCAACTGGGATGTTAGTCTCAAATTTATTTGACCATTCACCGATTTATCTGAAATGGAGATCTGTACAAAAAAGTTGTGCCATTCCTTTCAAATTTAATCGCGCCTGGTTAAGCGACGCAGAATATGAAAAACTTGTTCGCGATAATTGGAATTTCAATCCACATTTGTTGGAATCGAGGGGATGGAACGGATTCCTTGCAAAATTACAAAGGGTAAAATATCTCACTAAGGAATGGGAGATAAATAAGAAGCTAGAGATGCGAGCTGAATTAAAATTCATAAACTCAAGACTGGCGGAAATTCTATCTGGTTTTTCCTATCATGCACCCGATAAGGAGACCTATTTGTTAATGGAGGAATTACAAAGGAGGAAATTGCAGATTCTAAAAGTGGAGGAATTGACATGGAAGTCAAAAGCAGGGTTAACTGGATGCGTGAAGGGGATTTGAATACAAAGTATTTCCATAAGACTGCAAACTAAAGGCGAAATCAAAACCACATATGGCACATTCAGAATAATGAGGGAATAATGACATACGATGAGGAGAAAATCCGCGAAGAGGCCCAGAAACACTTTGCCAATTTCTACAAGGCTGATTCAGACATCGACCAGGAATGTCAAAAATGGGTCTTACATCACATTCCCCATAGCTTTGATGAGGAGGCATGCAGGATCATTAATGCTGAAGTTTATAAAGAGGAAGTTATAGCCACTCTGAAATACTTTGGCTGAGACAAATGCCCATGGCCAGATGGATGGCCGGCAGAATTTTTCTGCCACTTCATGGATATTATGGAAAACGAGATTACTACCATTTTTGAACAAGGATGGATTATGGGACATGTTCCTACCAACATGAATTCCATGTTCTTGGCTCTGATCCCGAAATGCTCCGATCCAAAGGTATTCTCATATTATAGACCCATTGCGCTGTGTAATTTGATCTACAAACTATCTTCAAAGATAATTTCCAATAGGCTCAAGGAATACTTGTCAAAGACTATTGCGAGGGAACAATGCGGGTTTCTCAAAGGTCGTCTGATCCACGACGCAATTGCTATTACCCAAGAGGTTTTACATTCAATACACGTTGGGAAAAAGGAAGGCATTATTCTAAAAATCGACCTTCTCAAGGCATTTGATAGGGTAGATTGGTCTTACATTCAATTGCTCCTGTTGAAAGTGGGCGTCCCGATTGGAGCTATCAGGTGGATCATGGGATGCATTACAACAGTCAACTACGTTGTTTTAATAAATGGAAAGCCTTCTCCATTTTTTGGGGTTGATCGAGGACTACGGCAGGGTTGTGCATTATCACCCCTCAGATTCATTCTGATCATGAACGGGTTCAGTTGCCTCATGGACATGGCATGGCGCGTCGGGTACTTTACAGGATTCTCCTTCTCAAATACTATAAGTACCTCTCACTCGCTTTTTGCGGATGATATGTTGATATTTGGTATGATTGTGAGGAATCAATGGTTATACTTACACTACATGTTCAGTCCCTCTGCCGCTACTGGGCTCTGCATAAACAAGGAAAATTCCTTTATCATACATGGGCCCGGGGATGGGGAAGAGATTTCTTACATTGCTAGCTTCCTAGGGATTCAGAAAATGAAGGCTATCGAGGGTTTCACTTACTTGGGATATAGAATCAAGCCTTCAACCTATAGAAACAGTGATTGGGCTTGGTTAGTGGAGAAAATCAAAACAAAAATCTGTAAATGGACCCATGAATGGCTAACCTTGGGAGGGAGGCTCATAATGGTCAAGGCAGTACTTTCCCAAATTATTGTATTCTGGGGCCACCTCTTCTACATTACACAAGGGATTGTATCACAAATTAATGTTGTCATATCTAAGTTTCTTTGGGGTGGCACAACCCAGAATAAGAAAATTCATCTATGCCGCTTGGAGATCTTATTTGTTCCTAAAAAGCTAGGAGGATGGGGGATTTTGAACACTCGGGCACTCAATTCATCATTATTGATCAAGTCTTTCTGGAGGGCTCTTAATTACAAGGGTATATGGGCTGAGATTATAGCTTGCAAGTACTTGCCACATGAACCACTGTGGTTTATCTACTGCAAACATTTCAGCGTCCCCAATAAAAAATCTGCAATTTGGATCAGTTTCATCAAGGTCTTACCCATTTTAGAGGGAGGACTAGCTTGGTCCTTTGGCTATGGCAGGAAAATTCTGCTCAGTGGGGACAAGGTGTGTGGAATGGTTTCCATCCCTTTCCTCAGCATTAGATTACACCATTCCCTCTCTTCCAAAGGGATCATATTTCTATCTCAAGTCATAGATCGATGGGAATACAATGCACTGATTTACAAAACAGCTGCGCAATTAGCGCTCACAGGCTCGGAGGCGATGGAATGGATGAAGCATGTAGACATATTCCGATAGGCCAGCTTATCTCATACTAAGGAGGGTGACAAGCTGACGTGGGTTGGAAATATGCACAATGGCACACTGGTTGTAAAGCATATATATGACAACATCAACAGCTACGAGTCAATGGATTACATTATGCTCAGATTTGAAAATTACTGGTGTCAGAAAATTCCAACCAAAATTGTGTTGTTTGGATGGCTGGTATGGCGAGAATGAGTCCTTACATGGGATGGGAAACGGAGAAGGGGATGGCATGGGCCAAACAAATGTGTTTTCTGTCTATCTGAATAGGAATCCATCTCCCATCTATTTTTCACTTGCCTCTGCATAACTCACCTCTGGTCACTATTTAGCAATCATCTTCTTTGCGAGGATTGGACTCCATCAAATTTTGTTGAAGCTGCAAATCGCTGGGAGAAAGTGAGTGGGAAATTTCAATCATTACCCTTTTTCTTCATATGGGAGATTTGGTGCAGCAGGAACAGACGCATCTTTGAGGAGGTTCTAATCATGATCCCCCACGTATACAATGCCATTATGGGATGGATTAAGGACAGGGATCCATACAGGCCTTCCAATCGGGATGACTCCATCAGGATTCGCCCTCACCCTATCTCATTGTCGGCCATTTTCTTTGATGGCGCTTGTAAGAATGGAATTATGGGGTGTGGAGCATGGATCAAACCCTCTCAATCTGAAAGGATCCAGGTAAGCTAGAATGGGGGCAAAGGCACTAAAAATCTGGCTGAATTAATGGCCCTTTGGGGCGAACTACTGACAGCATGCAATCTCAATCTTAAACAAGCATCCATATACGGAGATTCAAAGATTATCATAGAGGCCTTCTAGGGTCTCTGTCCGCATTCTTCTATTACTGCACATGGATTGTTTAGAAGGGCTAAAATCCTATGGGAGAAATTGAATGAGCCTCCTCTCCATCATATCTTCCGCAATAAAAATACGCGAGCGGATATGCTATCTAAGAAGGGTCTAAATATGAATTACGACCATCTTCAGGTAACTCAATATGTTAACAATCAAGAGGTATGGACCAGCAACATACCAATTCCTTGACTCATATATTCTAGTGGAAGAAGTATTCTGCAATTTTGAGCTCGACTACACAACCACGAGCCTGGAAATTAAGCGAGCATGGAAATCATCAAGTGAGCCTACAGGAACAAGTTTTTTGAAAATCAATCCTTAGAAAGTCTTAAAAATAACATATAGTTTTTCACTGGCTAACAAGCTCGAATCATAGAATACCGCTCTCACTGTATGCAAGATCGAATCATAGTCTTGGTATGATAGATATAAGCTAAACTGGACTTTGATTCTCAATGTTCTTTCATATTGTGATAAATTGAAATATGAAGCTATTATGAGGAAAACAAATGTATGCCTTTTCTATCTGTAGAAGAAGTGCAATTGCTAGATGATCCTCAAATCCATATGATGCGGTTAAAGCCGATGAATGTACTGTTATTATCCTTATAATACAATGGTTTTTTCCTCTGAAAAAAAAAGGTAAAAGACTCCTCGATCTCCAAAGATTTGTTCGATAATCTATTTCATCTCCAGAGATATGATTTAAATTGTAATTATATTCGGCATTTTTTCTCTTTGATGTCCCACACTCAATTCTAGAAAATCTTCAGAACCTCTCAAATTCTCTTTAATTTAGAACGAAGCATCACTGTAAGTAAAAAAAACCAATTTTCACTTCCTAAGCGAGAGTAAATTAATGGAAATCATGTTTTAATATGGAATAACATAGAACAATATGATTGGTGCAAGATTATGATTTTTAAAAATAATAGAAATCAGCATGGTTGATGCAAGATTAAGATTTTTCAGGATTTTTTCATTATTTTTTAATACGAAATAGCATAATAGTACGGTGGATGCAAGATTACGATTTTTAAAATTTCTTGCGTTGAGAATTTGTTTTTAGTTTTTAATGTTTTATTAATTCACTTTAGTTTTCAATGTTTCTTAGATATTCAAAATTCTTCATTAAAAATTTGAAAATGTTTCATGAAATGAAAATAATAATAAAAAATAATAATTCCAAAAAAAAATGCATATATTTCTGAAAAAATAAAAGAAGATAGTTGTTGTTAATTTAAATGTTGTACGTTATTGATTCAAAAATTTAGAAAATTATAAAACATGAGATATAAGTAAATGATAGATAGATGTATTATTGTTACTTTATTTTGACATTTATTTTAGTTAAAAAGTATTTATATATTATTCATTTTAGGTTTAAATGTTTCTTAAAAGCTTTTCATAAATATATTTTGAAAATGTTTTATGAAAAAAATAAAATATGTATTTTTTATTTCATTTTATTTTTTCATAAAAAATATTATTTATTATTGTTGGAGAGAGACATTCCACAATCTAGTATGGGCCGTGTCTAAATATGTACGTGTGTGTTTGGGGGAGGTAGAGAGACAAGGAAGGAGATATAGAGGGTATATATATATATAGGGGGCTGGGGGAGAGGGAAGAATATTTCTTGCACTAGAGGCATTTATTTTAGTGTAGATATTGATTTATACTCGTATTTTATTGCTTGCACTAGATGCATTGATTTCAGTGTAGATGTTAATTTCTAATCTTATTTGACTCTTTGCACTAGATGAATTTATTTTAGTGTAGATGTTGATTTCTAATCCTATTTGATTGCTTGCACTAGATGCATTGGTTTCAGTGTAGATGTTTTCTAATTCTATTTGATTGCTTGCACTAGATGCATTGATTTCAATGTAGATGTTGATTTCTAATTATATTTGATTGCTTGCACTGGATGCATTGATTTTAGTGTGATGTGGTTTCTAATCCTATATGATTGATTGCAATACATGCATTGATTTCACTAAAGATGTTGTTTTCTAATCCTATTTGATTTCTTGCATTTGATGCATTAATTTCAGTGAAGATGTTGATTTATGATTGATGTAACTTAATGTATGATGGTACATTAATATTAAAGTGATTGGATTAACAATGTCCATTGATTTAAGCACAAAAAATTTATTGACAATGTGCATTGATTTTTGTGTTATAGTGATTCAACCTATTAATATTGGAGAGCTAGAGAGACAATCTATGATGCTTACTACAATAGCTCAAGTTAAATATTTAAATGGTTTATGATTTCAACTGCCTTTTCATATAATCCATATGAAAAGATGGCAAAACTAATAGTGTCACTACTAATATGTCAAAACTTGTGACACTCTCGATTTAGAGGGACACTATTAAGAATTAATTATTAAAACTACTCTTCAAGATATATTTAATACTTATGGAGGCACTATTAAAAATTAATTAGTTGTCAAAAGTTGTCATACCTAAAATTAAATGAAATAAATGTGCAGTATCAATCCTCTTGCAAATTATTGAAAATCACCAACTAATTAATAACGTACAATTACATACACATATAAAAATATTAAAAAAATAAATGTAACATTCACATATAATACCATCGAAATCCAAACACATAAACACACAAACCACTCAAAAGCATTCAAACATAGACGTCCCAAACCATTCAAGGAAAGCTACATAGACTAAATTAAAGAGAAGAATGATATGGTCATGCGAAGCAAAGAAAACATAATGTAAATATCAAAGTATGGAGTTTATCTCAATCATATACATAATAATGATAATCTAAAAATGTGATATTGTTGCCTAGATTTATGATTTATCATGGGTCGAGAGGGATCAAATCGACCAAGGTGCAAGCCTTTCTCAAATTATACATCCAAAAAGAAGGTTTGCACTTCAAGGAATTTGATCCCTCTTGGAGCATGATAGACCCTAAATTAGATTTATCTAGGTTGGTTTTAATAAAGTATTTATTTATTACCATATAAAATAAAATAAAAAGTTTTGAAAGTTTAAATGAAAGCTAAAAAAATATTTTAAATGAGAAATCCAACTTCATATTTAAACGGCATAATTTTTTAGTTTAGTATAACATTTCAACTTTTACATGAATATTCACATTATAATATATAGATATATTCATGTAAAAGTTTTAAAATGAGGAATTTGTTATATTAAAGATATGTGTGAATTAAAATAAATTATATCAATTTATACTTAGAATATTTAGTTAATATATTTTAAAAAATAAATATAATGTATAGATATATTTTTGTAAAAGTTTTTAAATTAGAATTTATTATATCTTTTTTTTCTAAGTAAGCTTAATTCTATTAACAGAGAAGTAAAATTACATAGTGACCGCAGTCAAGACACCTGCTCCGGAAAGAAGCAGAGATAGCAGGAGAAACATAAGAGGAGACTGCCCTGTAACAGGGAAACCAGTCTGACAGTTTGCCAAAACCCACGCAGGGGAGCTTAAAGTCCAAAATGAACAAAACAAACCGGAATTCCACTTAACCGAGTTAACAGACACCAGCTCAATAGAATGAGCTGCAGATACAGAGAAAAACACCACAGAATACTGACTATTCATCAAGATTTCCTGCCACGATGCAGCACCAACCTGAAGCGCGCAGGTCCGAGGCTAAAGCTTCTTCTGAGACTGATGGGCCAAGGTCAGCCTGCGCCATCTCCACCTCTGGGATGCTACATGCTGGAGCTTCCAAAGGCTGCCTTGCCGCACTTTCAGCCCCATCATGAGGGAACAAAGTTTGGGCGAATTCCACACCTATCTCCGTCATGGGAGAAGTGGTGTCCTCCATTTGGGCGGTCTCATGAAAAACTACTGTGAAGATGGCTGTGATTCTCGGGAAATTCAGAGCACTATTGAAGATGAACCGAGCATAACTAGTGGTGGGAGGAGGAACAGAAGCAGGAGGACAGAGAGTGTGGGAGCCCCTGTGACGAGAATCCAAAGAAATCCATCTCCCACTGCACATATGAGGATAGTGGCCGCCCACACGACCTCTTGAAGTAGCAGTCGAAGCATAGGACAGGCTAGAGGGTCGGGTGGAGGAGCGACCTCTGTTGCCACCTCTGCGGCTTCTCATTCTGTGTCTCAACCTCGGCATATTGGAACCAAGAGTAGGAGGAGCGAACACAAATGCGGGATTGTCCAAATGCGGCAGGGGGCCCAAGGCACTTGCGAACAGAGTCGAAATCTCCCTCAACGCCCTTGCAGTAGGACCACAACGAGCCTTCCAACGCCCATTCCTCTCTCCATCACAATCAATAAGCTGCAAAGTAGAACAGACATCCACCAGTGGGTAAACGATTTTGAAACCATAAACAGAATTGAGAAGGGACCGGTGTGACCGCCTAAGCTGCAAGGAGAAATGAACGCCAAGATTCCCTTTATCATTCCTGCTCCTGCTATGAGGATCCTCCGTTCGATCATGAGCATTGAAGAGAGGTGAGTGTTCCAGCATGCAGAGGCATGCGAGGTTAAAACCCTGCACGATAGTCATAATGCGGAAGGCCAAACCTCTAGACCACAATCCTGTGAACTGTGCAGGCTGTAAATGCTGAGATCTGTTGGGCGGCTGCGTATTTACCTTCTCGTCCGGGGTGGGCAGGTGTCGACCCACTTCGTCACACCCCTGTCCCATTCTTCTAGTCATTTTTTTGATCACCTGCATCCGGGGGAGAATTTATTATATTAAAGATATGTGTGAAATAAAATAAATTATATCAATTTATACTTAGAATATTTAATTAACATGTTTTAAAAAATAAATATATATATATGGCTAGGATTGAAAGTTAGTATAAGTTTATGTGATTTTATTGATTAAAAATAAATGTAAAAACAAGCTCGATTGTGATGAGATTTTATTGATTAAAGTTAAAGTAAAAATAAGCTTTCTTGTGATGAGATTTTATTGATGAATGATAAAGTAAAAGTTATCGGAGTGTTAAAAAAAAAATGTGACCAGAGAACATCACAGATTGAAAGTTAGGAGGCACTTATGAATTCCGTATTTGAAATTCAGTTGATTTTATTTTTAATAATCAATAAAATGGATTAAGTCCACCCTAAAACTGGAAAAAAATTTAGGAGAGAAAAGGCCCAAGAAAAACCCAAAAGAGAAAACATAGTGATTGAAAAATTTGTTGTAGGCCCCACAAATTCCATCGGTGTTTTAAGCGTCCACATTTTTTCGGATCTGATTTTATGCACGCGATCAAGCAGGTTGTCCTTCACATGTGTGACTACCACTTCATAGTTTGTTTCTGCACTGTACAGGCCCGACTGGGCCCACATTTTTGTGTTTTAAGTGCCCACATTTTGTCGGATCTGATTTTACGGATGCAATCAAGCAAGTTGTCCTTCACATGTGCGACAATCACTTCATATTTTGTTGCTGCACTGTACAGGCCCCACTGGGCCCACATTTTCTCATTTGCATAGTCGGTCTCAAGTTTTACATCATATTCACTTCAAACCATTCACAAAGAGATCAGGGTCGTCTTCATACGTTGAAACGCGACACACAGAGAGAGTTGAGAATATAGATTGCTCGAGCGTTTAATGTTTATAAATCCTCTGCAAAACCATTACATTTTTAATGTCTCGGACATCAAAAATTGGCCAGTCTGAGTAGAAAAAGGTGATGAGCTATAATATTTTTCACAAAACTTCTGAGCTATATATAATTAACTTATTGTGAAAGTAATTTTTAAAATTGATGACATTGAGCATAATGGGCAAGGAAAGATATAAGAGGAAGGCTCTTTCTCAGAGCCAAAACAAATTATCTCAGAATTCTATTAATTAACACAAATGTGTCTGACTCAATATTCACTAACCAGCATTTTCACCAAAAGGTGCAAAGACACGCTGATATAAGTGTAGATGAATGTAGAGTAACGCAGAAGTAGAGTTGTAGGAAACAAGGATGTGGGGGTGGAAGGCATGATGAATCAGGGGGTGAGGGGAGGAGGTAATGATAAGGAATTGGTAAAGAAGAGGGTTGCATGTGGGACATGGATGTGTTATTGAAATCTGGCAAGTTTTCGCTGCAATCATATGCCCTCATAGAATAATTGAGGAGATAGATATAGCCACAAACTAATAGGGAAGATGATGAATCAAGAAAGTAAAGAATTGGAAATTAAAATTGCTGAAATAGCAAGATGAAAGTGGAAGAAGACATATATGGAAATGTTGAAATCCACCCTATCACATAAATTCTCTATAATTATGCTTTACTCAATCCATGAGCTCATCAAGTCCCCACTCTTCACCAAATCTTTATTTATAAAAGGTTTATCCATGGCATGGAATTGAAAGTAGTGGAATAGTTTGTTATTACATCCACAATGATGTGTTTTCGCGACATCAAAATTGCTATTAACATATACATGGTAGACTTTGTCAGCATGAGTAAGCACAAGATTTGTGGTCGATTCCTTGATTCATGAAACCAACTTATTGTTTCCTACTTGAGTAACTTTATCTATAACATAATCAGGTCAAGAAATTATGGAATTTCATTTCTTGAAGTTACACAGCAGACGAGTTTGTTTCTTATCAATTCAAGAAGTGCATCAATGATGACCTAATGGAAAATGGATTTTTTTCCAATTGCTTCTTTGGTAATCAACAATGAAACTACAAAAACCTTAGCAATTCATAGGACAAAACAATAATCAGGTGCATTCAAACTCTACCTTTATAAAGTTGCCCTTTATAAAGTTGGAATGGAAGATTATAGTTTTGTACCATAATAGGCTGCCAAGTCATGGATAAAACTCTTTTTGATCACTCCTGAAATGGACCTTTGAACAAATCTTACATTTTCACCCTTGAGATATGAATAAAGGCTTGGAAAATGGGCTAATTCATATCACTGGTGTTATTATGTAGCATTTTTATGTCACTACTCCATCGATCACGAAAGATAAAACCAATATCTTGAGGCTTGGAATTATAATTCCTTGCATTGCTAGAGCCTCTGGCCCAGGGTAAATTTCCTAGTGATTATCCATATACCATAGCCCTAAAATAATAAAAAATTGAGAGATTCTAAAGCTGACCAACTTCAAATTCCATTTGTGTAATTGTTCCAAAATGAGACTCCAAAATACTAATTAGGAAAGACTGATAGTATTTTGGGATATTTTTTGACCCTTCGAATAGATATTTTACCATAGACCATTATCATGCATTTTCTAGAAAAGTATAAATTAGGATAATTATATTATATGGACTTCCAATCCTATACACTGCAAAATGTTGCAAAGACAGAAATCATAATAAATCTACTATAAAAATTTAAACAATAAATATTTAGTTCTATAAGTTGACTTTGGATTTTTTTTTTTTTTTTAAATTGATTCAAAACCTTTTGACTCGAGAGTGGAACTCCTTAGAAGAGCGTAAATAGGTCCAAAAATTTCATAAAACATAAGTGCTGGAGATTTCCTGCATTTATTTGAAACCATGATGACTACAAAGCGACTAGACACTTCACGCAATTCATAGAATGCAAATCTTATGAAATGTGTTTTCGATGCACATGTAAAGATGATTACTAGCATGAGTGGATACATTTGAACATCAAGCTCTCACAACCTTACATTTTTATATTCAAGATTGGAAGTGGATGCAATATCACAAAATTAAATCGTGATGGGACTAGGTGTCACTAAGCAAAGAGTTCAAAGTTCAAATTATGTGTATGTATGAGAAAAATTGTTTCACTCTTTCAAATTGGTTTCTTTCTATTATCATATTTAATTACAAAAAATTAACACATGTCCAACTAATCAAATAAATCTAGATGAATATTAATAAAATGTTTGAATTGGTTTTAATTAATATTAAAACAAACCAAAAACTTGTTAAACGAAGTATAAGAATTAAACCAAAAATTCATGAAAATAAGTACAAAATCACAATGGCGTGGTTCTCAATCGCATAAAGTATTAAGAACCAAATGGAAAATTCCATCCCAAAAAACCTTGGTAAAAAATCATAGTTTAGAAACTATGGAACAAAATGTGTTGCTTCTTAAATACGTAATGTTTACATACTCCTGCCACATTGCAAAAGAAAAAGAATGGAAAAAAATAAAACCCTTATAAGATGTCGAGGGATATTGGTAGACAACACTGAAAAGATCAACGATTCTCTCTACTGAATACACCCATAAATTGTAACTTGTGCAGCACATTTATCATTTCAAAAAACACACCTTCAACAATCAAGCTATAAAATAGCCAAAAAGCATGAAAACACATCTCAATGATGTCACAGACAGATCAAATTGTAACGAAAATTCGATAACAAATTCTTTTTTCTGGAAAAGGCATGTTTCACCCTTAAATCTACATCTACTAAATGAAATTCAAATGAAAACCACTATTACCATCCACACACATTCAAAGGAACATTTTTTTTTTATGTTTCCACTTATAACACTGTAAAAATGAATGATAAATTCGACTCACTCATTCATCTAAGAGAAGTACAACATTTCATTAACTTAATTAACAAAAAAACAGTTGGAAGCACACAACTGTTATTTTACCAAATGAAATTGAAAGGAGAGAGACCTCTACAAATTACTTTAAGAAACTAGATTTATAATGGTGGCAAATTGGAAACTTCTAAATTCACAATTATGTGTCTAATAAAAATTGGGGATAAAATTCATGATGTTAGAGCTGCAACATTAAGCTTCAGACTAGTTGCTAAATTCTCAAAGCTTCATGACAACTGCACTTCATTAAGACTATATTCGAATGCTCTATTCCCAACTCCTATCATTTCCTTTAAAATGGCAATTGTAGGATATGTTCCAAACATGTTTGTGTGAAATATCAGCCTTGGTTCTACCTTCTTCAATCTATTGGCCCTCTTTAGGTTCCATTGTGCCAAATAACCTAAATTTGGAAAAGAAGGAAAAATATAGAAAATAGTAGAGCCAAATCTCTGCTAAATTGCTCTCCATCCTCTAAAAACTAACTATTTCCTCCTAACAAGTGTCTTTATCAAAGCATTGACCTAAACAATGAAGCATTGCCATGGAAGTCGATTAGTTTTGTATAGAAAACCAGGTTGTTGAAGAGACTTGCTAATCAATCTTTGCACAATGTGGCTTTGTTTCTGCTCAAGATTTATTTATCCCTGCGACTATCAAATAATGCATGTGTTCATCATTAATCCTATGTAAAATATGAGAGCTACAGGAAAATCCTGCATGACTAAGGAACATGCAATAGAGCCAAATGAAGCTACAAAATGATGCAAAACCCTTTAAAATAAAATCAAAACTCCTAAAGGGAATGTAGGCCCTTTGCAACCCTAAAAATTAAAAACATATCAGTGAAAGACCCAAATCTAGTCTAACCTTTGATGCAAACAACATAAAATAATAATTAATCCCAAAAGAACAATTAAAGAAAGGAAATCATTGTTACAAATATGTACTAGAATGGAGAGGTTCAAAAACATTCTTACAAAACCATTAAAAATAAAATCAAAACTGCAAAAGGGAATGCATGCCCCAACAAGAATTCAGTAACATAAAAACCATAATTTACTGGGGGTTTATTTCTTGCAATAGTATCATAAAAAACTAGAGATATCATTGGTTTTCATAATAGGAATAGTTGAAACTAACATTTCCACAACCTTCAATTGAAGGTAAACGTCACTGGAGTTTGTGATTTTCAGAGGCATGTGACCTCAAGTCACAAAAGCTAGAATTTGGATTCCTAATAAGCATTAAGTTACATTTGAACCTCAAGGCTAGTGGAAAAAGAAAAGTAGAAAATCCAGAAGCAAAAAAATGTCAAATCCATAAATCTAAAAAAACATGGAAAATATGTTACTATTTGGCTGCAAGACTTAATTCAAAATTTTCTTATGATTGTTGTTCCACTTCCATGCATTGCAATGAGGTTAGTTGTGTATCTAGATGAAGATCACTATGAGACCAAAAATCCCCTCCCTACTAAATGCATTGGATCTCTTTACTCCATATGAACATCATCTTGGGTAGCATCGTCTAGATGGACATCCAATTGAGTGGTTGGTTCTCGGAATTGCTCAAGTGTTTTCGTATGGTGAAGATATAAACCACTTTTCTAATCATTGAACTTTTCCACTCTCCCAACGACAAGTTTGTTTCTCTTGAAACAGTGGAAAAACCAGAAAAAACGTTGGTCAACCAATTCATCTCAGTTTTTGAGGAGCATTGAACTTTTCCACTCCCCCAATGGTAAGTCTCTTTCTCTTGACATAGTGGGAAAAACCGTTGGCCAACCAATTCATCTCAGTTTTTGAGGAGCTAGCAATTTGAGACAACATTGAACAAATACATAGCATTGGTGATTCTTGGGTACCTCTTGTAGATAATCCCTTACATCTGATTTTTTAAATGGGCTACTGAGTTTAATAGACAACTACTTTTGGTCATTACTTTAAATTTAGTTAAAGATACAATATATGGATGGAGTTTTTAAAACTAAAAAAATTCATTAGTTCAAAGACTAAATCATATCAAGTGATAGCCCACCATCCACAGACCTGGAAGGCATAAAAGAAAACCATAACTAAATGACTCATGCCTAGTAAGTACTAAAACTTGTCAAGTAATTGATTCAAGTCCATACAAAGAAACAATGATTAGCTCTCCATGGATGACAACATACAATACCTATAACTAGATATATAGGTAGGTTCATTAGTATGTACAACCAAGTTTAAACATTTGAAAAAATTAGAGGTAAATAAACACATAAATAATAAATTTGTTTACTCTTAGTGCCAAAGAAATTAAAATGTAATATAAAAAACTCTTTCTCACTAGTCATTAATCTAAAAAACATGGAAAAATAGAAAACCTGACCTTCAGTGGCAATCCCCAATGTTCCCCAATGATGGATATCAACATGGTGCAGCTTTGCATATAACCCCTTAGAAAGTGCCCTTGACTTTCACTTGTTTAGGATATGCAACAAAGATGCTTTCTAGGTCAGAACAAGAAAAGAAAGAAAATATCTAGGAAAATAAGAAAAGTCTCCATTTCAATTACCTCAGAAAATGAAACTTCAGCTTTCAGCCCGAAAAGAATATCTGATATTAGCAACACATGCCATCCATATGAAGTGCAATGCAGACGAAAATTGTCATCCTCTAATTCAATGCACATTGGTTCTAGGCAATGAAAATGTTTTGAGTAGTCATTTCATCCTGATACATTAGCCATGCTAGTTAAATAGTATAATTAAATTCCTCCAAAAAAAGTGTTACAACAACAAAATGGGTATTGGCATGAACGTTTTTAAAACAAATAACAAATGAAATTATATTAAACAGAAAGTAGCCTTCTTGCAAAGAAATTACACATTCGACTAAACCTAAGCTGTTCACTCTTCTAATTCCACAAAATACTAAATAATCCACAAAGAAAAATGATATGAAAATAAACACGTTAACCTCTGAATTTATGCATACCTTTCCATTATTTAAATCGCTCTTGCCATTCTTTGAATCGCTCTACATAAATATTTTATTAGTTCATAGTGAGTTCTCATATGACTAATACTTTGGAAATTCTTCTAGAAAATCCAATCGAAATTCATCAACCATTTTCTAGTAATAGGTATAGGTATGCAGAAGAAACTGCTCCTCAGTTGCTCAGGTTCGCATATGCTAATAAGCCAAAGGTCATGGGCCCCGTTTTGTGGAGAATTGAATGGTAAGGTATTTTTCCTGTGATTTTCCTTTCTGTGAGTGTTATAAGGTATTGATGTTGTGAGTGTTACAACACCCATATTCTTTTTGGAAGGGGAAAAAAATTATTTTTTCATTGCTTAGGATATAGGTGAAACCGAAATAGAGGAACATGCCATGTAGGTAACAATTTCTAAAATAATCTAAACGTTGACATTACATGAACTTTGGGGCTTTCATCACGAGTTAGAAAACTATCACCCAAGAAAATGTGAATGGTGATACATCAATTAAGAAGGGAAATGTTTTTAAGATCCCTACTTAAAAGTCCTGGACAAAATGAAATCTGTTAGGAGAAGCCATAGGAGGAAAAGTGACCTACATGTAAATCTCCCATTGATGGTAGATGGCAGGTGAATGCAATGCGTTTCAATGTTGTTAGCTGGACTACAACTTGAACACTACAAACATATGTCCTAAAGACTGTGAAAGAACTCTTAACAAAGTATTCTAATTGGATCACCTAATTGCAGATTTAAAGATATTTGGCAGCCATAATCGATGTTAGGGCTATCTGTTATGTGTAGCTAAAGTGATCTTTTACGGTGAAAGATTCATACTAACAAATGTTACACCATTTTTTCGTCATCTAACCTATTATCATTAGATGAACCCAAGTACACCATGTAAGACCAATTTTACACTAAAAATTGCTTTCACCATGTGAAATAACTTATTTGTTTATATTTCTCGGTCATATTTAACCCAAAACAAGGAAATTAATTAAATAAATCCTTATTTATTTAATTATTTCCTAAGAATAAGTTATTTAAATCATTATTTAAATAATATTCATAGTTAAATTTGACTAAATCATCTATAAATAATTAAATAAACCATTATTTTTTTAATTATATTCCCATCATTTCCCTAAAATAATAAATAAATCATTTATTTATTTATTATTTATAAATAAAGGAATTGACCCAAGTCAAAAATCGTTTTCCCTCCAACAAATATAATAAAATATTCCTAAAGGGTGATTCTAGAATTCGATTAATAATATTTTATTCATGTACCGAGTTCTAGACCGCCCTAATATTTTTTTATAAATAGAAGGGTTTTCCCCATTCATTAGTCACCTCCATTGCATTAGATCACTCTGGATCTACTCTTGGTCACCTTTTTCATTTTCACCTTGTGAGCTCCCACTGAGTTCTATGTTTGTCTGGGTTTTCTACACCAACAAGAGAGAGGAATTTTAGATCTGAAACGCTGAGGATTTTCAAGAACCCATCCCATTGAGGAGAACCAGAAAAGACCTTTCTTGTTTTCCTCTCAGGTGCCCCATTTCAATATAATATAAAAATTCTTTCAAATACATTGTTCTTGTCTTGTCTATTGGATGCATGGAGCCATATTTTTTTTTATCTGCTTAATATATTTTATGCTTAGATCTGGATTTGGGCAGCATTATTTGGATCACCTAATTAAAAATTTAAAGATGTTTGGCAGCCATAATCGATGTTAGGGCTATTTGTTATGCATAGCTAAAGTGATCTTTTACGACGAAAGATTCATACTAACAATTGGCGACTCCACACGGGTTTTCTTTTGCGACTGCTGTTGTTTTATATATTCCTGCATATCCAGCAGTTTCAGACCCTAGGGTTTCTCTTCAGTTTTCTGTTTTTCCTATTTTTATAGTCTTTTTCACCTCTAAAACCCTAAAACATTAACATTTTTAACTTCTTTGTGTTTTTGGCCCTATTGCGCAGGTGATAGGCATCAGCCGCAACTGAGACGACAACTTTTTCTTAAATCTTCCGTCGAAAGACCCGGATCTGTAGGTCGCACTTATTGGCCCAAAAAATGCGACCTAGCCTTGAGGTCGCACTTTTCTGCCCCAAAACTGTGACCTGGACTGAAATTAGGTTAAAACCTGCGACCTGCACTTTTTTCTGCAATTTTCCAGCACTTTTTCTAGGTTTGTCTGAAGCCTCTGTTAGGGTTTTCCAACCTTTGTCTCCGCCCATTTAGACCTGTTTTTTATCTGTTTCACTCAAATAAGTGGGAATCTTGCCCCTTAGGGCTCTCGTACCCTCCACATTTTTTGCGAGAGTTTTTTTTGTTTCATAAGTCTTAATTTCCAGAGTTTCAGCCTTATTTCCTTCAGATCTGATACCTCATTTTCAGATCCCTTTAGATCAGCTCTTATCCCTTTCAAATCCCCCCATATAGTTTTTTTTTGGGTTCATTTTTAGGGCCGCCTCCTTGTCCCCTCTACTGTTAGTTGATCCCCTCCTTTTTACTAGCAAACTTGCCTCTACCTCTTTGCTGTTCTCTGCACCTCTTTTCAGTAGATTTCTCCTTTGGATCCCCGTCCCTCTCAACCTTAGATCTAGAGGCTTCTTTTGGTGTGCTTTGAGTAGATTTTTTCCCTCTTATAGAATTGTTTTGAGAGACCTGCCTTCTTGGTTTAGATTGATGCATTTTTAGCTGATAATTTTCTGTTCTTTCAGTCTTATTTACCGCAGATTTATTTTCAGTTACGCAACACACTTTTTCTTGTACTCTCAAAACGTTTGGGTTTAATCAATTAAAATTAACGCACGTCACACACTGACCCTAAGCAAAGAAGAGCCTGCTTAACACTGCCTGGCAAAGACTTTAAAATCAATTAATACTACACCTCACTGCCCTTGTTTCGACATTGACCTTACTTGATTTTGCACCCACCTGCCCTTGTCGATTTTTCTTCTTCCCGTCATCATTACAATTCCAAGGCATTTGTCCCAGAGACTTATTGGCCTCCACCCTCAGTTTCCGGTTAGTCGACTTCCTCCTTCCCGTCGTCATCGAGTAAGTCCTCCCCCGAGTCCGCACTCCGACTCTTCCTCTGATTGTTCGGGTTCTCCCCCTACTCCTGGTTCTCCCCCTATTACCTTCACCATGTCTAGTTCAGGGCCTACCACTAGTGGCAACCCCAGTTCTACTGCTGGGTCCGTTTCCAGTGGAACCACTACGGAACCTACCTCGACTGCCCCGTTGCTCCCTTATATGACCGGTCTCAGTCGCCCCGACTTCAATCAGCTGATCAATGATCATATTCACCACGATGTCAATTGGCCTACTATGCCAACAAAGCTCCCCTCTGACATTCCCAAGTTTGAAGGCCTTTTTAGTGAATATCCCTCCAACCATATCCGATATTTCCACATGTGTTGTTCCTCCAATTCCATCACCAATGACTCCATCCGTCTTCGATTGTTCCAATGCACGCTTACCGGCGAAGCTTCTAAATGGTATGTTGATCAAGCCACCTCTTCCCATACCACCTTTGCAACCATTGCCCAAGCCTTTTTATCTTATTTCCAGCTCCCTCTCCGATATGAAACTGGTACTGAACTCTTGACTTCTTTTCATCAATCCTCTTCGACCCGCCTTTCCTCTCATGTCCAGGAATGAAAATGAAGATGGAGCTTATGTCGCGCTCCCCCCTTTGAAGATCGGGTTTATATGGACTGGTTCCTTCACTCTCTCTTACCTCCCATTGGCAAATATGTCGCATCCCATTTTCCCCAAACCGAAGAAACTACCCTCCAAATAGCCTTGAAATATGACCTTATCTATGCTCAATCTGGTTATGTCTATACCGTCCTTCCTAACCTCCCCAAGCCTGGTGGCCCTAATGCCTTGGGGGCATCTCATTCTGCTGATGGTATCATTGGAGCTCTGTCACATACCTCTGCTCAACCTCTTCTAGGCTATGGTTTCCCTCCAGGAGGGGCCAGCCCCTCCGGCACTTTTCCCCCTCCAGGTAGCATGTATCCAGGATATGGCATGCCCCTCCTTTTGCCCACACTCCTGCTTACCTCAATGTTTCCCATCCCACCCCTTATCCTTACCCACAGCATGGTGTCCCAGCTCCTCCAGCATTTGGACCTCCCACTCCTTTGCCTTCTCTACCCCCGCAACCGCACTTACTACCCCCTCCAGGGCAAGTATTTGCGCAGCAGGGTGCAACTAATCCTCTTTATTCTCAAAGAAAGAGGAAAGGAAATCCATCCGCTTCTGGTAATAGTGGATCCAATCCTTCCAGTATTGATTCTAACACTGCCAACCAGCCACAGGGCTCTCAGCCCAAGCTGGACAGGCCACTTCGCACCAATAAGCCATGTTCATGTTGCGGTGTTTATGGTTATTACAATTACGATTGTCCCCTATCACCACAAATGAGGCAGAAGTGGGAGTCTCAGGCCACTGTGCGGGGACAACACTCCTTTCCTACTGTCCCTCCCCATATGGCTACTTCTCAACCCGTTGTGTTTACCAATCCTTTCCCTCAATAAGGATTTGTGGCTACTCAATCACCTCATGCCCTGGTAACCACTCAACCTTCCCATTCTAGTTCCTCTGATTACCAGATTCTCATGATGGCCTCTGACCAACCTCTCACCATCGACCTTAACCTTCAAACTCAGTCTCATCAGTACTCCACACCTCTCGTTCCGTCTGTCTCCGAGTCCCCATCCTCAGGTCCTACAGAGCCTCTGTCGACACCCAATGGTCCCTTGCAAATCCATCCACCCAAATTTGAGGTTCATACCAAAATTCCTAAGGGCCCATTATGCTGAAATGCTGCCTCTGGTCGGGCTTCCCATTCATACAGCATAGTAGATGATCTGGCACAATCTCCTGCTGCCATTTCAACACTGGAACTCCTCCAGTCGTGTCCTTCTCAAAATAAGGCTCTACTATCTACCGTGGGTGCTATAGATCCTGCTGATGACCAATTAATTGTTTTTGATGCCCGTCAGTCAGACCATCCCCCCCTTCCTGCTTCTGTTGCTTTCCAAATCCCAGTCAAAATCCGAAATTCCAATGTCGCTCGGTGTATTATTGATGAGGGGTCATCTACCTGTGTAATGTTCGCTTCGGTTTGGAAACAACTCAGATCTCCTGAGCTAGCCCCTTCCACAATCACCCTTCGTGCGTGGGATGGCCATGCCTCCTAGCCCATTGGCCTATTTCGTAACTATCCTATCACCCTTGCCGGCAAGACTGTTTGTGTTGACGTTGAAGTTATAGACGCCCCTCTTGACTACAACATTATTTTGGGGCATAGTTACACCTATGCCATGTCTTCCGTCCCATCCACAATCCACCGCAAGATGTTTTTCCCTCATAATGGTAAAATTGTCACCATTGACCAGTTGACATATCATGAACCCAAATCTCAGACCTCCCCTAAGTCCACCATCTCTACTATCACCAATAAGCAAACTGTTGATTCTTTGACCATTGTTTCTCCTGGCGTCTACAAAGACTCCTCCTTGCTTGGAACCTTCCCAGGTCCTCCCCCTCCTCCTGTCTCTGATCCCAGCTTAGCGAATGTTTGCATGATGAAATCGTCTCAGGCTACCCTTCCACAACCTGCTTCAGCTAGTCAGCAACATCAACCTCGTTCATCGCACCCTACTCCTAGCCCTTCGCCTCAGCTGACTGAACCTCTCCCGCCTGGACCTTCCCCTCCCCCTCACACTCAGGAACCTCCCTACCCTCCTGAGTCGGTTCCATCAGGTCTCCACCATATGGGAGTCATCCCTCCTGGCCATTACCTCGCCGGTCAGATACCTTTCCTTGGTCCCCCCCCCCCCCCCCCCCCGGGAGTCTATTCAGTTCCTATCATGGCCACCCTTTCCCTCCCTAATTTAACCTTGGGAATACCAGTATGGTATCTTACTCCTCCAGCTGAGACCCCACCAGGTCACCCCAAACCATACATTGCTGTGACACCTATGCAAACGATCCCCTTCGCCCCTTCCACTGCTACAGTGCCCCTAGCCCCTCCGCCAAACCATCCTCATGCTGTGACAGCTACGAGCATGAAAAGAAAAACTCGCAAGGTGGCATCCAAAGACAAGGCCACCGCACCTGACCCTACCCCCCCTCCACCCGCCCAGCCTTGTGCCTTGTGTGATGGTATCGTTCATGCCACCCATACTTGTCCTGAGTTGCCCCGTATCCAACCCATGGTCAAAGTCGCGTTCCCTGAATCAACGGCCCCTAAAACCTCTGTTTCTTCCTCATCCGCAACCAAGAACCCAAAGACTCTTCGCACCAACAAACCCTATGCTCTATGTGGTGTCCATGGCCATTATTCTCACCATTGTCCTCACCTCATGCATTACCGAGCCTCTTTAGAGGTCATTCGTGAGTGCGAAGTTGAACAAAATCAATCCGCCTCTCCCATCCTTGCTCAGTATGCGTCAGGTTTACTCGAGGACCCCCCTGCTACCATTGAAATTCCTCCCCCTGATGTTGAGATGTCGAAACCTGCTGCCCCCCTCCTATACCTATCATCATCCACACAACCCTCGGAGTACATTCCCTCTAAATCCACTCCATCTGTTTTTCTTGATTCTCCTTCAGCAACATTCTTGGGCTCTTCATGCTTTGACCATATTTTTACTTGTTCTTCTGTCATTTCCCCTGATGACCCATATGTGCGCCTCTCTTCCCATACTGATGATTTAGGTAGCTTTGCAGCATTGTGTGGTTTCCTTGACCTTTCCCTCTCTTCCCATAATCACGATGATACCATCCGTATCTATGATGTACTTCGCAGCATTGGAATTTATTAGACAAAGTCTGAACGTAGATTAAGTTCATTTTGTTCGAATGATGAAGGATCATTTTTTTAAGTTGCCTATGTATGTGGGTCCATTTATAGTAAATATGAGGCAAGCATTTAATGAAGCTAATAGGATGTTAGAAGGTATGCAATTGTTGCTAGGTGAGAAATGGGCCTATCATCCTCACAAGGTGATTTCTAACAGAAGGGAAAATGGATATTCTACTTGCATTCATGATAGTAATCCTGAAATAGAAAAGTTGGCTATTAAAAGTTTTGCAAACCGTGTTAGTTCCAGCATACAGACTCTCATCACTTCTAAGAAATTGAGCAAAAGAATTAAAGAGACAGTTGTTGATTTCGAAGATGAGGAATAGAGAGATGAGAAAAGGGAAATATTACCTAAAGAAATACCAAGCACTCAGATTGGTTTCCTCCTTCAATTAGGAGATGACCAGAATGTACCAGCTTCACCCAAAAGACATGAAGATGTTCAAGACCAAGTCCCTTTCATCAAGCAGGTTTTTTCTCAAATTGCTGAGAGGAATGAAAATATGAAAGCTATTATGGAAGCGCAAGATGAATATAAGATTACTCCTGACCAAACTAGATTATTTACTACCATGGACTTAGAAAGGGACTAGTTTTAAATTTATATTTCTCACCCATCTAAAGTGACAGTAGGGTCATCAAGTAGTTTTAAAAATGTAAATTTAACCGTTGATGTGAATAAAATTCCTTTACTTGATAAATTTAATTTACATATGCAGATAAGGAAATTGATTGTTAATGATCTAACCAAGTCTATTGCAACTACTCAAAAGGCATAACAGATGTTAGGAAATGTGATCAAGTAGTTGAAATTGGAAAAGCAATTCCAACACTCTGTCAACTCAGAATGAAGAGTTGAAAAAGATAATTGTAAGGATTAGAGTGAATCCTAATGATAAGTAAGTTGTAACAAAGTTGTTACAGATTTCTGAGTCAGAGATAAATGTGCTGAAGAAGAAATTAAAATTTCCTACTGGAGAACACTCAATGACAGTAGAGGTAGCAGAGGTTGAGAATGAGAAAGAGATTATTTTACAGCAACTGTTAAAGAAAGAGGAGGATATTTATAAGTTAAAGGAGTTTTTCCTTAACTTGAAAATTCAAATTGATTCTCATTCTTGCACCATAATCATGCCATCCGGAATTGATGATCCAACAACAAGATTATTCCAGTTGAATACAGAGTTGAAGATGGCAGAAAATGATCTCAAAAAAGCTTAGAGTGACTTGTAGAGAGTGACAAAGATAATGCAAGCCCAAGAAGGAGAAGTAAATAAGTACAAATCCGATTTCCAGACAGCCAATAATTAAATCAAGAGTCTAAAGGAAAATTTTAAAGGAAATATAACTTTGATCCAAGCAAAAGACATTGTATGGAATGAAATCGTTAAAGCTATGAGAGCAACTTGGGAGTCCCTGAAAATAGTATCAGAGGAAAATAACATTATCACAGATTTAGAGGAAATGGTTATGGAAGATAAGCAGAAGAATCTTAACAGAGCCTTATGAGCAAAGAAATTCATTTATTTCATCAGTTCTAAGAAAGATCAAGAGTTGGAGGAAAATTAAATTAAATATAGGACATTGTGCGTTCTAGAGATTAATAAGTTGATTGCAAAAAACGCTTGTAGGAAGTCAGCAGAGAAGAAGTTGGCATAGATTAAACAAGTTGTAAACATATTTGACAAAAGGGCCAGTGCAAGATTGCCTTCATGCTGGGATCTTACAGGCAATATTTTATCATTGGATTCCTATGAGCCACTGTTAGTGATAAAAAAGAGTAAAATTCATAATACCTGTGAGAAGACCACAATCCTAAAAGGAGCTACAATTGTTAATTTCTTGCAAAGGCATTTTCAATTACTTTGGATGGTAAATACTTTGTTCATAGAATGACCTACTTTCAGTAGGATCACTGCCTTCAGGCTAGAATATCATAAGTTGATCAATTCTCCCAAAACAAACATCGAGATATGGAAGAAATGCAGAGCGTGGATGACTGATTCACCGAGTGACACCTCAGCCTCTCAAAAAGACACGTCAGCAAATCTGGAGAATAAAGTGGCAGCCAATCAAATTCAAATTCAGAAAATAGATTGAGGCTTTAGTTTTAATTATCTTTTTGTTAAAATATTCATGTTATAATGAAGTTTTAAGTGCCATGTAATAGGTAGTTTATGCAGTTCTAGGTAGTTCGAGCAGTTGCTCGTAGTTTCAATAGTTACAAATACGTTTTATTGTATTTAAAGAAATGAAAAATAAAGAAGAGTGTTCTCAGTTTTGGACCTCTCGATGACTGTAAATTTTGTATTGAATTTTCTGATATTAATGAAAGAAGATCAAGTTTCTTGCACCTGCTGATGTTGATGTGTCTTTCCAGTTTCATTATGTGTTTATTATTCTGTGAATGAGGTCAAGTAATGTACTTGCGGGTCTCTTTTTACATTTGTAGGTAAGAGTTAAATGTCCTTAATGTGCGCTCCTTCACTCCAACTATTCTGTCTACATAAAGTTTCTTATGAGATTTAAAGTGAGAGATTCTGTTATTCAGCATATCATTTTGAGTTTCCTTTCCAGTTTCTTCCTTCCATTTCAATTAATATCAGTAGATAATGGCATTGTGAAGACTTTCAATATATCATATTATTGAGGGTTATAAATAATAAGTTTACAAACGTGTTAAACAAATACCATCTGATATTATAATTTTGTGACATCCATTTATAAAATGTCTTGAGCACGGATTCCTTACCACATCCAAGGGATTTTTTTCTTGAGATACAACACAACCAATGATTGATTTGATGTCACCAGCTCCAACATCATCCCAACCTCATCACAATCGACATCTCACTAGCAACATATCACTTCTATCACTCTCTCAATTGAGAATCCAACAACATTTCTTTACCAAATTTCTTTCTTTCCTAGCACTAGGATCGGTGCACAATTTATAGGGCAACTGAAGGTAGTTTCTCAATCAATGACTTTCTAATAATCAACAAGACATGATCCCAAGCTCAAAGGTGTAAGATGGACACATGGATTTGAATTTTGACACATATGGACTCTTCTAGAAGGCACTGGCCATGTGGAGATTCCGGAACAATCAGAATTTGGCTCCCATTTGACCAACACACTCTTGAATCCCAGGAAGTGCATTACAGTGCACCCTTTTATGGAGGGAGCTGCATATGCAACACAGTTAGTCCCTTGAGAGGTAGCATTGGTGAGCTCATAAGTGATATACTTCAAACCTTGGAAACCTTGCAATAGAAGTCATGAATGGTTTGTTCTTGTCTTAGGGCATGTAGCAACTAAAATGATAGGGGATGATAGACATTATTTCATTGGTTCTGGGGATGATGTCCAGTTTGACCAGGTCATGGGGGATGGTGCCCAAATTGACTTATAAAAGTTGCCCCCTAAAGCATGAAGTCAGAATAATAACAATATTTTTTGAATGAGATGCTTTACAATGTGATGGGCTGGAACTGAAGTGGAGTGGCGACCTACATTAATCTTACAATACATTACATCATGATATTTTCATCTTGATCACGAATTTCTGAGAGAGGCATTCACATGCTCAGCACATAAACTATCTGATAAAATTTACATAGTGCAGAAAGTCGCCTACATTGGAATGTTGCCCAATACAGACATGCCTACAGATATAGGCCCATGTTCGAATAATGATCTGTATGTAAGGCCACCATACAGATGATGTGTACAAAAATCCTAAAATTTCATCACGGATGGATGAAACTAGATCAGGGGTCTTCTTATCTCGTTCACACGATCATTCGGTACAAGTCTAGCCATGCGTATATATGATTTGTAGTCGAGAATGGTAAGACATCATTTGATTACTAGCCAATGATGTGAGTTGTTAAAAAATGTGAGAGAACCACCATTTATGTTAATGGATCTCAAGGTACTACAGTACAATTTTTAAGGCATGAATAGATGATTTGATGTAGAACGCCAAACAAAATCTTTCGGTCAAGATTCTGGAAGTGAGGATCTTTTCGATGCTATAACAAGCCTCAAGGTACCGGAAGATGATGTTTCTAAGTAAACTTCCTAGATGATTATTTGATGTCTACAGGAAGTCACTTTATCACGAAACGGGAGTTAATGATTTCGGGGAATAAATGTGACTTGATATAGAAATTTTTAGGGATGACTGTCATGAGAATGAAGGTTTATGAGTATTGAAGAAGGATGAGTATTCACTGGATGAATTTTCTTGAACATATCAGTGATGTGTTGGCAACATTAACCCAAAACTAAAGTGAAGGTATGATGAACCATAGGTATGAATGAACTGTCAAGAATACTACCCAACCCAAACAGTCACAATGATGGAGTGAAGTGTCATGTTCAAGAGTGACTGCCACCGTAAAAGTTCTATTCACTTTCCCAAATTTTCCCTGGTCATTTCTTGACCAGTACCTCTTTATTTTTTAACAAGCTTTAGGAGGGTAACATATTCTTGATCTATAATTTAACCCTTCGAGCGAATAATGTATCTCTATTTAATAATTTAATGAGTCTAGCGATGAATGAGACTCGATTCTTGCCATGATTGACAAGCTCATCGCTATTTTATGTTTTAACGAACCTAACAATAGTGAAAACCTGGTCCTTTTTCATATTTAGAGAGTTTGAAAAAGAGGACAAAAGAAAACTCCATAACTCATTTTTCGTAAATTTATTGCTCAAATTCAAAAAAGTGTAAAATGATATCTGAGAGAACCTCCTAGCCATGTTCGACTAAGGCATTCCTTTTTCCTAAATAATCTATCTCAGTCTGGAAAAGGGTTAAACTTATACTAAGTAGATGTCAATTCATTTACTTTTACGAGCTCGAAAAGACAAGCGCTCGGAAATATTTTCACATCATCGGAGTCTGAAAAGATCTAAAAGAAGACTCCAGGGGTTCCTTTTTCATTGTTATCGAAGCTTGAAAAATAGATAAAAGTGCACTTCAAGTCCTTTTTCATTTTTATCAAAGCTCAAAAAATAAGGATAAAAGTATGCTTTGTGGTCAATTCATTCTTGAAATAAATGTGCATAACTAATCTGCTCATCAGTTGCCAACTTGTTCAGAACAACATCAAATGGATTAAAAACACATGTTTCATGATAAAAATTGAATAAAACCATAGTCACAACAATAAATATAATTTGTAAATTATCAAACGACCAATTAAAGGATTTTTACTATTCATTTTTACCATTTGAAAGTTACCATTTTCATTTTGGAGCTATAAACCTATTTTTTCCACCGAACTTCAGTAATTGATTGGGTGCAATTCGTAAGAATGTTTTGAATGCCCCCTGCAAGATTACATGTCGAATGCCCCCTGCAACAACATATGTCGTCCAAGCTTAATTTCATTCACCTAAGTAGATTACTGGTTACTAATAGTTGAATTGAATGAAGGTTCATTTACGAGATCAAATGGAAGACTCGTCTTAAGCAGGAGAGGACTTGTTTCATTTTTTAATGAGATAGACACAGGAAAAGAACTATGCTCATGGCCTATTTCATTTTTTAACGAGTTTGACACAGTAAAAGAACTATCCTCAACACCTTGTTCATTTTTTAATAAGGTTGACATAGTAAAATAACCATCGTCATGAATGTGTTTCATTTTTTAATGAGATTGACACATTAAAAAACCATCCTCATGAATTTGTTTCATTTTTAACAAGGTTGACACAGTAAAAGAACCATCCTCATTATGCAGTTGGACCAGTAAGCATGCATTGGAAAATCTAATGGATTCATCCTTTAAGGAGTTTGATGAGCACCACAAATGATAAGTTATAACATGCATTGACGAGTCTTCTCCAGGGTTTTCATTGAATGTTGGAATTTCTGAGGGTAATTTCTGTGGTATCATCAGCCACTAAGGAGAATAATTGATGGGATCAGCTTGATATTGCACTAAAGAGGTGATTAAAGGGCCAAGTCATTCATTACTCATAAGGAAGGAACCAGATAGGATTCCAGATGATGACATGGGTGAATTCAATGGAAAAAACATCAAATATGAAGCAATAATACATGTTAATGGAACTTTGTTCACTTCATTGTAGCTGAAATAGATGCTTCAGTCTAGGATGTTATCTCATCCATGGTCAAATGACCCAGTGTATACCCTATAGAATCTATGGGAACTCAAAGTGAAACAGGATCAACAAAAGTAGAGGAAGGTGATTGAGGAAAATACTTGTATAGGTAAAGCTCCTCCCAAAAATGAGTTGGAGTTAAAGGTGTTTCGTCTTGTGGTATTTCTTCAATCGAAATTAAACCAGGCGGAAGGATTTCTCCGCCAGGCCCAAAGTATATTTCAGGAGGTTGACTGTGTGATATGGGAGACTCAATGGCTACAATATATTGTGGGCGAACGATACGGGAACAACTTCCAATCGTTAGACTTCAAGATGCAGATGTTCTGGAAAAAAGAGACAAGAGCTAGATCAACTTCTAGTTGAACAACATCGAGTTCAGGAGGTATGGTCTCACTTATTGGATGGATCGTGACCACGGGTAGCTGTGAGGACTCTGTATTGACAATAATAGATGAAATAGGATTTTTAGAAACAACTTGTGCCGACTCCAGTATATGTAAAGATGATACTTCACCAGAGGTACTAATAGTACTAGTTTCGATAGAGTGATGTTGTATTCCCCAACCATAAGTGGCTTCTGGTGGTAAAGGTGGTTTTAATGCTAGTCTACGCAAACGATGGGGAAAAGAATGTTATTCTTCCACGATGACTGATTTACTTTATGACCAAAAAAAAATAAAAAAAATAAAAGGGTAATACTAGGAAAAAGGTTTAATAATAAATTGTGAACTACAGAATACCTCCTGGTGAACCAAGAAGTATGGGCAGGAAATCTCCCCGAATGTTGTGTTCGGTGTATCAAAATTTACAAGGCGGCTGACTTGGTTCAATATGGATGGATAGCAACCTAATTTTTTCCTCCAAAATATACCTGAAGGTACATGGAGGCCCAAGTCCTTATTAGCATTTTCTAATGCGAAACTGCATAGTGAGAGCACCCCTTTATACTTATCGTACTAGAACACCACCCGATATACCCGAAGGTACGTCAACGAGCTTCGATATACTTACTTACATGGAGTGAGATATCACACTTGGAATGGATCACAGACAGTTAACAAGAGCTTCTATGTTTAACGACGTCGGAACAGGTCTCTAGCCTAGACCTTCTAAATGTTATCATTATGGTTCCAATGCTTTTTTAGGTAAATTGGTGTAAATTTTAAGTTGATCTTGTTTATCAATTTTCCTTTCAAGGTTCACCACGATGATGTGATGGAAATTCCTAAAATGAAAACTAAAATGATAAGAAAACTTTTCAATTTTACTTTTTCCAATGAAAATCTTATCGACTAAAGGTAAAGAGCAATGAATTTTGAGAGCAAACAACAAAGAGCACAAACTAATATGCAACTTTCCTAACTTGCTCCTATGCAAAACACACAATTCACTATATGCAAGTGCAGGTTTTTCTTTTTATTCTTCTTAACGTGAATGCAAGAAAGGAAAATATATGCATCAAATCAACAAAAACAAAATGCTTTCTTCTTTGAGAAACGTTGAATTCAACAACAATTTCTCTTTTAGGAAAAACGAAAAATGGAACTACATTTTTTCCTAAAGGAAACGAAGAATTTAACGACAATTTCCTTTATGAAAACAAATGGATATAATGAAAAAATAAAATACTTTGAATCTGATTTGTCAATAATAATAATAATAAACACTTAAAGAGACATTGAATATACTTAGTTTTCAAAGGAGGAAGAATTAGGAAAATTCACTGGTCTCTATGAGGTATCAGACAATTGAAAACACAACAAAAAAATGGTTGATATGATGGCAATGAAAAATTCAAATGGAATTTGGTTGGCTAAGGGGGAAATGCAGTCTCTAAAGAGAGATAGTGTGTTGCAATTCAACCCTGTGTGGGAGACAGTGCACTGCAGTGCACTATGTCTTGACCAATAGTGTGTTGGGCACAACAAAGATTCAAAACTCAAGTTACAGAACAAACTTCTAATGCAATTCTTTCATTCAAAATTCTAATAATTTACAGTAGATGCTATTGGGTGGATAAGAAGAGGCAAAAACACCAGGAATGATAGGAAACTCCCCAATGGAGTCACCAATTTGTTATGCATAATTATGATCTATGGATAAATCAAATTCCCTAAATGTGGTGCTATGCATTTAGGACAATAGATCAAAGAATTTGTAGAAACTTTATCTGAGAGTAAATAGACACACAAAAAGATAGAGGAACCTACTTGTGATCCAAGCGCTTCCTATTCTCCTTCTGTCGCTTCTGTTGTAGCTTCCAATCCAACTTAGATCATTAGACTAGTTCATGAAAGTATAAACACTAAACAGCAAACAAATTGCAATATACAGATGAATATTTTTCTTAATCAGTTAAATTGATTGAACATGAAACATATATATCAGTTAAGAATCCGTCATATGAGAAATAGAAACATAAAAAAATACATATATGGGAAAATGAACAACAATCTTTATTAATGAGTAGAAGGGGGAGGTTACAACCACTGATCGATTTAATGTCACCAGATCTAGCATCATCCTAGCCTAATCACAATCAACATCTCTAGCAGCATATCACTTCTATCAATCTCTCAATTGAGAATCCAACAACATTTATTTACCAAATTTCTTCCTTTCCTAGCACTAGAATCTGTGCACAATTTATAGGGCAATTGATAGTAAACTTTTCAACTAATGATTTTCTATAATAGGCAAGACATGTTCCCAAGCTCATAGGTGTTATATAAACACATGGATTCAAAGTTTCACACATATGGACTCTTCTAGAAGGCACTGGCCATGTGGAGATTCCGGAACAATGAGAATTTCTCTCCCATTTGACCAATGCACTCTTAAATTTTAGGAAGTGCATTGCAGTGCACCCTTGAATGGAGGGAGCTACATATGCAACGTAGTTAGTCCCTTGAGAGGAAACATTGGTGAACTCATAAGTGATATACTTCAAAGCTTGGAAACCTTGCAATAGAAGTCGTGAATGGTTTTTTCTTGTCTTAGGGCATGTAGCAACTGAAACTAAAAGGGATGATAAACCCTATTTCATTGTTCATGGGGATGATGTCCAGTTTGACCAGATCATGGGGGATGATGCCCAAATTGACCTATAACATCTTCATCTCAAAACCTCTACCACTTGTTGGATTATCTTCTTCAACATCTGAAGTCGCCTCTAAACCTCTTCCAAGCTTAGTAACACCTTTGGAAGCATATAAAATAAGTATCAAAGTGTCACTGCTAGGTTGACCTAAAATGCCAACAAACAAGGTTGATAAGAGTGCCAACAAGTCGTCCACTCTCCAACAGACATCTGCACAAGTTAAAACACCTCTACAATGCCACCATCATCATCATGAGGCCTACCATCACTGCAAAAATTCATCTCCATAGGCATAAGCATGAAGACCTAGTATGAAGAATCATCAAGTGTGCCAACAAACCATCATGGATCACCTGATAATCCATATCCAATACCTATAGCAACAACCTCTACCTGTAGAAGAAACGTCCATCTATATATAGCAGAATAAATAAACCATCATGACATGTCCATGCCAACACATGACAACCCATTCATGACCATCATGCTACCATCAAGCTACATGATCAAAGGCTGACATCAAGGGTTGAAATCAATGCCAACATGACCATATCAATGTCAACACAACCCATTGAAACCATACTAAAAGGAAGACATCAACACATCAACTAGGCTACATAGAGTTGACATCAGTGCAAACATGAGCTAGCTTCTATCATGAATCAATGCCAAAATCGGCTAGTTGGAACCATGCATGTCATAATTCCAACAATAGCTACTTTAGTTGTTGTATATAATGATTATAATGTACAAAGAATGAACCTAGATTTCCTATTTCCTATCAAATTTATACTATGCATATTTGTTAAAGGGTTGTTATAGAAGGTTTCTCATATAAATTGTAGTATAGGTGCAACTGATACTATATAAATAGTCTTCTAATATTGAAATTTGTGCGGTAAAAGTTAGGAAAATGTGTGTTTAAGCACTAGTATTATGTATGACATAGAAGAAAATACTATAGCTTGTGTTGGGTCATGGTAAACCAAAACTTCCCCCTATGCCCCTCTATTCCTACATAACCTACACATGTTCTATAATCCCATTGCATACCACGAGTGAGACCTCATTTTCTTGTAGACGTTGAAAATGATAGTATCCTTGGGAATTTTTTTGGCAAAATCTTGAACCTTAGGTCTTTTCCCCCATGAATCAAAAAAATACCTCAAGCATTGGTTCTAGTGAGATCCACCATAGGAAGAGATCTTGGTGCATCATGTTGAAACGGCACAATTTGTATGTAAAATTAATAGGGAATGTTCCATTGAGATTCCATATTTTGTGTTTAGGAGACATATTTGTTGTCGCTTGAAGATAAATTATTTAGCATCCATTCTATTCAAGACTAATGGTGTTACGCATAGTGGGTGATAATATTTTGACAAGAATGCCACACCATCATTTTAATGTCACAAGTTTGAGGAAAATATTTTGTCCTAGGGGTAAAATTGTGTTTCACTAAGCTGACAACCCACAACAAACCTTGGCTAGGGTAGCTTAAATTTTGATATTTCTATCACGACACTTGGAAATTGAACAAGTTTCACACATGATGTACATACTTTACTTTTCCTACTTTGGTGAAGTGGATCTATTATCTCTGTTAGATATAATATGATAAAATTTCTAAGAGGTGACCCTTTAGTTAGTACCAATCCTTGGAGAGGGTGATAACTCTTTTTACGCTCATCTTTAAGAAGGAACATATGATATTAGGGAAGGATCATTTTCAAAAACCTTGGAGGTTAAAGGTTGATTAATAGGCTTTTAAGATCATGGAAAAAAACTTGAAGGGAGGCTTCTAAAGCTTGTAGAAGTTGTATGGTTTGTACAAGTTATTCCTTTTCCTAATCCATTTACTCCATGCAATGCATGAGTTTGTCAAATGATCTCCTCACAAGGTTATCTTTCATGTCTACTTGGATTAGAAGTGATGGAGATTAAATTTCCTCTTGTCCTAAGGGAAGGACATGGTTAATTATATGCATCATGCAATAAGCCAACATTATATGTCATGTTGATGGGAGGCATTTGGAAACATACATGGTGCACTTAGATTATGTTTAAGGAAGATGGAAACTTACTCATATTTAAAGGAAATAAATCTTGAGGTGAGAATGTTAAATGAAACCCTTTGCTAAATAGTTGAAAAACATAATCGATTGTGTGAGTACTTAGAGTAAGCATGTTGATATATATTCATATTATTCATTTAACATTGAGTTGTAATATTTAAACCCTCCTTAGGGAAAACTTGGTTGGAAGTGTGGTGAAAGATATTATAATGGGGTGAACTAGGCCATCCACTCTATAAGAATATGGTAGAGAAATGGTTTTCCAAGTGGGAAATGGAGCTAACGAACAAAATAAAATGAAACCCAAGGCTTGAGAGTAAATTCTTATCTAAATAGTGATTTTAGGGCATCCAACGGGCATGTAACAAAGTCTATTATTGGCTTTGCCATAAACCCATGGGATGCCTTGAACTCACAATTTAGTTATGCTTAGGGTTATTTAGAAAATCTAGGGTTAATGTGTACTCCACAAGGAGTTCCCAAAATGAATAACATTCATAAAAGTAAATCATTTAACCATGACATAAAATATAAGAGTAAGGGAGTGGATTAACTACTTGATTATTGAGGGCAACTAAGAAATAGGCTTAATGGTTAAAAAAAAGAAATGAAACCAATATGTACTTATGAATTATTTTGAGTAAAGTGTCCACATAAAGTTGAGTACATTTTATGCGTACCTTGATTAAGTCTCAAGGGTTTTAGTAAGCTAAAAATTAAATAAAAACTATAAAGAAAAATATATTTTCCTCCTAGTTAGTCCATGTTATATAGATTCAAATGAAATCACAGTGCAATAGAGACAATTGAGAAATGCTACTTTGATTAAATAAGGATTTGGAACACCTATTTAAAGTAAAACCAAGATTAAATAGGGAGTTGAAACACCTATTTGAAGGAAAACCAATTATACCACTAGTAAGACAAGTGCAAGGAATCAATCCAAAAGAGCGCAGTAAAGAGTGAGAGGTATCCTTTGATATAAGATGGATGATGAATATAGTGAGACTAGGTAGCCCAAGAGCTTGACAATAAAGGTGGAAGAACTTGAGCCACAAGTTGTGCATAATCACCACCCTTTTTCAAAATGAGAAATGTAAACAAAATTTGGAAACATTAACAAATACAAAAACAAGACTAGTTATAGGTAAGGGAACCACAGAAGAAGGATCTAATATATAAAAAATAGTTGTTGAGAAAAAAAACTTCTCAACCACTTACATTTTCATTTGAACAAGGTATCCATGGGTATTAGTGCCATTTGCACTTCTGTTTTTGAGAAAATGCTCTTGATTTAAAAAAATATTGGTGACAAGGGTGGGTGTCTCTACAACCCACAAAATATGTTCCATAGGGAGAACATAATAAAAGTAGAAGCCATATTTAACCTTTTCCATCCCCCTCTGCACCTTAAAAATGTATTTGATCACATTAAGACCCTAAAAAATGAAAACATAATAAGTGTACTAAATTACGACAAAGTTTATCCATGTAGAAACATTATCTATTTGAAATCACTACACTAGGAATAGAAACGTTATATCTTTAAACCCACCACACTAGTTGATTTAACTAGAAAATTTATTTCTTTGAAAAAAATATCATGTAACCAATAAAAATAGACAAATTAAATACACATATTTAATTCCATCCATCTAAAAAATTATCTAAGTAAAACCATCACAATTTCTAAGCTAAGTCACTCAATTGATCTGCATCAAACTTTAAAGGAGTTTCACAGGACAAGATACATTGCACTAGTTGGATATTTTTAGAATTTAAATGATATGAAATAGAAGAAAAGAAAAGGTTCAGTAGAATATAAGGAGCAGTTAAGAATTCCTTAATTTGACTTCAGAAGAAAAAATAGAAATTACGTACAACCATAATAGGGTGCATATTTCAACAAATCCTATTCGTCACTATTTATGTAATGTAATTAATTTATTTAAAGAAATAATAGTGAAATAAAAAAATGAATAAACACATGAACGAGAGAAAAAAATCACCAATTCATACACCACATGAATCCTATGAATAATGTCATTTTATTATTGATGAGTCCAACAACTTGCAAATTACAATAACTTGGAGAAATTATATTCAACAATCAACCCAGAATAATTCAAAGTATGAAGTATTTATAAAATAACCACAAAATCGTTGTCTCAATAGATAGTGTATATTTATCACTAATCTAAAAAAAATTATCTGATTCTACAGAGTAATAGGCTAGGATGAAAACAACGTGGAGAGGTAGCTCTGATTTGGTGGAGTCTGTTGATGAACTCGCTTGCTGTTGTGTTGCAGTGGCTGATGTGCTGTCTAATCTTGCAACTACATCTGAATTACCAACCAGTCTAGTAATTCACATAGTTTGTCCCATCTATATTCATACGGAATGGTCAATTTGGTTACCTTTAGGTCAATCTCATCAACCACAGTATAATTTCCAAATGTTTTCCTTACCACAAAGATGTGATTTACCTCATGTTGAATAAAGAAATCATTTCCCATTGCTTAGAGGAATTATCTACATGTCATGCTACCTTTGATATTAGCATACTTGAAACTATCTCTTGCTAATTCCTTCCACTTTTTAATATAATATTCTTGAGTAATTAATTTTCATTAATTACAAACAAACTGGGTAACCCTATCTCATTCAAAGATTATATCCTGCGGAAAAACTTGTTTGCTGCTATTTCCAGACTTTGACACTTTTCCTCCAACTTAGTAATAAGTTTATTTTTAGTCAGAATCATCTTTATTTCCAAAAAAAATTATGTCCTGTCATCAATTCCTAAATCATCCAACTCATACTTATTATTTGAATTTAGGAACTTGATGATGTTTGTAGCTTTCGTAGGCATGTCACCCAGCTCTTATTTGCTCTCTATAATGGCCTCTGTTGATTTCTTTATCAGGTCCTTTTGCTAAAAAATGATCTGGATACATGGCCAAACTTCAGCCATAGAATTCAAAATATCCTTCCAAATTCTTTCCTTGGCTTTGGCCAAGGTCTTTCCAACAACCGAATCTCTCTCTAATTTTTGTATCCTTTCTATCAGCGTCTGAGATTTATGAGCTTCAGCCAAATGTGAAGCCTCGCTCTTGGTCTTATGATCTTACAGTGCTTTAACTTGTGCCTGCAATTTCTTTATTTCCTCATTCTGAATTGAAAATTTCTCAACAACCTTTTTTAGTTGGTCAACAACCTCTATATATTGTGTAGAAGGTGTAGTTTATATTGCAAATTCTGTGGCGGGAATTGTTGTGAGAGGTACATCATCTAGAGGAACCATGGCGTCTTTTGAACTCTGCTCCTTTTCCTTAATAATTTTCTCTAGCTCTGTCTCCATATGTCTAATCTGAGAATTTTGTTCCATGATTAAGTTAATCATGTCTCCTTTCTGAGTATCAAATTCTTCAATATCTTTGGTGAGAGGATCTTCAGTTGCTAGAAACTTCAACTGTTTTCTCAATGCTGCAATGTCAGCATTATTTTTTTTGATCAAATCCTATCTACAGCTTTCATGTTTTCTGAATTATAACCCATCTTCACAACCAAATCCTCCAAATATTTTATCCTGATATCTTCTCATAGAGAATAAATATTCTCCATTTTTAGCTGACACTAAATGTTGGAAAGTGAAACCTTCAATTTAGAAACAGTCATTGTACTATTGGTCGAAGTGGAACAAATCATCCCACCAGTTTGTTTGTGCATCTCCATTTGGTCAGTGGGATGTATATCTTTAGTATAAAACTCAAAAGTTGTCTTCTTATTACCTGATGTTGATTTAGGCTATGGAATTTCAGCTTCTAGGAAGGCCATCTACATCCTCCCTTTCTTTGAATCAAAAATTGAAAGGAGTCTATCCCGTGAGCTAGAAGTCTGCTTCCAAAACTTATTATAAATGTTATTCTTAAGAATATCATTCTTAAGTTTGATTTCTCTAAATCTGTCAAAAATTATCTTTTCTTTCTCTCCTTGAACAGCCTTTGTAGTCTGGACTATGTCTTGTTGATCGTGGGATACTGACGATACTATTGGAGATGCATCAAATTTGTTGCCTAAATGAGAGGAAGATGGTGTTTCCTTGAATATCATAGCAACTTCTTGTTCTATATTCTTCTCTGAATCTGCTTTAGGATTCAATTTTGTCCTCTTTCTGTACATGATTTTAAACTCTTTTTCTGCACTATCTGTCATTGTAGGTGACTCTTCTTCTCTTTGTCTCTTGGCTCCTTTCTCCTGAGCAATAAGAGTTTGTGAAGTAGAAGTAGAAACAAGAAGCTCTTCATTTTCCTGAAAGGTTTTTTCTACCCAAGTCATTTGGCTCACATATCTCTCAATTTCAGGCCTCTCGGTATGAATATATCGAGTAGTTTTGTTTTCCACTCTCAATTTAGAAATTATACCCAGAGGGTCATAGGACCATGTGAAACTTAAGCTGAACTTCATTTCTTTTAGAAGCTTATCTGCTTCTTCTCCTGATGACTGGATATTACATATAAAAGAACTAACATGTATCTTAATTCTAAACTATGATTTCTTCTTTGCTGAAACAAAGTGTATCTCATCTAAATTGAGCATTTTTTTGATATATTCTGGTGCAAATATCCTCATGCGGAGGTATTTTGGCGATTATTTTGGTGCCAACTCACACCCGTACACTATGATTTCAGTGTAATTCTGGTACAAGTAACAGTATCTAGTCTTTGCTTGCTCTGTTAGGTGTAAAATTCTTTTTATCTCCTCGCTGATCTTTGGCTCTGTTGAACTATTTAACACACTCATTTTTGGGTGGATAAATTGCTCAATGTATTTTCTGTAATTGAATTCTTCATGCTCCTTAATCACTGGGGAAGTACAGAATATGATAGACTGTTGGTTCCCTTCTTCATCTAACTTCTGCATAGCAAATTTGAACCTTTCTACCCGATAATAAATAAACATGCAAACCAGAATTGAAGTATACTTTAACACTCCCTCGGTTGGTAATTTCAGGAATTGTTCATGAATATTATGAGCAAGAAATTGAATGAAATTGAAAATAATCTAAGGATTATAATCTGTGGAAAATATTGATATGAAACATAGAATGGGTTCATATAGCCACTAATCATAATAATAGCCTAAAATGTATGATATCAAAGATATAATTTTTTTGTCTTGATCATTGAAAATTGAGGAAGGATAAGGTGGATTGAAGTATTCTTTCTTGGTAATTGGGATTTGTTCAAGCAAGAAAAGGTAAAAAATTTAGGCTCTTTAATCAAAATCAAGCTTTTGATATAATTTGGTCAAGGCTTCAATTGAGAATGGGGTACTTCTTTCTACAGAGGAGGCATGCATCATTTGATCTATGGCTTTGGTAGTAATGGAGAAGAGAATTTCACCAGTAGGGCCTATGATTTCTCTTTGGTTTGGGACATAGCATGCTTGGAATGTTCTTTTGAATTTAGGAGAGTGCAAGGTTTGGGGAAAAATGTAATGGGGAAGATTGGACTCCCAGAGTCCAATTTCATCAGTCTTTTCCACAAACTTGTCTTGGAACCATTTGTAGAATTCGAAGATTTTGAACTCACACTATGTCTCAAAAATTTTATAGTATCAGTCGGCTAAGGGGATATGGTCCAAATATAGACAGGGGTGGATCAAGGGATTTCCAGAATCCTCCTGTGTTTTTTTCTTGGGAGGCATCTTATCAATGGATAATTTACAGAAAAAACGAGAAAAAATACAGGATTACCGAGAATGTTTATAGGTTTTTCATTGATCAGAGAAATGGAATGAAGATATGGTCACTTGATTGCAGGGTTGATTGGTTGGAATAACTTCAATTCACACTCGAAACCTGAAAAATGAAAAGGAATGGAGAATTTTTTTAGTATAAAGGAAGAAATGGCGATGCAACTGGGTTTTCCGTTGCAAGCGTCGGTTCTTTATATTTCAAATAGTTACCCAAGATAAATTAATGAATTAATGGTAATTTTTCAGGAAGGGAATTTATTGGGTAAACGGATACTACCACGTCATAAGGAATGAGTGGAGGAAGGAGCATGGATATGGACAATGGGAAAGGGATGAGTGTCAGAAGTTTTCGGACAGGGTTGGGCATGGTAAGTGGTTTGAGGTAGGGGGGTGTGAAACATTGAAGGTGTGACACGTTGCGTGGGACCCTGTTACACGTTATTTTGTCACCAGGAAATTTGACTCTCTATATAGGTTCATCACTACCGATATTATGCTCCCTTAGAAGTCAAAAACCCTAAGTTTCCTAAACCAAGTCTTAGAATTTGACAAAAGCTCATTAAAACCCTTAAAAGTATAACTTCGCACTTTTCCTAGCTATTTCCTTTGGATCCGTGGATATTTGTTCTATAGCCTGCGGAAACTCTCACACATTCTACTTATAAAACCTGTAGACCCCCGTAAAATGTCAAATAAAGGAAAAAGTAAGTTCTAGAAGCCCAATTGGTCGAATATTCTCCCAACTGTAAGCTTCTAGAGGCGCAATCAGATCTAGATTTATCCCTCCACTCATGGAGCTTATCCCTTGGTCTATGGAGCTCAAATCCTTTCATGAAAGGAATCCATTCCCCTCTTCATGGAACTGAAACTACCTCCATTTCCCTATATATTGAGCTCAAGTTTTGGGTTGAAGGGTAGACTGTGGCTTGTATATTATAGACATACATGTTAGTTGCTGAAGAAATTCTCAAGAGAGCATACTTTCTACACTAGTTATTATTGATCCGAGAATGATCACACACTCATGTCCATAACTTCATGCTAGTTCAAAGAGAGGAAGGCTTGTCAATCTGAAGGAGGAATGATTATTCAGGACCCCAGGAGGGACTTGTACGACATCAAGGCATCAGGTTGTAAAGTTACTCTTTTAATTCAAGATGATAAATATGGATCTCCTTTTCTCATTGAGCTGTTCTTGTGCTTATTTTCATAATTCAATACTTAGACTCCTTGATCACTAAGTTAGATTAGTTGTTCTTAATTATTATATGTTGCAGGTGCTTTTCATTCTTTGTTTGTCTTTGATTGTAGGTTCTACTTACTGAAGAAGCCTCTTTTGAGTGACTGGATAAAGTATTGCACTGAACGTTGGATTTAAAGGTAGGGTCATGTACTGTTTCTTTGTTTATAATCATTCTAAATTGGATATAATCTAGAGAAAATGATTTACAAATGGATGTATGTTTCTAGCTATTCATAGAATACTAGGGAGACAACTCTTGTCTGCAAGAGGGATTAATATGCATAATAGACCCAGAGTGGGAAAACCATCTTTTCGGACCTCCCCCCCTCCCCCCTCAACAAACGGTAGGGGGAGATAGCGAGGGGGGGGGGGGATAAAATTAACATGGGCCATGAATCAGGTGCGGTTGATGATCGTGTGGTTGAGAAATGCACGTGAATTGATAACAACCCGAAAAATGAGTTTTTGTCATCTTGTGGACTTTAGACCATGGAATAATTTTGGGTTTAAAACATTAATGTATTGAAAAATTGGCCTTTGTGCACTTTTCATAATGTTTTCAAACTCAGGAAAAAATTGCAATAATGAGTCCTTTGAAATAAAATTATCCTCCTTTACTATTTTAACTTCAATTTTTCACCTAGTGCTAAAACAAATATTTTATTCGTTCCTTCCTAAGGGTGCATTTAGACTTGCAAACCCATCATTTCACTTCTTATGGAAAACCAAATCATATTCTATCCTATCCCCTTATTTCTCTAGTAATTCAGCTTACACAATTGAATCAATATTATTTTCTACCTAAATAAGAAGCCAAGATTAAACAGTTTGGGTAAGCTTATTCTCTAATCTAATTAATAGAAATTTAAACTTGTTTAATCATGATTAAACTGTATGATTAAAAAAAATGACTAATTATTGTGGCATTTTGAACAAGATGCACACAACATTTATTTTATTTAACTGAATTAACATATCTTATCACGTAGTGGAATTTAAATTTGCAACACTTTCAATATTATTATTATTATTAGTATTAGTATTTCTTTTGTGAGTTTGCATCTTTACTTTTTATTCCTTTCACTGTATTTTTTTTTCTTTTTTCATTTCTATTTTTGTAAATACCTCTTTTCATTTTAATTTAGATATTTTTTGGAAATCATTTACAAATTGAAATATTATTTACAACATGATATAACTGAGGTAAAATATCCAATCAACTTGAAATACTATGAATTATAGGACCCTAACAGTGGCTCATGTTGGATATGGAACTCTCCATGTGAGGTGCCAAGAACCTTTGATCAGTAGCCTTGAATGCTTTATTTCAGCAATGTCTGCATCTGACTTATTTTTGTTGTTGTAGTAATTATGGGAGCAGATCAATCATAAGCTTAGGGCCTTCTCTCCGAGCTTCAACTTCTATTAGTAGGTCACCCAATTAAAATAGTAAAGACAATGATATTTGCAATAAACTTATCTAACAAACACCTATATTCTTCTGATAAGTAATGCTTTAGAATTTATTCATTCACCGATTCACCAGTGAATTCTAATCCATCCAAATATTTGAGAAACGATGCATTATGACCCTTAAATGCATATATGATATATGGTCCTTTTCACGTATTAGCAAACTTTCCATGCTTATCTTTGTCTTCTCTTATTTAATACCACTTTCAAACATTGTCACCCAAATTGAAATCATTTTCTTTGGTTCTTCTCTCAAAAATATTTTTTATGTTCTCCTCGATAACCTATGTTTTGTTATAGACTTCTTCCCTCGATTGTTGTAGTTGAATGGTCTGATTTATCCTCATATGAGTATTATTTGGTTCAACCTGCAACTCTTGAATAATTTTCATAACCAGAACTCCTAAAGAATATGGAAAATCATCATCCATCCCATAAACCAATTGGTATGGTGACATGCCAATTGATTTCTTGGTGGTAAGCCTATCAACCCAAAGTGCATTTATCAACTCGTTGTGCCATGACTTTTTGTTATCTTCTAGAAACTTTTTGATAATGTTAACCAAACATTTATTTGAAGATTCAGCTAACCCATTACCCTAAGGGTAATAAGAAGTTGAGTGTCCTAGAGTGATATGGTATCTATTGTAGACATCTACCATTTTATTTGACTTAAAATATGCTACACTATTTGTGATAAGCTTACTTGGACATCCAAATGTTGACAGTATATTGGTTTCTAGGAATTTGATAATCACAGCATCAGTTGCTAATCTGGAGGGAGTTGGCTAAATCCATTTGGTGAAATATTCAGTGGCTTTGAGGATCCTTTTCTCTTGGGAAGAGGATGTTAGATGGATTTCTCCAATGAAATCAAAACCCCATTGTGGGAAAGGGCTTTAAACAAATATAGCTTTCAAGGGTAGGGGCAATAGTTTTCTTTTTCCTTCAAAAATTTGGCACTTGTGGTAGGAGGTAAATTTCTTATGGAAATCAAGAAAAATGGAAGGCCAATAAAAACCATGTCTAAGGATCTTGTTAGAAGTGGTTTTCCAGTACAAATGTCCACTGCATTCTCCTTCATGAAATTCTTTCATAGCTCTTTCTGTATCATCTTTCAACAAACATTTTAGTAAAATTCCACAAGCATATTTCCAATATAAAATGCTATCTATGATACAAAATTTCACTGCCTTTAGCTTTATAAATATAGCCTTTTCTTTAGTCAAACCAAGAGGATAATTTAAATTTAATAATATAAAAATGAGGTCAGCATACCAAGGTGAGGTTATAAAAGCCTCATCTATTTGCGGAGCTGCCTGATCCTCTTGATCATCTAATGCAACTACAAAATTTATATCCAACGCATGAAAATTAGACAGAACCATAAATTTGGCTAGTCCTTGTCCTTTGATGAGATTGGTGGGTTTTATTTCTATGTCATATTCAAGAATAATGGCGATCCACTTAGCTCTTTTACCATCTAGTCCATTTTGAGTCAAAATATCCTTAACCACAGAATTTGATACATAAGTAATTATGTGAGAATGGAGAATATATACTCTGAAATATTTAATTTCTTTTATTAGGGAAAAGGCTTGTTTCTCCATTATATTATATTTCAATGCAACATCTCTTAAATCCTTACTAAAGAATGAAATGTGTTTCTCATATCCCTCGTTGTTTTTCTATAAAATAACTGTTGCAAAAGTGTTTTCGGATGAAAATGAAAAGATTATAAAATCCTTGGTGAAATATGGAATGGTCAGGACAAGTTCTTTTGTCAGAGCTTGTTTTACTTGGTCTATGGCTTCAATCCTACTCTGATCAATCCTAATACCCTCTTTACAAATGATATGACCTAGAAATTTTCCTTATTCAAGGCCAAAAAGTGTTTTCATAGGATTAAGTGAAATTCCAAACCTCCTACATTTCTCAAAAACTCTTCTCAAATGTAACACATGCTCTTCATTAGTTTTGGAATATATAGTGATGACATCTAGATATATAACAATAAATATGCCAATTTCATCAGAAAAATCAATATCCATTGCCCTCTGAAATGTGTCTCCAACATTCATTAACCCAAAAGGAATCTTCACATACATGAAGGTACCCCATGGAGTAGTAAAAGTTGTCTTTTCCTAATCATTAGGGTGAACCAAAACCTGATTATAACCTAAGAAACCATCTAACAAAGAAATCCTACTAGATCCAACTGCCCTTTGTAAAATGTGGTCCATCTTAGGTAAATGGTAGTTTTATTTTAGTGAAATTTTATTAAGGTTTCTAAAATCTATGCACAATATTATTTCACATGTTTTCTTCCTTGTTGGTACTTTATTGGAAACCCATTTAAAGTTCCTAAGAGGAACTATGATCTTAGCATCATACATTTTCTTGATTTCTTTCTCAATTAAATGCATCAATATTGGATTTATTCTTCGAAGTTTAATTTTAAAGGGCTTCTGATCCTTTTTAATTGGAATTGTGTGTTGTATTTTGCTAGTGTCATAAGCTTTTAGATCTTCATAACTCTAGGAAAACACATCAGTGAATTCTTTGAACATAGCAATGTATTTTTTCTTTTCAGAAGGTGGTAATGACTTAGAAAGTTTTATCATTTTTGGGTCTCTTTCACTACCTATGTTTCATTCTTCTACATCTTCCCATGTGGGCTCAATCTTAGGTTTCCTAGATACATCATTAAATTCAAACAACTCTTCTACTGGAACTACACCTCTAGGAAAAACATTATATTTTAATTGAAGTAATTCAAATTCTTCTTTTTCTTGATCTATTTCAAGAAATTCTATTTTATTTACAGATTTATCTACATGTTCAATAACATATTCATTGTCTAATAGTTTCTCTAATTTAGAATGTACAACTATTTTATCTTCTAAATCATACTCTACATCTATACTATCTTCTTCAAACTCATCCTTAGATTGCAAAAAAATTTCAATTTGTTTATCATTTCCAAAGACTTGTAAATATCTAACAATGTTTAGAATATTTGGTCTGTTTTTCACTTCCACTATGTATTGTCGATTGGGATGGGGCATTTTATAGGTACTGGTAGAAAAAGCAAGACTATTAGCAACAATATTTTGATTTCTAGGAATTACAGAAAGGTCATATTCCACAAAAATAACTATAAAATCCAGCACAATATTTCTGTATGCTCTTAATTTAGTGTGTTTTGCAGAGAATTCTCCTTTATTTATTTTATGATTAGCTCATAATCCCCATGAATGGAAATTATTTTACCACCCAGTATTTTCCGTAATTGTAATCCTAGTATAAGTGCTTCATACTCAGCTATATTATAAGTGCATTGGAATTTAAGCTTTTATGAACGCCCTTCATCATGATTATTTCCTTTATTTTAAACCCACACTCCTTATCCGAAACCCTATTTGCTACAAGCTCCATAAGATTCCATGTTCGAAAGGGTCTCAAGCTAAGTGTCATGTTCCACTGTTTTTGTTTGGTTTTCATCTATTTCGCAGATATTAATCTATGAGTTAGCAACCTGGGTGTTAATGTCTCCATCATTATAGAGAATGAAAGAGTTAATATCTAAATGAACATAGTAAACAGGATTTTTATGTGGCTTATCTTGACTAATTACCATGAATTTCATCAAGGTATCCCTCTACAATCTCCTTTCCTCACCAAAGAATGGTATGGTAGCAAAATTCATATCCATCTATAGGGTTCCTTGAAACTTATCTCCCCATGAGCATGATAACATCATGCCATACTTAGTGGGTATATTTTCAATCACTATATCCATTACCAAACTTTTGGCTAGAGTTTCTGCCAAAGTAACACACAGATCTTTGATAAGACCTAAGCATCTTACTTCGCTAGAATCAAAAGAATATAAACCCTTATATGGTCTGGTAATGTCAAGTCCTAATTTCTCCATGACAGCATTAGTGATATGAAAATGGGTGTATAACTTGTTATTCCTTTCAAGAACCTCCCACTGAGTTAAAAAAATTAAGATCTAGCTTATTCTCGATTGTTAGGAATTTAACACTTGAAACATGTGTATGTGTTTTAAACTGTTTTAAAGCTTTATGTGTGAGGAAATATATTTTTTTTTTTCTGATATTAATCATGTACAACAACCATAAATTTCATCAAATAAGAATCAACACATCACAACAAATTTAATAAATGAGTTCACCCAAATATCATGGGCTACGTCTCCTTGAGCCTTTGTCAAATTGACTTGGCTCTTTGGGATTATGATGGAAAAATTATTTTATAAGAAAATACTTAACTCCAATGGTTATTTGGGCTATACCATTGGGTTTATAATACCATCATACCCTTGGAATGGCTGTAATATCACTGAAAATAGAACTAGGCTTCCTTTGACTTGACCTTATCTGTCGGTGCCCTTAAGCTTCCCTGAGATTCTCTTTGGCACAAACTCCATAGAAGTCCTTTTATGTCCTCAAAACCTAACCTAATATCTCCATCATGTATCATACCTCCAAAATATACTGATCATTTGCTCAAAATGAGCTCTGGCTCCCCAATCTAGGCCTCCATCCGTTGTTGGCCCTCAGCTGCCCGAAACTTCCTTGTAGCTTCCTGACCTTCATAAGTCTCAAAATGCTTCTAAAAATCCATTGAATGGATTCATAATGTCCAACATAGTTATAATAGACTATTCACTTACTGAAATTGGCCTCTGGCTTCTCCGGTTACGCTTACAACACCTGGTGGCACCCCTTGGCTCTAAGGTCACTGAAAACTTCCCTGAAACATCTCGACCTTCATAAGTCTTCAAAATATTCTGAAAATCCTTCCAATGGATTTATAAGGTTTAAAATAGTCATAATAGACTAATTTTGTGTTGAGAATGGATACTGGTTGCTCTGGATAGGCCTCATTCTCCCGTTGGCCCTTGGTGGCCCTTGGAACTTCTCTAAAGCATATCGGCCTCCAAAATTCCTATAATTGATCTGGGAACCTCACCATTAGTTCTATAATGTCTGAAACATCCAAAAAATGACTATTTTTTTCTGAGTAAGGCCTCTAGTTGCCCTGGCTAGGCCTCATTCTGCTACTGGCTCCTAGTGGTCCTAGTAGCCCCTAAAACGTATATGAAGAAACATCTCCCCCAAAAGTAGTCTAATGGCTCTGAAACCCTCACCAGTGAGTCTATAATGTTTTATATAGTAAAAAATGACTATTCACACTCTCCGAATGGTTGAATATTGAGTGAGTTATGACCAAAACAACTTTGCCCCAATTTCTCCACTAAATCTGGAAGCTTCGCTTGTTAGCTCCACTAAAAGTGGAAGTCCACTTAAAAATGTGCCTCCGCCAACTATTCTGCCACTTTAATTTGTATTTAGTTAAATTTGAACTTCATTCATTAATTATATTCTTAGCTCTAAGTGCAATTAGTGCTAAGCCCTCGCCCTTGGTCTTCGAGTAGGGTCACAAGGCGGGAGGGGCTGGCCTATGGGCTAGCCTCTCTGCCCTCTGCCAGACCCACTAAAAAGATTTAATTATAGTTGGCACGGATGCCTTTTCAAATTTCACTACTATGCTATATTGTTTATCATTTTGGCTTGTGAGGCGGAGGTCCTGGGTTCAAAGCTCGACCCTGCCACAATTAAACACCTTTTTGCATATTATAAAATACAACCCTTTGCATGTCTAACCAAGGAATTCATAAAGTATTAAACCCATCACACTTTGGAATTTGGTTTGGTTTAATACGGATGGGTTTTTGAATTTTTTTTTAATTAATATTTAATATAAAATATATTATTTGTATTATATACTATAATATATAACCATTGGAGTTGAGTATTTACTTGTAAAAGAAAATTTTCATCATAATCCCAAAGAGCCAGGTCAATTTGACAAAGGGTCAAGGAGACGTAGCCCACGATATTTAATGAAATACTTTATTAAATTTTTTGTGATGTTTTGATGCTTATTTGTTGAACTTTATGGTTGTTGTACATGCTTAATATCAACAAAAAGAAAAGTTTAATTCCTCACACATAAAGGTTTAAAACAGTTTAAAACACATACACCTCTTTCAAGTGTTCAATACCTCACAGTCAAGAATAAGCTAGATCTTAATTTTTTTAACTAATTGGGAGGTTCTTGAGAGGCATAACAAGTTATCCACCCATTTTCAAATCAGGTGGTATCTCTAGAGCCTAGGGTTGCCAATAGGTGTTGGAGGCATAACTGAAGCAGCCAGAGGCCAATTTCAGTAAGTCAAAAGTCTATTCTGTCTATTTTGGACATTCTGAATCCATTGAAGGGATTTTTTGAACCATTGGGAGACTTCTAAAGGTCTAGAGGCCACAGGGAAGTTTTGGGCAGCCTAGGGCCAACAGTGGATGGAGGCCTAGATCGGGGAGCTAGAGCTCATTTTGAGAAAATGATCAGTCTATTTTTGAGGTATGATATATGTTGGTGATAGTAGGTGAGGTTTCAAGGAGAAAAAGGGACTTCTAGGGATTTTTTACCAAAGAGAAGCCCATGTAAGCTTAAGGGCACCGACAGATGAGGTCAAGTCAAAGGAAGCCTAGCTCTATTTTCAACGATATTGTAGCCATTGCAGGGGTATGATGCTATTCTAAACCCAATGTTATAGCCAAAATAACCATTGGAGTTAAGTATTTACTTGTAAAAGAAATTTTTCATCATAATCCCATAGAACCAAGTCAATTTGACAAAGGCTCAAGGAGACGTAGCCCACAATATTTGGATGAAATCCTTTATTAAATTTTTTGTGATGTGTTGATGCTTATTTTCTAAATTTTATAGTTGTTGTACATGCTTAATATCAGAAAAAATAAAATTTTAATTCCTCAAACGTAAAGGTTTAAAAAAGTTTAAAACACATACACTTGTTTCAAGTGTTCAATTCCACACGGTCAAGAATAAGCTATATATTAATTTTTTTAACTAAGTGGGAGGTTCTTGAAAGGCATAACAAGTTATCCACCCATTTTCAAATCAGGTGGTATCAGAGCACTAGGTTGCTTGCTTGACAGAGCACTAGGTTGCTTGTTTGACTTGAAAGGTGTTAACAGTGAAAAGAATTTATCTGTTTGCAAATTTACTGATGCTTACAATTTTGAGTTTGCTAGAGGTGAAGGGAGAGCTACTGATAGCTAAGTCCAAAAGAGGACAAAAAGGAAGAAGGGTTGAAGGCATCTTCCACCCAAAGGAACTCAAGGCAAACCTTGAAGCACAAGAGGTATTGTTTGTAAAAGTCGCTCTTGAAGATTGTTTGTTAAGAAGCTCTTGAAGATTGTTTGCAAAAAGGTTGCAGAAAAGAGCTTGAACCTATAGCCATATTGTTCAGAAGCTTTGTCAATTGTTTTTGAATATTTTTGAATTATTTTGGAATTTATTTAGTTCATTTACATAATGATGACAACTTCTTCAATTGAGGTTTCTAAATCCTCCTCTTTTACAAGATTTTTTTATGAAGAAATGAAGCGAGACTTCTACATCCTGAAGGATATGGTGCAAATTATATATGAATATAGAAGGAAAAGCACTCGACTTCATGATCAATTGGTTGCTATGATGCAATATAAAGAAGAACTGCTTTAAAGAATGCATGAGATAGAGATGCAGCTCCATCAAGCCCAAGAGGCCTTAACCAAACACATGCTTGAAGCGAAGGTAAATCACTCAAATTTGTCTTTAATTTCCTCTTCAGAAAGATGTGTAGGTTCATTTGAAAAGCACACTAGAGGTATAGGGTCCAATTTGATGTTAAAAATGGGCTATGAATTCAAGGGTTTAGGCAAACATGCACAAGGCATGATTGATCCTATTTTGGTTGAGGAGAGGCCTAAGAAGTTTGGTCTAGGCTATGTTCAATCTTATGGCGAAAACTCTACAACCATGAAGGCATTTGAGAAAACTCCAAAAAGAAATTTTGTTGCAAGTTCTAAACGAAAAACATGTCAAGTCATTTTTCAAGTTGAATTCCATTGTTTAAAGCCTATGTTGCAGCATGATGTTTGTAGACATGCATCTTATGGAAACCAACAGAGTTTTGATAGCTATCAAAACATGAACTCCGTTGATAGTCTTCAAAAGAAAGTTGGAACCTCTTCAAGTCCATCTCCTCATGAAGGTACAAAGGATGGACGTGAAAAGAAACATTTGAGGTATAATTCTTCCCATAGTAAAGTTGATTATGTTTTTGTTAAGCATGGAAAATCTAAATGAAAGAATGGAAGAAAGAGTTGTTTTTCCTATTGTGGTCTGTGTAACCATGAAGTTTTAAAATGTTGGAAGAGGATGAAGGCATACAGGAAAACACTGAAGCGAAGGCAACTTTCTGAAAATATGCAACAGACTTGCACACATTTTTAGATGAAGGGAGATGTGATTGCCCAATGTTGGAAATTGCATCCAACTAAGCATCCCAAGCATTTAAAGCAAGAGGATAAAAAAACTGGTGAAAATGGACCCAAAGTTTCCATCATTGATGTGATAATAGATGTTTCACATGAAGAATATTTTCAGCAGCAAAAATTGCCATGGAATTGGCTTGGTAAGAAGTTGTAATGATCCTTTCTCAGGAAATTCAACAAGGTGCTCAAGAGAAACGCTGTATAAGTAAATTTGTGCAAAAATAATGCATATCAAGGCTTGTTTCCCCTTATTTATGCTGTGTGAGACTTATATATGGATTTTCATCAAAAAAAATTATTTTAGACTCATTAAACAGATCTCCCAAAAACTTAACTAGCTAAAAAGCACCCAAAGAGGAAGGCAACAACCAAATGCAAGCACTACTTAAGGAATTGCACAGTTTTAGCAGATGTTCAAAGGAGATCATCAAGGAGAATTATATTTCATTCATAAAGCATAAAATAAACATCATGATAAATCCATTTCATTATACAGTAGAATGCATGAGTCACTACAGCAATAAATCTTCAGAAAAGAGAGCTGGAACACATGTATATTTGCAGAAATGCTTCAACAACATTATTTTTTAGGAGCTTCAGCAACTGGAAGTTAAAACTCAGATCTAGGATAGATCTGTGGATAAAACGTCAGATCTATATTAGATCTGGAAACTATATAGTTTTCTCTTCAAGATCCACTTGGAATTTTGACAAAAGCATGCATGAATAAGAGTAGATCTGAGAAGCAAGTTGCAGATCTGGAAACTACTGCATTAAATTTCTGAATATAAAATTTCATTACAAAGGATCAGATCTAAACAGAACATATATCAGCAAGCTAATCCATGGATCACCAAGTGGAAGGCAAAGCCCAACACTAGAGATCTCTGATCTACACTATGAGCAAGACACCATGAAAACCCTCATACAGAAATAACACATTCTACTCATGGGAACAATGTTGTAGCTCAAATGACATAGAAAACTACTGTAAATTTGTAGATCTGAAGTAAAATAAGAAGATACACTCTTTCAGGAGGTTAAAGAACACACTCCATGAGAAAGAGGTTCCAAAAATACACCAGATCTCTACAGATCTAGACGCCAACTTACTGCAACTCACAAGACAGCTCAACCCTCAAGATGAGCAGCGTTGTAATGTAAGATGGAGCTTGGCCTCAAGCCTAATAGTGGTTCAATTCAGCAAACTTTCCTCCTTGAATCCTCAAAGGAAGAGGTGAAATTCCTGCATAGGAATTCTAGATACAATCCTCCACTAAACAACAGAGAATGGTATTTTTATAAGCAGACAAATACTCAGAAATATGATCAATCAACAACCTTCTCGTGTTGCCCTCCTTTTCCTTTTATAAGATGAGAAATATTTTGGAAACCCTAAACCATATTGATGAGTTAGCCCTTTTTAGATGAGATGCTTCCTTCTAGAACTGCACTGTCACTTTTGGAGATGCAATGAACCTAGACGACGTTGTTGATTTGGTCAATGTTGACCCAGTCCTTAGCTCAAACCTCTTTCACACCTGCAAGTGATTATTTACATGGCCCTCATTTGTCTTTGTTCACATGGGCATTGATTTATTCAGAATTTTTAGGAGTTTTACATGTCCTCCTTTATTCATTTATTCATGAAACATAAATTAAAACAAAATTGAATGTTCCTCTTAGCTAAGGCTAAGTGGGAACATTACAGTCCTCCCCTCCAAAATGTTTCTTGTCCTCAAGCAACTGATATCGTAATAGTTGTAGTTCTTCTCCTTCTCCATTGATGGCACCATCAAGGATCAAGTTTTCATCATGGACCAAGTGCTCATTAAGCCAATACATCAAAAATTTCTCCTCCAATGCTAACATGATAGGGGCATAGTCCATCCCTTCAGGAGTGTAAAACTCAATAGAAATAAACATGGGTGAAGCAATGTCACATCTAAAACATGTATCATGAAGTACAAGATGAAGTTCCATCCCATGTGGTACATATACATAGCCCAATTTTTTCCCATACAAACCCATAAACAATATCAGTATATCATCTATGTATGGAAGCAAAATCACATATATGCAAACTGAAATTTGCACTTGAGTAGGTGGGTCACAATCCCACATAAGATACCAACGCAATGCACTCCTTGTGTTGAGTAGATCTGAGTGTGGTAAGTGGTACTCCCACCACACCTTTTCTGCAAGGGTCACTTCGACATGGCTAAAAGTGATACTAAAGTTAGGTGCCTTTGGGAAGCACCCATCATGATAGAGAATCTCCCTTTGCACCTTAAGGGAGTGTCTAGAATTAGAATTATTAGTGGCCTCACCAATGCCATAAGATCTACATGTAATATCACTCCTTGTAGGAATCATGGCATGCATACATATGGTAAGAGAATATGTCAAATCATAAAAATAAACATGTTCAATAAGATTAGATTCTTTACCATTCAAGTCTCCCATACATAGGGAGTTGGACATGGGCATTTCTCCTCTTTTAGGAGAAGGAAGAGATGGCTGAAATGACTCCTTCATAGACTCCCTTGGCTGCCCCAACTCCTCATAACTATTGAACTCTTGTAAGTGCTGGTGTAGTTCCTCCCACTCATAGTGCTGATGTAGTTCCTCCTCCATACCATCCCAATCAAAACTCCTCATGATGAGGGTGTAGATCTTTGTTGACTGCATATAGCTAGAAAGGAAATCTTTGTGTGATCTTTGTAGTATTTATTGCTTAAGCTTGGAGGCTTGAGACAAGAATACTTTACCAAGATGATAGATGACCCCTTCATGGACCAAATAGCCTCCCCCTTGCTTCATGCCATCTAATATCATCCCAGTGTGAAGATCTTTGGAGTACTCCACAAGGAGTTGATATCTCCAATATGGATCTACATAGCTCAACAAGGACAGTGATGCTAATGCATCTATGGTCGTGCTTGCCTTGTTTCTGATTTCTTCTTTGACATTACACATGCCAAAATTGCTTATGGGAAGATTGATCCTCTCCTTTCCTTCCTTCCAGAGCACCGTGGCTTGCTCTCTAATCCTTGCTTGATCTATTTTTGGAGCAGCACTTTGTGAGGTTTTCCCCATAATATCAGAATCTAATGACATTCCAAGTGGCTTGCCATGAGGTAGGAATGTTCCTTGCAGCATTCTCATAAACATGAGAGAAGGAACTCTGAGATCCTTGCTTCCACTACGCAAATCCATCTCTGTTGTTTTTGTGGAAACATTAGGTGTAGGATAAGTGTGCATGCCTTGAATGATTTGTGGTTTCCCACTCTTCAAGTCCACCCACTCCATTTGCAAGGCCTTCCAATCAGTGGTAACCTTTCCCAAGGTAATAAACCATTGGACACCCAAGATGATATTGGTGTCTGGTATGTGCACTACAAATAAGTGATCCACCAAAGTGTAGGATTCCATAGTGACATAAATTGATGGAACATATTACATGCACTACATATTTCTATCTCCTGGAACCAAAACAGAGAACCCATCAAATGTATCAGTGGGGATCCCTCTTCTTTGCACAAGGTGATCATCAATAAATTTGTGGGTTTCCCCATTATCAATTAGAATAAACACTCTCTGGTTCATAGTTGAATCTTGTACCCTTAGGGTCAAGTACTTGGGCACTCCTTTCAAAGAAGAAAGAGTCCCACTTGTTGGAGAAAAGGCTCCTTCTTCATTTCTGGGTGGTGTTTGGCCTTCCTCCTCATCTTCACCAGCACTCTGACACCTCCTAGGTCCTTCACTCCCATATTCCTTTTCAAAGCCTGAAAATACCTCTATATAGAGTGCCCTTCCAGCAGCACATCTATGTCCCAGTACCCATGGCTCTTGACAAGTGAAACAACATCTATTTTTTCCTCAAATCCCTCCAGAGATCAATGTCAAGAGGTTTCTTCAGTGAGCTCTCCTTGGGTGGAGCATCTTTTCCTTATTTCCCCTTAGAAGAGGGAAGGGCTTTGCTTTGGAAAGTTTCCTTTGCTCTTGGCAAGGCATCTTGAATATCTCTAGCCCTCTCAATGACGTTGTTGGGGTTCCCATGTTTTGGCCAGATTGGCAAGACCAAAAGATGAGACAACATCAAAACCACTTTCAGACCTCAGGATCTAGCCCTCCTGGGTCCATAGAGGGATCTCTCTAGTTTGAGCAAAGGTTTATATCTATGAGGCTCAAATGTTATGATTTTAGGCTAGTTATAGGCACGAGGTTTGTTTGTTTGATTTGTTTTGTTTGGTTGCTAGCTATCAGGAAAGAAGGGTTCAATGTAAGACCAAGATGAGCAAAGAGGGATAAGGCAGAGGTGAAATATTCCAGAAGATATTCAAAACCATTGGGCAATGGAGTCAGGAAAGGATTTGCTTGCTACTCAACAGACAGGCTTTCAATTGGGCTAGTCATCTAAAACTTAGGATCTTCAGGATGATTCTGTGATATGGAAAGTAGGAGGGGAGGAGATAACATGGATTTCAGAGCACAAAGTTACATATCAGCAGGTCGCACAAGGATCCTAGTGGATAGGGCTAACACTAATCCCCAGTGTTCCCAAATCTTCCAACTAAATCTATAACCAGAAAGCATCTAAGAACTGAATTCATTTAATTCATACATCAGAGAGCAGGCAATATCATCCACTACACTGGTTAAACCAAGTGAAAACATTCCTTAGATAATACATTCAGAAGAGAAACACAAAGGGCAAGGAGAGCAGAAACATAGGGTACCTAACAAGGGTAAATTCTATGCCAATATTCTGATGTAAGCCAGTAGAAATGAAATGAAATGAATGCTAACATAGAGATAGGAAAACATCACCGCTGCTTCATATCAGGATCCAAAGAAATGTGCTTGTCATATTAAATAACAATACCAATCAAGTACACTATGCCAATGGCTGAATACTCAGTCTGAAAACATCTCCTTCACCTATCTTACAACTTTACACAGAGATTGTGTCTCAAAGAAACTACTTGCAGTTCTCTGATAACTTATCAACAACCTTTACAATATTTTCTCATGGATTTTATAATAGCAGATGACTGAGGAGGTAGGTGAGAACTAAATGAAACATTAAACACCGAAAAGGGGAGGAGGGCCGAAACCCACTTTGTTTTAACTCTTTGCATTTATCTCTAGTATGGCTTAGGTGTTTTGACCGCAATACTGTGTGGTACATCTGGTGAAAAAACAAAGGAAAAATAAGAACAGTGAGGTCTGACCTACTTCTGCAACAAATGCTTCTGATCATGTAGGACTGTTGTTGGGGTAGGAAACTTTAGGAACATGATGTATAACAAAAAATTCATGGGCACTTTGTCCTCTGATGAAGAAAATCATGCTGCTGCTGTAGAAGCCCTGGTGATACGGTTTCCGTGCATTAAACTTATGATTGATATTCGGGTTTTTCAACCTGGTACCTTCCCTCTGCAAAACTGGATTAAGCCTTTAAATCTCTCATTTAATGTTTTAACTCTTCGATTTCCTTGCTGATTTCTCTTTGCCGCTCCCAAAGCTACCTTCTAGCTGTGAACTCTGTGCTTTTAATGGCTCCGAAGGAGAGTGACAGAATTTTGACCCTGTCCTTTGATTTCAATCACGTCAAACACTTCCCTGGGCCTTTTCTTCATTAAATGTATCTTTGTACATGGCCTGTTCTGTAATTTCTACCACTGTGACAGAGATAACGACCCATGGTGGTTTTCCCCGCTTGAAACCCTGCAAAACAACAAACTTGTCAAGAAATCCATGGAAGGGAATGATGGAGGTAGTGTGGATGGAGGAAATGGCCATGCAAATGATGAAATGGAGGAAATATCACAAATAAATGGCGAAAAATGCTCTGGTGAAGGTTGGCGGTCAGCGGAGTAAATTTGAAATAAAAACCTTTAAAAAAACACGAGAATGAACCAATTATATGCAATGGAACGGGCGCATGTACGATGGATGCACGTGGGGGTGATGTGGTGTGACCGGGCAATGGATGGGTCATCAACGGTGGGTCAAAAAATCTGGACCGTCGATCGTGGCGGAGATCAATGGCGGAGGACGATGGTCGGTGGGCTGGGGGGATGGTGGCTATGGTTTAAACCCCGCATAGCTTCGTTGATCGATGACCATTGGATGAGGCGCCCAAGATCTAATGGCTGATATGAATATCGCTGCGCATCCTATACCAAACGTTAATGCACGATGGATAAGTGGTTTTGAAACTGTACAGGAGCCACACATCAATCGCTGAATGGAATCGTTGGCCGATGGGAAAATACCGCTAGCTCTCGGATGGTGGTGCGATGAAAACCGAGCTGTTTTCGGACGGGCGCGCTGGTGGGGACCACAGGTGCAAGCGCATTGCGAACCGTTAGATCATCATTTAAATAGATGGCGATGGTGCGATCAGAGATTTGAACGGAGAAACATGGGCGCCAAAGATTAAATGGCAGTCGTCTGATTTACCAAGATCTACGGCTGGTGTCGCGTCCGATATGGATTGGAGGTAAACGCTTTTTCTCTGGCGGGTGGTTTCAGCACTAGATCACTTGGAGGAAAAGGTGCGACGGCTAGCAGAAAAGGGGCTAGGCCTATTATAATGTGGAAAATGGGTTTTTAAGCCATTTTAATTCATTTTGAGGCCTCTAAAGGGTAATGATAGGGAGATAAAGGGTGAAATAGGCCAAACCAGGAGCACGATCAGAATTTGAAGGGGATTTTGGGAATGATTTAGGGGAGGCAGGGGGACTTTGACAAGGGGAAAAAGGGATGAAAGGGATATTTTGCAGGAGTACAAGGGGGGTAAATGAAGGCCTTTAGGAGCACAAATTCTTGCAATCAGAGGGTGTTTAGCATGGAAATCAGCAGAGGGGGTTATCAAAGGCAAAGGCCCAGGAGACTTAAAGGATGATGTGTCTCAGGGGAGATGCATTCATTGAAGGCTCAGGAACAAATTAGCCCCCTAATTTTCCTGTCAAAAATTTATGGGGGGCTAACAGTGGCTCCACATGGGGATGGCTTCTTCTTGAAGGAGTCAAGAATTCAGAAGATAAATCTTTAGTGTAGGCCAGATGCCTGCTTCTTGGCACATACCTTTCTTTCTTTGATCAGCTGTCACAGTATGCAAACCTTACATCAGCAGAAAATTTTCTCCAACAAACTACCTACCCACACTACAGTCCTAGCATTTTTTCTTCTTCTAGGGTGCATTTGAGCTAGCAGACCCTTTACATCTTTATTTTTCACAAACAGAAAATAAACCTATTCTAAATCTACCCTTATCCCTCCATGAGACCAGATTAGACTGTTGGTCTCATATGTTTCTCTACCTAGACAAATATCTGCTGGGATTAAGCTGTCCAGCAGATTTATTCTCTACATTGTAAAACAGAAATTGAAAACAATCAAGCCAGGATTAGACTGTCTGACTTGCTGTGGATCCAAGGCATAAAGACAATTGCACATGGACAAAATCTGCAGAAAACTGAAAACAAAACTCTGAAGGCTTGAGATCTAAAGCTTGAAACATCCTTCTTTCCCTTTGTGACTCAATATTTGAACATGTTAGAGTCACTTCTTTCTTCATCTCAGCTCTGGTTTTGGGCATGTTAGAGCTGATTTTCCTTTTCCTTTGCTGGTCCAGATTTTTGGCATGTTAGGGCCAGCTGTTTTACTTTCTTTGGATCATGTTTTGAGTTTATTAGAGCCACCCTTTTGCATATCAGAGGTCCATGTTTTAAGCACGTCCTAACCTCCCTTTTTCCTCTATTTTTTGAAACACTTTTCTTTTTCTTGAAAAAAATAAAAGCTGCAATGGTATGTACAATGGAAATGAAACTGGAAATTGTGAATTAGCAAAAGTAGTGTTTGCGCATCCTGCCATTGACAGGACCCCCAAACAACTCTATACCATCTAGTTCTTGTAAGAAGAAATCATTTGGACCTACAGTGGCCTGGATGAGGTATGGAACTTGCCACAAACTGTCAAATTTGTTGTGCTTTCCTTTATCCTCTCTTCTCGAATCCCACTTCAAAACCTTATCTCCAACTTTGAAATCAGTAGCTTTGGTTCTTTTTTCAAACAATTTCTTTATGTTCTCCTGAACTTTCATTGTTCTGTTGTAGACCTCTTCCCTTGTTTGTTGAAGATGGATTGTTTGGTTTATTCTCCTCATCATACTATCTTCTTCTGTTTGGATCTCCTGGACTAGTTTGACCACTGGTATCCCAAGGCTGGTAGGGAAAACTGCCTTTATTCCATAGACCAACTGAAAAGGTGACATGCCAATGGACTTCTTTGTTGTAAGCCTGTCAGCCCACAAAGCATGTACTAGCTTATTATGCCAGGATTTTTTGTTCTCTTCCAAGAACTTCTTGATGATGATCACCAGGCTTTTGTTTGATGATTCAGCTAATCCATTACCTTGAGGGTAATAGGCAGTTGAATGACCAAGTGCTATTTGGTACTTGTGACAAAAATCAACCATATTTTTGGATATAAAAGTAGTAGAATTTTCAGTGATTATTTTCCTTGGGCAACCAAACCGAGGGAGAATGTGACTTTCTAGGAAACTAATGATGACTGAATTTGTGGAATTCCTAGTGGGTATGGCCTCTATCCACTTAGTAAAGTATTCTGTGGCTGCTAGGATCCATTTGTGCTGTGCAGAAGAAGCAGGGTGAATATCCCCTATGAAATCTAGGCCCCATTGCAGAAAGGGACCTTCAACAGTGACAGGTTGTAGGGGTAAAGGGAGGAGTTTTATTTTGCCCTCAAAGATCTGACATTTGTGGCAGGAAACTATCATTTTATGGACATCATTGAAGAGTGTGGGCCAATAGTAGCCAGCCCTGAGTATTTTTTTTGCAGTGGCTTTCCAACTCAGGTGGCCTCCACATTCTCCAGCATGGAATTCTTGTTTAACCCTCTCTGCCTCATTTTCGGGAAAACATTTAAGCAACAGGCCATTAGGATTCTTCTAGTATAAATTCTCATTCACAATGCAGTAATTTCTGGCTTTCAGCTTCAAGAATCTGGCCTTGGTCTTTGATAATCCGAGAGGGGAATTGATGTGTGCAAGCGCATACAGAATGTCGGAATACCAAGGAGAGCTCCGAAATTTTTCCTCAACAGTGAGATCAGGCAATTCTTGTTGCTCATCCAAGGTATTTATCATGTTAATGTCTAGGGCTTGTAGGTTTTATTCAGCCATTAATTTAGCTAAGCCCTAACCTTTAATCAGTTTGGTGGGTTTTATCTCAAGGTCATATTCTAGGATCACTGCTATCCACTTGCCCCTTTTCCCATCTGGGTCTTGGGACAGTATATCTTTGACTATGATGTTGGGCACATAAGCTATGATACGAGAATGCAATATGTACACCCTGAAGTATTTCAAGGCCTTAATCAGAGCATAGGCCTATTTCTCCATGATGTTGTATTTCATGGGTGCATCTCTGAGTGTTTTTCTAAAGAAGGCAATTGGCTGTTCCATTCCCTCCGTGTTTTTCTGCAGCAAGACTGCAGCTACAGTGTGCTCAGAGGCGAATGAAAAGATCAGGAAATCTTTGGAAAAATCTGGGCTGATCAGGACGGGGGCTTGGGTAAGTGCAAGTTTCACTAATTCAAAAGATTGTTTAGCTTCCACAGTCCATTTAACTCATGCACCTTTCTTCAGCATGTTAGTCATGTTCCTAAGGTGTTCATCCATATTTGGAATAAACCTCCTAAGGAAGTTAATCTTCCCAATGAAAGACTAAAATTCCTTGACTTTTATGGGGTGCGTGATTTGTAGTTTTTCCTCAACTCGCTATGGGTCTATCCTGATTCCCTCCTCTGATATCATGTGGCCAAGAATTTTTCCTTCCTGTAGCCCAAAGACAGTCCTTTTAGGGTTCAGGGACAGACCAAACCTTCTACATTTTTAGAATAATTTTCTCAAATGTTTCAGGTGTTCTTCTTCAGTCTTGGAATAGACTGTTATTTCATCCAAGTAGATAAAAATGAAGTGACCTATCTCATCTGAAAATGCTATGTCCATCGCTCTTTGGAAGGTGGCTCCAGCATTCATCAATCCAAAAGGCATCTTCACATACATGAAGGTACCCCATGGAGTGGTAAAATTTGTTTTGAGTTGGTCTTCTGGGATCACTAAGACTTGGTTATAACCTAAAAATCCATCAAGCAGGGAGACTCTTTTAGAGCCCACTACCTTCTAAAGGATATGTTCCATTTTAGGCAAAGGGTAATTTTCTTTGAGTGGGGCTCTATTGAGATTCCTGAAGTCTATACACAATCTGATTTCTCTTGTTTTATTCCTCACAGCCACTAAATTTGACACCCAATCAGAGAACCTCACCAGCACAATTATACCTGCTTCATACATTCTCTTAATCTCTTTCTCTACTGCAGGCAATTTTTTAGGATTGATTCTATGAAGTTTTTGCCTAAAGGGCTTCTGATTTTCTTTCAAAGGTATCTTATGTTAAGTGATATTTGTGTCATAGGCCTTTAAGTCTTCATAGCTCCATGCAAACACATCAATGAATTCCTTGAAAAGGTCAATGTATTTCTTCTTCATGTCTGCAGGTAAAGACTTAGCCAGTTTAATCATTTTGGGTTTATCTTCAGTGCCTACGTTGCATTCCTCCACATCATAGTCTGCATGTTCTATAGTGGGATTTTTTGCCACATCATCAAAGTCAAAGAGGTCCTCTAGGGGTGCCAGGCCTCTGGGTATATTCTTGTCTTTGGCCTGTAGCACCTCTACCTCTTCGCTATCTGCATTTTCACATTTTCCGTCTGGATTTCCAGTCTGTTCATCTAAAGAGTTTATTTCTATGTTACAGGGTGTTTCTTCCTCATCTGAGGATTCTTCACTTAGGCAACTACTGTCAGGTTGGGAATCTGAATCAGAAAATTCAAACTCGTTTCTACCTATCAGGAAATCTTCGATCTGTTTATCACCTTCGAAGACCTACCAGTATTTTCATTATCCGGCACAGCATGTATAAATTTGGTTTGAATGATGATCTGTTGGTCACTGGAAGTCTTGGGGTAGGAACTGGCTAAGCAAGCTAATCCGTTTGCAATGATATTTTGACTCCTAGGAATGAACACTAATTTATATTCAACAAACGTTTTCAGTAGGTCCATGGTGTCATTCCTATATTCTCTCAGCCTAGGATGTTTTGCTATGTATTCCCCGTTTACCTGTTTAATAACTAACTTTGAATCTCCCCTTACGGTTATCCTACAGGCTCCCTTTTCCTTCAACAGATTTAGACCCAGGATTAGAGCCTCGTATTTGGCGACATTGTTTGTGCATCTAAAATGCAGGTTACAGGCGTGACTCTTTGCGTAATCGTTTTCCGTGTTGTGTAACCATACACCTGCCCCTGCAGTCCTTTTAGTACAGGACCCGTCAAAGCTCATTTCCCATAAAGGGTTATTCTCATGACTATCATTGTTTTCTCCCTTACAGCTGGCTTCGCTATTGTGTTGTGTTATAAGGTCTGTACTAGGCTGTGGATTGCTTCGTCCTTCGTGAAGTGTGTGAAGTTCAGAGGCCTGTCTGGATGACTGTTCTCGCTCTGTTTCTTGTTCACTCGGGATTAGGTCTCCACCGCATATCCTACAAGTTTCGTTGCAGTTTTCCTCTTCGTTATCCTCTAAATCCAGAGTAGCCATTATGTTAATGTCCATGGCTTCTACCTCTCCATTTTTATCTCTGTTTTGGGGCTCTGACCCTTCCAAGTATGTATCATTACAAAATATGAAGGATTCAAGGTCTGTATGTACAGAATAAAAAAGTGAATTTTCTGGTTTCTCGGGGCTGCTGACTAGGAATTTCATTTGTGTCTCCCTATACAATTTTCTAAGTTGGCCAAAGATTGGGATTGTGGCATATGAGCCATCCATCTGCATTGTACCCTGTAGCTTGGCTCCCCATGATCTTGATAGTAGCATGCCATACTTAGGTGACACATATACCACCACAACATCCATAACCATGCATTTAGCTAGGATTTGAGTTAAGCTCACACACAAGTCTTTGATCAGGCCTAGGCATTTTACTCTACTAGAGTCGAAAGAGTATAGATATTTGTAGGGTCTGGTTATCTCTAGACCTATTCTTTCCATGACTACCTTAGGCATTAGGTTGTGGGATGCTCCAGAATCATGCATTGCATTGTGCAGGATCTTGTCATGAATGTTGAGACTGATATAGAAAGGCAGAACTACCCCCTCCTGAAACTTCCCCTCTATCTTAGGACCAAACAAGAGGGTAGGTCGATCATCATTCAAATTGACAGAGTCACCATTCTCACCTAAGTTCAAATCTCTCAAAATATGGCCTTTATATACATCCTGAGTGGCCAGCTCAGAAAGTGGGACAGAGATTTTAATTCTTGCAATCTCACTTTCCAAATTGAAAGTGGACTGAATCTTAGGCATGCTCATCTCTGTTCTATTTGCTACTGCCTTAGTAGCTGAATCAGTGGGCTTATTCTCATTATGTACAGTGTATGTGACAGTTTTATCAGGAGCAATAACTGCAGTGCTAGTGCTGCTAGCTGGTTTACCTTGTGCATTAGTGTTTTGGTTGTCCTCTTCTCCATTTTTCCCAAAGCTTTCAGCTGATGGTTTGCTACTTTCAGCGGTTGCTTTAGAAGATTTCTCAGGTCTCTTCTTGATGGTAGTCTCAGAGGCTTTGGGTTTGACAGTTTCTCAAATTTTTTTGCTTCTAAGCTCATACTGTTCTCTGACCTGCATCATGGCATTTTCAAATCCTAATATGTAATCTTCAGATTCCAACCATTCCTCCTCCCGACCAGAGGGTGAAGGCTGGTCTTCTTCTGCATACCAGTTTTGGATTGACTCCTTTGTTTCAAACATGTTTATTGTGTTTCCCTCAAACTCTTCTATGATTCCCTCATTTTCATCAAGAAAATTCTCTTGGAATGGGGGAATAACTTGTTGATCTGATTCTCTTTGTCTGTTGGGAGTGTTATTGTTTCTCCTAAAGTTCTGGTTTTGGTTTTGGTTTCTATTCTAGTTACTGACCATGACAACCATTTTTTCCATCATTTGTTGTAACCTTTCCACATTTTTAGAAAGTTTATCATAATTTTGGTCAGATGTGGAAGCTATGTTATCATCTCTATATGTTACCCTTCTTTCGGATTTCAGTCTCGCTCTTTTCTCAATCAGGTTGGCTTCTATGTTCACTGCTCCTTTCTGCATGTCCTCCAGTGTTTTGTATTCCTTATCTCTAAGCTCATAGGCCATGTCATCATCAAAACCCTTAGGGCATTTAGCTAGGGCCATGCCCTGTGGAGGTTTCATGTGTGGAGGGAGGGCATTGTAAATGCTATTGAACCTTGTTGTGTAATCATGGACACTCTCTCCTACGTTTCTTTTAAGGGTCATGTATTCTGCTAGGAGTTGGCAAGGGTTTTCCCTAGTTTCCCATTTGTTTACGAAATTCTGATATAGAGCTGGGAGATCAGTAATGCTACCCAGGGGTAAGCCTTTAAACCATTTCTTCACATCACACCCTAAGCTTTGTGCAAAGATTCTCATTTTGACTGTATCATCATTAATTTCCATGTAGTCAAAAGCATCTTCCATTTTATCTACATGTTGTTGGGCTATGATGGACTCCTTTGCAGTGAAGTGTGGAATCGTAGACTGATAATCATTCGGTAAGGGTACTAGAGGCTGAGGTAAAACTAAAGGTGCATACCAGGCTTCCATGATGATGTTTTGATGAGGTAAAGGGACTTGTGAAGTAGGTATATGGATGAAAGGGATGTTTTGACCAGCAGATAACTGATGAGCAGACCTAGGGTGACTGAGCCCCAAGTTTTGTATGAAATATAAATCAGGAGGGGTAGATGGAGGGGTTTGTCTATTCCCAAGGTGTCTACCACCTTGCTGTGGTGAACCAGGAAGCTCCGGGTCTGGCTGGCCTAAGCTACTAAATGACCTAGTTCTAGATAATCTGTTAGGTAGGTCTAGGTCAAGGTGAAAGTGTGATATAACTGTAAGATCTTCTGGTGCAGAATTAGCTCTATGGATGTGTTTGCAGATAGTTGATCTTTTAGGTGTATGAGCTCCCTTGAGGATGCTCTCAGGATTGTCAACTATTTTAGGTGGGTCTGGGTTAGGGTAAGCTCTTGTATGAATGGTTCTAGAAGCCAGAGTGTTTTTCTCTGACCAATCAGCTTAACCCTACTTGTTACTTCTACTGTGGTTGATGTTGTTATGGGGGCTGGTCTCCCAGTGGAGTCTAATGTGAACCAAGATGATCAGCAGGCCTACTGATCACCAGTGGAGTCTTTGGAAAGTTTAGGAGCTATGGAGTCGCCAGGTGGAAGGTTTAGGATGTTTTTGGAGGGTACACTGTCCACCACAGTGCTCTTGAGATGTCCGTTTTCGAGGATATCTTCAAAAAAAACAAACTCTAACCAGAGATTGACTGGGAGGGAATTTACCAGATATGTCACCTCTGAAAGAGTATGAGATCCGGAGGCTACCTGGCCCTTTCCAGACTCTGTCCAAGAGTATGGGAAAACATAACAAATGGTGTATAGGTTGATGTGAGAATAGGAGTGTTTAACTGCTAACCTAACCAGAGATTGTAGGTCTTTTGAATGCTTAAGAATGTTTAAGGTATGATGCACTCAGTACTCCCCAGCGGAGTCGCCATTATGTTGGGGTTCCCATGTTTTAACCAAATTGCCAAGACCAAAAGATGAGACAACATCAGAACCACTTTCAGACCTCAGGATCTAGCCCTCCTGGGTCCAGAGAGGGATCTCTCTAGTTTGAGCAAAGGTTTATATCTATGAGGCTCAAATATTATGATTTTAGGCTAGTTATAGGCACGAGGTTTGTTTGCTTGATTTTTTTAGTTTGGTTGTTGGCTATCAGGAAAGAAGGGTAAAATGTAAGACCAAGATGAGCAAAGAGAGATAAGGCAGAGGTGAAATATTCTAGAAGATATTCAAAACCATTGGGCAATGGAGTCAGGAAAGGATTTGCTTGCTACTCAACAGATAGGCTTTCAATTGGGCTAGTCACCTGAAACTTAGGATCTTCAAGATGATTATGTGATATGGAAAGTAGGAGGGGAGGAGATAACATGGATTTTAGAGCACAAAGTTACAGATCAACAGGTCGCACAAGAATCCTAGTGGATAGGGCTAACACTAATCCCCAGTGTTCCCAAATCTTCCAACTAAATCTATAACCAGAAAGCATATAAGAACTAAATTCATTTAATTCATACATCAGACAACAGGAAATATCATCCAATACACTCATTAAACCAAGTGAAAACATTCCTTAGATAATACATTCAGAAGAGAAACACAAAGGGCAAGGAGAGCAGAAACATAGGGTACCTAACAAGGGTAAATCCTATGCCAATATTCTGATGCAAGCCAGTAGAAATGAAATGAAATGAATGCAAACACAGAGATAGGAAAAAATCACCTCTGCTTCAGATCAGGATCCAAAGAAATGTGCATGTCATATTAAATGACAATACCAATCAAGTACACTATGCCAATGGCTGAATACTCAGTCTGAAAACATCTCCTTCACCTATCTTACAACTTTACATAGAGACTGTGTCTCAAAGAAACTACTTGCAGTTCTCTGATAACTGATCAACAACCTTTACAATATTTTCTCATGGATTTTATAACAGCAGATGACTAAGGAGGTAGGTGAGAACTAAATGAAACATTAAATGCAGAAAAGTGGAGGAGGGCCGAAACCCACTCTGTTTTAACTCTCTGCATTTATCTCTGGTATGCCTTAGGTGTTTTGACTGCAGTACTGTGTGGTACATCTGGTGAAAAAAAAAAGGAAAAATAAGAACAGTGAGGCCTGCCCTACTTCTGCAACAAACGCTTCGGATCATTTAGGACTGATGTTGGGGTAGGAAACTCCAAGAACACGATGTATAACAAAAACTGCATGGGCACTTTGTCCTCTGATGAAGAAAATCATGCTGCTGCTGTAGAAGCCCTGGTGATACGGTTTCCGTGCATTAAACTTCTGATTGATCTTCGAGTTTTTCAACCTGGTACCTTCCCTCTACAAAACTAGATTAATCCTTTAAATCTCCCATTTAATGTTTTAACTCTTCGATTTCCTTGCTGATTTCTCTTTGCCGCTCCCAAAGCTACCTTCTAGCTGTGAACTCTGTGCTTTTAATGGCTCCAAAGGAGAGTGACAAAATTTTGACCCTGTTCTTTGATTTCAATCACGTCGAACACTTCCCTGGGCCTTTTCTTCATTAAATGTATCTCTGTACATGGCCTGTTCCGTAATTTCTGCCACTGTGACAGAGATAATGAGCCATGGTGGTTTTCCCCACTTGAAACCCTGCAAAAAAACAATCTTGTCAAGAAATCCATGGAAAGGAATGATGGAGGCAGTGTGGATGGAGGAAATGGCCATGCAGATGATGAAATGGAGGAAAAATCATAGAGAAATGGCGAAAAATGCTCTGGTGAAGGTTGGCGGTCAATGGAGCAAATTTGAACGAAAAACCTTTAAAAAAACACGAGAATGAACCAATTATATGCAATGGAACAGGTGCATGTACGATGGATGTACGTGGGGGTGACGTGGCGTGACCGAGCGATGGCCGGGTCATCAACGGTGGGTCAACAGATCTGGACCGTCGATCGTGGTGGAGATCAACGGCAGAGGATGATGGACGGTGGGCCGAGGGGACGGCGGCTATGGTTTAAACCCCGCGCAGCTTCATTGATCGATGACCGTTGGATGAGGCGCCCAAGATCTAACGGCTAATATGAATATCGCTACGCGTCCTGTACCGAACGTTAATGCGCAATGGACAAGCGGTTTTGAAACCGTAGAGGAGCCATGCGTCAATCGCTGAATGGAGTCGTTGGCCGATGGGAAAATACCGCCAACTCTAAGATGGTGGTGCGATGAAAACGGGGTTGTTTTCGGACGGGCGCGCTGGTGGGGATCACAGGCACGGGTGCACTACGAACCGTCAGATCATCATTTAAAGGGACGGCGATGGCGCGATCAAAGATTTGAACGGAGAAACATGGGCGCCGAAGATTAAATGACAGTCGTCTGATTTACCAAGATCTACGGCTGGTGTCGCATCCGATATGGATTGGAGGTAAACACTTTTGCTCTGGTGGGTGGTTCCAGTGCTAGATCACTTGGAGGAAAAGGTGCGGCGGCTAGCAGAAGAGGGGCTAGGCCTATTATAATGTGGAAAATGGGTTTTTAAGCCATTTTAATGCATTTTGAGGCCTCTAAAGGGTAACGATAGGGAGATAAAGGGTGAAATAGGCCAAACCAAGAGCACGAGCAGAATTTGAAGGGGATTTTGGGAATGATTTAGGGGAGGTAGGGGGACTTTGACAAGGGGAAAAAGGGATGAAAGGGATATTTTGCAGGAGTAAAAGGGGGGTAAATGAAGGCCCTTAGGAGCACAAATTCTTGCAATCAGAGGGTCTTTAGTAGGGAAATCAGCAGAGGGGGTTATCAAAGGAAAAGGCCCAGGAGACTTAAAGGATGATGTGTCTCAGGGGAGATGCATTCATTGAAGGCTCAGGAACAAATTAGCCCCCTACTTTGCCTGTCAAAAATTTATGGGGGGCTAATAGACATCATGCATAGTGATGGGCTTAGTGGACTTAACCAACCCATGCAAAGGTTCCTCCAGGCCATCAATGAACATGTAGACTCTCCTTGCTACAGATAGATCAGGGACCATGACTAACAATCTCAAGAACTCAGAGATATAGGCCTCTGCATCTCCTATCTGCTACAACTTTGCAAGGCTTATAAAAGGTGCCTCGGGATCCTTCCGGTCAAATGTATCCACTAGTATTCTAATGCACTCAACATAGGTAGACACCTTGTTGTGTCCCAATGTAGATATTCCATGGAACCACCAGTTGTGGGCTTCACCCTCAAAGTGTAGCACAACAATCTTGATGGATTCTACTTCGGGGACTTTGTTAACTGGAAAAAGATATCCAGCTTTTCCACCCATGCCTTGGTAGAAAAAGAGGATGATCCATGAAACTTAGGCAAGAAGAATCTACCCATAGTGTGGTGTCTTCCATGAAAGAAACCATCATCTCTATACTGCTGCCATGGTCTCCTCCGGTCCTTGAGATGGAAAAAGTCTTGGAAAGTCAAGTTATCCTTGAATATCTAACTCTAACAGTCATACTCCACAAAGTAAAATTCAAGGGAGGTTTGCTCTTGTGGTCCTTCATTCTCTACAGCCAATAAGGTAGGCATAGTAGAGTTTTGTGAGGCTTGTGGAGCTTGTGGCAAGCTCACAGGTTGTCCAGTTCCATAGTGAGACATGTCAGAGCTCTCTCCTTGATGAAATCTCCCAAGAGGTTCCCTCCTTCTATCCATTCTCATTTCATTGATCTCCTTGGAGAGATCTTACATGGTCTCCAAAATGGTTTTTTCAAACTCCTTTGCTTCCTTATCCTTCTCAGTTTCAGGGGCTTTCTCCTTGTCTTGACCCTTGTCAAGATTATCAGTGGTGAAGTCATACTTTCTATGACTTCTATTTTGCTACCTCCTCTCCCTCTCAGTGGGAGGATCATCTTCTTCAGAATGCAGCATTACTGGTGCTCCAAGGCAAGCACAAGATGTGCCAATATTGGAGCTTTGATACCACTGTAATGATCCTTTTTCAGGAAATTCAACAAGGTGCTCAAGAGAAACATTGTATAAGTAAAAATGTGCAAAAATAATGCAGATCGCAGTTTTTTTCCCATTATTTATGCTGTATGAGACTTATATATGGAGTTTCATTAAAAAAAAAATCAATTTAGACTCATTAAATAGATCTCCCAAAAACTTGACTAGCTAAAAAGCACCCAAATAGGAAGGCTGCAGCCAAATGCAAGCACTGCTTCAGGAATTGGGTAGTTTTAGCAAATGTTTTGAGGATATCAGAAAGGAGACTTATATTTCATACATATAGTAGCAAATCAACATTATGATAAAGCCCTTTCATTATACAGTAGAATGCATGAGTCAATACAGCAATAAATCTTCGGAAAAGAGAGCTAGAACACATGTATATTTGCAGAAATGCTTCAACATCGTTATTTTTTAGGAGCTTTAGTATCTGGAAGTTACAACTCAGATCTAGGATAGATCTATGGATAAAACATCAGATCTATATCAGATCTGAAAACCATATAGTTTTCTCTTCAAGATCCACTTGGAATCTTGACAAAAGCATGCATGAATAACAATAGATCTGAGAAACAAGTTGCAGATCTAGAAACTGCTGCAATAAATTTCTGAATATAAAATTTCATTACAAAGGATGAGATCTAAACAGAACATAGATCAGCAAGCTAATCCATGGATCACCAAGTGGAAGGCAAATCCCAACACTAGAGATTTCTGATCTACACTATGAGCAAGACACCATGAAAACCCTCATACAGAAATAACGCAGTCTACTCATGGAAAAAATGCTATAGCTCAAATGACACAGAAAACTACTGTAAATTTGCAGATCTAAATTACAAGAAGAAGAGACACTCTTTCAGGAGGTTAAAGAACACACTCCATGAGAAAGAGTTTCCAAAAATACAACAGATCTTTGCAGATCTAGACTCCCACTTGCTGCAGCTCACAAGATAGCTCAACCCTCAAGGTGAGCAGCACTGTAATGTAAGATGGAGCTTGGCCTCAAGCCTGATAATGGTTCAATTCAACAAAATTTCCTCCTTCAATCCTTAAAGGAAGAGGTGAAATCTCTATATAGGAATTCCAGATACAATCCTTCACTAAACAGCAGAGAATGGTATTTGTCTAAGCAGACAAATACTCAGAAATATGATCAATAAAAAACCTTCTCTTGTTGCCCGCCTTTTACTTTTATAAGATGAGAAATATTTTGCAAACCCTTAACCGTCTTGATGAGTTAGCCCTTTTCACGTGAGAGGCTTCATTCTAGAATTTCTCTGTCCCTTTTGGAGATGCAATGAACCTAGACAACGCTGTTGATTTGGTCAATGTTGACCCAGTCCTTAGCTCAAACCTCTTTCCCACCTGCAAGTGATTATTTACATGGCCCTGGTTTGTCTTTGTTCACATGGGCATTGATTTATTTAGACTTTTTAGGACTTTTACATGTCCTCCTCTATTCATTTATTCATGAAACAGAAATTAAAACAAAATTGAATGTTCATCTTAGCTAAGGCTAAGTGGGAACATTACAGTCGTAGATCCAACCACTACACCAAAAGCTCGAACTATTAGTGAGGGCGACATCCCAGTGTTTTAAGGATGGGCCTAACCCCACCGGAGCATCTGAGGGCGAGGGCCCTTGCACAACACCCCTCATGACACAGACCCAGACATGTGGAGGTGGGCCCTACCGGCACACGGTATATTACAACCCACCACGCTCCGTGAGTCTTGACCTCGAGACCTCAACTTTGATACCACGTAGATCCAAACACTACAACAAAATATTGAACTGTTAGTGAGGTCGGAATCCCAGGGTGTTAAGGGTGGGCCTAACCCCACCGGAGCATCTGAGGGCGGAGGCCCTTACGCAACACCCCTCATTACACAGACCCAGACACGTGGCTGCAGGCCCTACTTGCACATGGGATATTACAGAAGTGGTTTGAATTCTTAAATCATTAATACATACATTCATTTGTACATATGCAAATTTCTGTCATGTATGCATTTCTATTCAAAAATTAAGTTTGTTTGAGCCACCTTTGATCCATGATCAAGGAAGCGATGTTCAGCTACCTTCAATTTAAAATTTCTCGCCATAAATTTCTGAATTAGTTCAAGGAAGATACAGTTCTTGATAGGAGGACAAGAACATTCAAGAAGGGATGTGTTGACTACCTTCGATTTGGGGCTCAAAGGCATTAATCCAAGCAAGGAAAAGTGTAAGGAGGTTGTAAATGTGAGGGTGTTGTACTCTCATTTACTGAACAAGTAATCAATCTTTTGGGGTCCAAAAGATTCCCAATGTGGAGGACTAATCAGATTTTGATCAGGACCTGAGTGATATCTCAAAACTCAAAGTTACAGGATTAGGTTGAAACCATGATGGTTGCGTAGATCTCATCTTCCTGATTCCGGCGTCGCGAACGGTTCAAAAACTGATATCATATGAGGAAGATATTACGTTATGATCGAAATTGAAAACATATAAAAAATGGAAAGAATAGGTACATGGATGATGTGGTAGGTACATTCAGATCATGAGTAAAGTCCTCTAGCAACATCCAATGACATCGCGCCAAGTGGCAGTTTCAGATTCGTTAGTTTGGTCTATGTTGGAGTAAATTTCCTAATATTTCTAAGGTGAAATTGTATTTTTTTTTAATTTTATTATTTAACTATAATTTACCATTATATATATTTAAATATATTATATAATATAATATATTTTATGTTTGAAACATATTTTATATATTATATTATATAATAGATATAATATATTTTATATTAAATTATAATTAAACAATAAAATTAAAAAAAAAAATACAATTTCACCTTAGAAATATTAGGAAATTTACCCCATCATACACCAAACTGGTGAATCTAAAATTGCCACTTAGCGCGATGTCATTGGTTATTGCTGGAGGAATTTCCTCGTGAGCTGATTGCACATGCCACATCACCCATGTACCTGTTCTACCCATTTTTTACTTGTTTTCCATTTCGATCAAAATGAAATATCTTCCTCATACAATGTCGATTTTTCGAACCATTCACGGCGCTGGAATCAGGAAGATGAGATATACACAACCATCCTAATTTCAACCCAAACCTATAACTTTGAACTTTTAGCTATCACTTAGGTCCTGATCCAAATCTGATCAATTAGGCATCAAGCTATGTGAAGTACTTGAATCTAGAATGGCATTATGCAGAATTTTGTCATGGACATTTAGGCTAACATAGAAGGGAGCCACACCTCATTCCTGAGGTTTTACATCTACTTCTAGTCCAAATAAAATTTCAGGTTGGTTATCATTCAAATTGATAGTATCTATATTTTCCCCTATATTAAGAGCTTTCATTACCTGAGATCTATACACATTTTTGTTTATTAAATCTGTTAGAGAAATAGGTATTTTGAGTTTTGCTAACTCATTCTCACTATTGAAGGATGTCTGAACTTTACTCATGTTTAGGAAATCTGGTTTATCAGCAACATCTTGTTGAAGTTTGCAACAAGAAATTGTGAGATTGGCATCCGGAAACAACATTTCAGCACCCATGATCCTAGTGACATTAAGCACCTACACGAGGGTGGGGCCCACATAGTCTATTTTTAGGTGCATGTCTATTTTTATTATCCCTTAATTTAGATGGACATTAAAATATAATAAATTCTCAATGTGGACTTGAAATAGTTAATTGAAGTGGAAAAATCAGTTAGCTAAGTGAATTTCGAGTTAGAGGTTGGTTGGTGGGACATGCAGAGTAATTCTAGTTGTAACAGAGTGATTCTAGTTGTAACAGAGTTGGAAGTGCAGTGGTACATTAGTTAAGCAAGTTGTAAATAAATTTAACTCAGTTAAGTGAGTTAAAGTCAAATTTTCTAGTTGTACCTGCAGATACACTAGTGAGAGATCAAGTGAATTAAATATTAATTAATTCACATGTAGTGATCTCACATGCAACTGATGTTTTACTATTATCAGCTGCATGCATGTTAGATCCAGTGGAGACCCAGTTGAGTTCTAGGTGAAAGGGAAGTCGACTATCAGTTGTGATATTAGCTGACTACCAGGTGTATTTAAAACACCATAGGATGCCCATGATACTCAGCACAGTTGAGGAAGGATGAAATTCTTTGTGATTAAGGATTGCATTCATCAGGAACTACGTGAGCAAGACAAGTTGTCTGGAGGCAGTAAATTGGCTGTGTATTGGCCCAATTTTTATATGACAGTGTGAAACAATTAGTTGAATACAGGAGGATTCTTGTGAGAAGAATTGTATATAATTGTTTCATTATTCCTTGTGGAATATACAATATATGATAGAGGGGTTTTGAGCAATAACCTTTCCCTAGGAATATCTGGTGTTGTGGTTTTGATCTATTGTTCTTTGCTTCATGTGATTGGAAATTTTGTTGTTTTTAATTCTGCAAAGATTTGTAGAAGCGATTTAGTATTTAACTTTAACAAATTGTTAGATTAGTTGAATCCAAGATATACATGCATATAGTATAATTTCTACATGGTATCAGAGTTGTGTTATAAATTTTCTACATGGTATCAGAGCACAGGAAATTTCAGAAGTGAAGCAGGAGCTCAGTTTGTGACTAGATAGATTTCAAATTTGCAGAAATACTTTCTTGGTGCTACAGTTGATTCAATATCGAAATGGATTTTAATGGCTTGAGATTAGAGTATGCACTTGAGGTTAGAGTATGCAAGGGCAGCTCGAACTAAATTTCTTGGAGGGACAAGATGGAGGCAATACTCGAAGACAATGGCTTGAATGAATTCATTGAAAAAGATGTTCCTAAGCCAGATGCTGCAAATGCTGCAAATCTTGATGCATGGAAAACAAAAGTGGCAATGGTGAGGAGGATCCTATTGTAGGGAGTACGAGACCACATTTTATCAAGCCTCCATGGGAAAGCCACACTATATGCAATGTGGAAAGCTTTGATGGATCTATTCCAAAGCAGCAATGACCATAGGAAATTGGCTCTCAAAGATAAACTCACGAAGATCAAGATGGAAAAGAACGACACTATTCCAGTATACTTAACAAAGTTTATCCAATGTCGGGATGAACTTGGGAGTGTAGGAATAACTGTCGCTGATGATGATTTGGTGAGCCTAGATCTCCTAGGACTTCCTAAGAGTTGGCACAGTTATGAAGACTCTGTCAACGGATGGGAAAAAATTTCCAGATTGGGAACAACTATGGTCGGATTTGGTGCAAGAGGAGTTCAGATGGAACACCAGATATGCATCTTCATCTAAGAAAAAAGAAGAAGAATATTTTGATTTGGCTTCCAAGGTGAAGAAGGGGAAGGGGGAAAAATTCCATTCCAAATATAAGGTTGTTGAAGATGGCAAGGAGCACAACATGTCCAAGGTGAAGTGTTTTCACTATCACGAGCATGGACATTTTGCCACAAATTTTCCACAAAAGAAGAACGACAAGAAGGTTTTTAGATCTGCAGCTGGTGAGGCCCTTGCCTCACGATTTGATCTTGACTTCTCATTGCTCACATGCATGGTGTCAAGTTCATTGGGATCGGGGTGGTACCTGGATAGTGGTGCTTCCTTTCACATGACGGGAGATAAGGAAATTTTCAATAACTTGGAGGAGAATGATCTCCATATGCATATTGAATTGGGTGATGACGAATGGTACAGTGCTACCGAGATTGGTACATTACCTTTCACAGGGTTTCAGGTAAACTCTTTCAGTTAAAAAATGTAAATCATGTACCAGGTTTCAAGAAAAATTTAGTCTTAGTTGCAATGTTAGAGGATAGAGGCTATGATGTTGTTTTCAGTGAAGGAAAATTTTTCCTGCGACACAAAGCAACAGGGCAAGACAAGAAGATTGAGATTCAAGTTAAGAATATCTATATACTTGATGTAGATGCAATTTCTACAGAGCTTCCTACAATTTGGAAGTGTGATAAAGCCATGCAATTGACCCTTGAGAGGGAGCTGGATTTGCACGCAGGTAAGAGTGAACCTCAAGATGTGGAGCAGAAACATGCAGAGGATCATGGAGTGGGATCAACCACTCATGTAGAGACATTTCGAGCTAGATTGGAAGAGGGAGTGCATGCAGCTATACCACCAGGTGAGAGGTGGGGCACATGCATCATTAATCCCAAGAAGAAATTTGGGCAGGATCCTAGAGATGATGGGTCTCATGGATTGAACCTAGATACGAGCAGCCCACAAAGAAGTAGTAGCAGCCTCAGTTAGATTGATGCATTTAGATGTCGTGAGAACATGAAATCAAAGTGACAGTGTCAGATACTGGAGCACATATCAGAGTTGGCAACAAGTGTAGACTGCATGGATGCAGATGTCAACAACGTAGAGGATCCAATAGACATGTGCACTAGCTAGCAACAGTCAAAATACTTTGATGACAGATGCATTATACTGATTCAATTGTTTGGAGGCTATTCTGTTTTGGAAGTGTTTCATGCAAAGGTTGCATGTGTGAGAAACACTAGATAAGTGTTGCATGCAAGGGTTGCATATCACATGCATGGAGTTGCACGTCACATGCATGGGGTTGCATGTCACATGCATGAGTTGCATATCACATGTAAAGACATTAATTTCTTTTTAAGAGGGAGTTTTGAAGTTTACAACAAGAAACAGTGAAATTGGCATCTGTAAACAACATTTTAGCTCCCATGATCCTAGTGACATTAAGTACCTACACTAGGGTGGGGCCCACACAGGCTATTTTTAGGTGCATACCTATTTTTATTATCCCTTAATTTAGATGGACATCAAACTGTAATCTATTCTCAACGTGGACTTGAAATAGTTAACTAAAGTGGCAAAATCAATTAGCTAAGTGAATTTCAAGTTAGAGGTTGGTCGGTAGGACATGCAGAGTAATTCTAGTTGTAACATAGTGATTCTAGTTGCACTACAAGGAAAATACCCTCTAGCGGAGGTTATAAAAGAGGTTTTTTGTGTTGTAAAATTGGCCAAAATTGTCAAAAAAAAAAAATCTACAACATCCGTTTATGGTTACGATGGTTTTGGCAGAGCTTTTAACGGAAATTCAACACAACTAAAAAAAAATGTGCGGCCAAAGGTTATTACGGATGTTTTTTCATCGATGCTCTACTCTTGATTTAATGCACTGATGCATACATGAATACAGTGCCTCGGGGTTGTCTCAGTCGGACGAACGCACCGGGATGTTTAGGTGTAAAATCGCATCAGGCGTAGTGTTGGTCATACAATGCACAGGGTTGTTCTAATTGGTCTTGGGATTTGTGCAGTGCCCATAGGTTGTATCAATGCACCGGTGCATATATCTTTATGATGCACCGATGTGTTGTATGACAGAAAGGCACCGATATTTATAATTGGTATCGGTATTCGTGCGGTGCCCATTGATCTTAAAAATGCACTAGTGCTTATAGATACATTAACGCCCTGGTATGTAGTATCACACAAACGCACCAATATTTATAACTAGTATCAGTATTTTTGTGGTGCCTATAGATCGTACAATGGCACCAGTGCGTATAGACACATAAATGCACCGGTCGACAGTTACTAACACGCACCGGTTTTAATTTTGTTTTTTTCAGAAACATCGACCTGTGACAGTCCAGTTATTGTGATTGTTTTAAATTCATTATTCATCAAAAGTCAACACATCTTATAACAATATTCCTATTAATTAAATTTTTATTAATGCATTTGAATGTGACGTTTGGATTAATTTGTTATATCATATCAAAATTATTGTGGTTTTTAAAAATTCATTATTCATCAAAAGTCGACACATATATATCTTATAACAATATTCATATGAATTAAATTTTTATTACTGCATTTGAGAACGACAATGGAGAACACAATAGAATAAATTAAAAACATATTTTATGATTATATATATATATATATATATATATATATATATATATATATATATATATATATATATATATATATATATATATAAGATAGCCTTTATCATACAAAATGGGACAGCTTATTCGTATCCCTTTTGTCTTTCAATTAGGACACTATGTCCATTACATTAAAAATGTCTAATTAATGCCGTACATATTTCAAAAAATAAAATGCCTTGCTTTAATATCCAAACATAGTGATCATCATTCTTTGCTTGAACTATTGTCACTGCGAGAGCTACTTCCATGACTTGGGTTATCACTTGAATTGTTGTAACTGCTAGAGCTACTTCCATGACTTGGGTTATTTTCAGGAATGTTTTGTTCACGACATTGATTGTTTTCTTCTTCTTCACCTTCCATATACAAACATAAACATAAATTGAAATGAGTGTATATACATTGGTGAGAATAAATAAAATTGCAATATTAAATAATATATATCAATTTAAATCGAAAAGAAAAATGGCGTACCATAGCAACAATTGACTCATAAACTATACATATTCTTTCAAAACCATGTAACATGCCATCTTTCAAGATTTTATCCATTGGCATAGTGCCATACTTTGTTTCCTGCAAGTTTTATACCCTATAAGAAATCATATATTTAATATAAAAGATTTATTTTTTCTATTAATTATAGATGGAGCTAAGTAAAAAAAGATCGATAGATGCTTACAAATTCCACAATTAAGTTCTGATATGCCAACATATACGCACAACCCATATTTAAACCAATTTCAATCAATTCCTCTGATGATTTTTCTTTGTATGTTAGCACCTGTTTGGAGACATTCAATGATGATTTTTTGTAAAACAACTTAAAAATACAAAAATGGAATCTAGTTAAGTTGTTATAAGGAAGTAACAATTACTCACAAACTTAGATATCAATCCTTTTCTTCCTTGTCGTCCTATTTTATGTGCTGAATGGGTTCCATTTTCTTTTCTTTCCTGCAAGAAAATTTTGAAAATTTTAATATTTAATGCTAAATTGTTTATTTATTGTACCTAACGATCGAAAATTCAATGATTACATATTACATTTGAAGCACGTTGTTTTTGATATGGCTCCTCTGCATGCAATTCTTGTCCATTTTTTGACCATCTCCTTGTACACCTGACATTATTATTGGCATATTTCGCTATCGCCTCGTTCCTCTTGAAAGATTTTCATAATCTTCCTAAAATGTAACATGAAAATAAAATATTTAATTTATATATTTATATATGAATAGTAAATATAACAAAGTGATATTTATAAATAATTCTAGACAAACATTTAAAGGAATATTATTCTTTCCATTCATTCTTTTGTTGTTGTACGTTTTTTCTATTAAAAGTCTCACATGTCTCATTGACCATTTCTCTGAAAACTCTTCCTATAGTTTAAATAAAATTTGGTTCTTGGAATCATTGGATTGATTTTTGTATTGTAAGTGGAAAGAACGTCTATACATTCGTTCCATTAGATCCGTCAAACTTTGTAAAAGTTCCCCCCGTTTCGTTAACTTCCAACACCACTCCAGATAAGCTAAGGAGCAATTCATTTTCATTTGCATGTTCTATTTTTTTTTCTTTTCTTAGAACAACGTTCCTTTTCTGAGTTGTTGGTCCCTGTAGAACATTAAAAAGATGTGAATTAGTAGACTGTTTAACACATGTTATCTAATAATTTTAAGTATATTATTAATGATAATTAAAAAAGGAAACTCATATTGGATCGATAGTATTTTTTCATTCACCTAATTCATCCTTTTGCAATTTTTCCATTAAACTTTTATGCTCTTCTAGTACTAGATCAGAAATAATCATATCGAGCTTCATCATTTTGTGGTTGTACGTGATAGACAGTAAACAATACATATTATTTAAACTTACATATAGTTCAAAATAATATTTTTTATAAATAATTTACAAAGAACATGTTTTTTTTTTTTTCTTGATGTGTTATCAGTATTTTTGTTACTTGATCTCTTGTCAGTCATTTCTTTATCAATCTAAAACTTATACTATATCATTCATTAATATATTTGTAAATAAATTCTCAACTTTTAAGGTAGAAAATAAATTTCAAGACACCGGTTCACCTTTCATGAGGTACGCACTGCACCCGGTGCATGGGGATACTAAAAACACACTGAAAAATAGTATAATAGACCGTACGGTGCGTTGGGTATTATAAATGCACAAAAAAAATAGTGTAATAGATCGTACGGTGTGTGAGGTATTATAAACGCACCACAAAAAAATGTAATACATTGTATGGTGCTATCCTCATTAAATGGAGCACCGATGACCTACTTCAGATATGGCGCACGGATTTAAAAAAATTCTTTTCAATTTTTTTATTACATAGTACTTGCATGGTGCACTGTATAATACAACGCACCAGTGCGGTAGGGTACACAAGGAGCACCGATAAAGAAAAATTCATTTTTTTCCAAAAATTCACGCAATGGCCGAATGGATTGGGATCCAACTATGCAAGTCATCTCGTGGGTTGGACGTCAATATAAAATGAAAAACCCTATTTCTGAAATCACAGAAACAGAGAGAAGAAAGGGAAAAAATAAAAAAATGAAGGGTTTAGGGTAAAAATGGATAAAACTGCAGAAAAAAGTAAAAAAACTGCAGAAAAAAGTTAAAAAATAATCAAATTTAACCACGATATGGTTTGAAATTCTATGATACAGGGTTTGAATCACCAGAGGTTTGGTTTCTGATTGTCTGAATACTTCTGTTTGAACGTATTTCGCTGCTCCACAGTGCGCTCGTGCTCTCTTGCTCTAGGTATGTCTCCTACAAATATCTGGCTGAAAATATTAGCAAAAATAGTGAAATAATGAAAATTTTTTAGTGTTTAAAGAATTATTTTATGAAATTATATTTTCAAAAATATTTTGTCGCCCATTTTCCAAATTGTTGTTTTTTTTTTCACTTAAAGAAAATAGAGTTGTGTTTTTTTATTTGTGTTTATTCGTTATCAGTGCAGAAGAGTTGTGAAGCACCGGTGTGTCTTAGTAATATGATGGACCGGTGCATGTTATGATGATAAGCGCACCGGATTGTATAAAGTTCTTTTTTTGTATGTAAGATCATAATAAAATAATAATAATTCTAAAGTACATGAATTTATTTTCATTATTTTCTAAACTTTATTATGTTACAAAAATTCGTATTACTCTAGATTTGTTATTTTACAATTATTTGCAAATTTACAAATTTAAATATTTTAATAAAATCATTTCACATTAATACAATTAAAATTTTCACGTTAATAGAATGAATATTTTACAAATATTTTACATACAATTACAATTACAATTTTACATTAATTTCACATACATGAATTACTATTAGAATTAGAATTAGAATTTTAATTTTACATACAATTACATTTACAATTTTACATAGAATTGCATTTACAATTAAAAAAACAATTTGACAAATATTTCACATACAATTCAATTAAAATTACAATTACAAATACAATTACAATTTTAGAATTTTACATACAATTAGAATTACAATTACAATTAAAATTTTACTTAAATATTTTACATACAATTACAGTTAAAATTACAATTAGTACAAATACAAATACAATTTTACAATTTTACATACAATTAAAATTTCAATTTCAATTACAATCACGACAATATTTAATAAATATCATGGTTATTTAATATTAAATTAATTAATAAACATCATCAGGATCATGATAACCATCGTACAAATATCATATTCGACTAAAAACCACATCTAAACATCAAATTAACATTATATATTAAGATCATCACAACACAAACATCAAATATACATCTCATATCAAATAACTCATGCTATTACATATACAAATCTATCTGTAAGCTAAACAATAAATGAACATATCTAACATGACCTAACAATATGCGCCACATCATGCTGATCACCAACATGTAAATTAAGTACAACTACAACATGAACATAAAACACATGGACCATATACATATATATAACTGAATAATGTTAAAAATATACAACTGTAATATAAATGTATTGGATCAGCTGGTGGTAATATAACAACATCAAAAGCAGTACAAGTGGAGTCCTGCTCAGTAAATGGTGCAGCCTCGACGATCGATGGTCAAGCCTGCTCATGATCATGATTGCTATTATTAATATATGCATCAGCTGGTGGTAGTACAACATCAATATAAGAATTAGTAGTGGAGGCCTACCCAGTCAATAGTGCAGCCTCGATGGTCGATGATCCAACCTGCTAATGATCATGACTAGTACTGATGGATGTTGGAGGCTATTGACTGGACATGGCCAATGGTCCAGCCTCATCTCCATGATGACTGCTAGATGCTGCTAGTGGAGCCGCATGCTCATCAGGTGTGGCACGAGGTGAACGATCATGAGATGATGAGTCATTGCTTGCGGATTGTCCATCATGTTTCACGGCTCGAATACGACTATAGCTATGGACAGTCTTCCTCAGTCGTATAACAGCTGTTGTAACTCCTACGACATGCCGCATCAAGCTGTACATGTCACGTGGCATGCCTCTCCACATCCGTAACAACCTATCATCATCCTGTATGTATCTATAATGAGTGGGCCTGATTCCCACTTCAACAATAAATGCACTGAGTTGGTTGCCCAACTCCATCCTATATCTAGTCTCAGGTCGACCGCACCTAGCAAAAGGCGGTACCGGTGCACTAGCAGGAGCATGTCTCTCTACTGCACCAGCCTCATCCTGATCATGATCATCCTCGGCATCGCCCATGTCCTGATCATCATCAGGGTCCACATCTGGATCATTTGGTGGATCTAGCATCTCCTCGCCATCAAAAGATCCAATGTCTACAAAATATATACAAGTACACAACAATAATTAGACAATTTCATTACACAATTTAATAAAAACAAGTTAAAGAACATGTTAGAATAAATATAAATAAAACAGTAATATTACCTCTATCATCTGGCGGCTCATCATTTGTGAAGAGGATGTTGGGACATCCTCGCCAATCTAATCCAACATAAGGACATGGGACCATAATGAAGGGATGCAGTCCGTCAAAATTGGTTAGTAAGTCCAGTGCATCATGAAATATCCTGGCTCGAAACATAGTGTCTCCCCTCTTGGGCATCATCTTCCCCCACATGTGCATTCGAGCTTCGAACATCGGCCTACGAGGCTGTCGAACAAAACTAGGTCTCATCTCTAGAAACCTCTTAAAAAATAAACAAAATAGCTCTGAAGAAAAAGGGAAGTTGACCCTCCCTTGTGCATGAGCACGACATCTATATAAGGCTGTACAAAACCGCTGCAAAAAATGGCAAACCACTTGACAAGTCGTGGCTATTGTACTAAATAATCAACATAATATAAAAGCAAGCAACTAATGCATTGCCCGTCACTGGTGTTTTGAGAAATGTTTGAAATTATAAGTGAGAGGAATTGCACATCATGTCTATCAAATGCACCTATATGTAACTGACCTCCAGGTACCTGAAACTCTGAAGGAGACAATACATTTGCTCCAATGTATCTCTGGAAGTAAACTAACTAACTCCCTGATACACAACCAACTAGCATGTCTCGAAATGAGGGAAAATCCTCCCCTCTCATCAATAGTCCTATAATAAAATAAATATCCTCCTCAGTGGGTGTCTACCACTGGTCAAGACCAACCTAGAAAGCCTGTCAGTGGGCATTCCACCTGTGGATAAGATATCTCAAAAACACACTATGAGCCTTTAGGGAAGTAGCATCCTCATAGAACTTGAGGAGGCCTACTTGCCTAAGGATCCCCTGGGTATCTTCTGTAATAGAGTGAGGGTATGCATCTCCCTCCCTCTCTCGGGCCTCCCATTGGTGAATCATGTCATATTTTTCTGCCTATTGTTGCTGTCCTCCTCTTCTCTCTAAATCATTGAAATATAAAAATGTTTTTTTTTATTAAAAAAAACATGTATTTAGGAATATACATATATATATTTTTTTTTGAAAAAAAAAAATAGACCAGTCAGTGCACCACAAAAACAGTCACGCACCGGTTCCAGTGCAACTTAAGTTTGTAGCACACTGGTGGAGGTGCCCCTAATGAAATACAACGCACCGGCCTTGGTGTAACTGTCTTTTTTTCAAGCACCATTAACTATATCTAAGGTCAGAATAGCAGTGAGCTGACTGAAATATATGCCCCGGAGCGTATAGCCATGTCAGCGCACCGACATCATGACAATTACATAGTCAACGGTGCGGTATTTTACCTGGCCGCACCGTTGACCCTCTCGAAATGTCGAATGTGGTGCGCTAACATACACTGGGGTGGATAATTCCGTCAACACACCACACTACGATTCCCATGGTCAACGGTGCGCCTGGATAAATGAGTGCACCGCATTTTTTTTTTAATTTAAAATTATGCGGGGCACCTTTCGGTACCGCCCTGGAAACGGTGCGGATACCGTTAGCACCGGTGGTGGTGCGGCCTATGAATTTTACAAGCAGCACCACTATCCGGTGTGAGCTGAACGGCTCAGGCGCACTGCACGAAATTTTTTTTTTTTCTTTTTTAATGGTTATTTTTAAGGTTATTTCAAATTCTAATCTGCTAAAAGGCTTAATTATGGAAAAACTAGAAAAATACCTATACATTTCGTCGTCGAGGAGGCATATTGCCTGTAAAATTTGCAAAAGAAAAATTTCCCACCATTTTTCAAAATGCAAGCTAGAGATTGGTGGCCAATGTAGAGCAGCAGTTCGTGCAATGGGTACAATGAGAGCACCGATGTCAAGGTGGCTCGGAGAAGGGGAAATGGCACCGGTGCTTAAGAGCTCTGGAGCACTAAGGAAAGTGAAAAATGCAGTTTTTTGGCTGTAATTTTTTTTTATTTAACCCTGTTCCGGTGCGCGGGGTTTTATAGGCGCATCGGTATGCTTACTGACAATTGCACCGGGCGGTGTCAGATTTGGCGCGTTGTTTATGATGCACCGGGGTGGTTCCGTGACCCCGCACCTGGATGTTTCGGTTTTGGCGTGATGTTTTGATGATGCACTGGGGAAAAATATTCGTAAAGCATCAGTGCAAAATAGTCATAAAGCACCGGTTATTTGGCCTTAATTTTTTTTTACTTTAGTGCTATTCTAGTGCGTGATTTTTATAGGCACACCGGTGCTCTTGGATAAGACCGCACCGACATGTTTTTGTTTTGGTGCGGTGTTTTATGATGCACCAACGCGGAAGAGTAATGAAGCACCAGTGCGTTACCGTAATAGGATGCCCCGGGCGAGTGTGTACGTCGCGCACGTTGTCCAATGTGCCAATGTGTTGTGCACACTGGTGCGTTCTATGGTAGAGTGCACTGGTAATTGAGAGCTTAGGAGCACTAGAAAAATGAAAAATCCAGGTTTTTTTCCGTAATTTTTTTTTTAACCCTTTACCAGTATGCATGGTTTATATGCACACCGGTTCTATTTCTTACAAATGCACCAGTCGGTTTGTGTTTTGGTGCATTTTTTTATGATGCATCAGTGTTGTTTCTTTCTACCACAATAGGTGGTTTCAGTTTTGGCACGATGTTTTATAATGCACCGGCGGAGAAGAGTTGTGACGCACTCGTGCTATAGAATAACATGATGCAACGGGCGGGTGTGTACAGAGTGCACGGTGTCTGGTGTGCCAATGTTGTTGTGCGCACTGGGGCGACGTTTAACGATAAGCGCACCGAGCGGGAAACATCCGCAAAACCCTCTGTGTGCCAACCTCCTCTAGTAACCTCCGCTAGAAACGAATGTATGGGGTATTTTTCTGTGGGGTTACTCAAAAAAATTTGCTAGAGGATCTTTTCCATGTAGTGTTGTAACGAAGTTAGAAGTGCAGTGGTGCATTAGTTAACTCAGTTAAGTGAGTTAAATTCATTTGTGCTAGTTGTAACTACAAATACACTAGTGAGAGATCAAGTGAATTAAATATTAATTAATTCACATGCAGTGATCTCACATGCAACTAATGTTTTACTATTATTATCTGCATGCATGTCAGATCCAGTGGAGACCTAGTTGAGTTGTAGGTGAAAGGGAAGCTGACTATCATTTGTGATACTAGTTGACTACCAGGTGTAGTTAAAACACCACAGGATGCCCATGATACTCAACAAAGTTGAGGAAGGCTGAAATTATTTGTGATTAAGGATTGCATTCATCATGAACTACGTGATAAAGGCAGCCTATCTGGAGGCAGTAAATTGGCTGTGTATTGGACCAACTTTTGTATGACAGTGTGATACAATTAGTTGAATACATGAGCATTATTGTGAGAAGAATTGTATGTAATTGTTTCATGATTCCTTGTGGAATATACAATATATGATAGAGGAGTTTTGAGCATTAATATTTCCCCAAGAATATATGGTGTTTTGGTTTTGATATATTCTTCTTTGCTTCATGTGATTGGAAATTGTGTTTTTTTTAATTATGCAAATATTTGTAGAAGCGATTCGGTATTTAGCTTTAGCAAATTGTTAGATTGGGTGAGTCCAAGATATACATGCATATTGTAAAATTTCTGGTATCAGAGTTGTGCTATAAATTTTATACTCATATTTTGAGATAGTCTCTTTTTGCTGACTAGTGGTTGGGATATTTGTTTGAGTTATTTTGGAAGCAATATCAACTATGTTTTTAGTAGGAGTGTCTATTCTTCTTTTACCTGAATTTTCAATAGTTTTCTTGACAGGAGTATCTATGATTTCCTTAACAATAGTATCAGAGGTCTTCTTAGTAGGAATATCAGAAGTTTTCTTGCTAGGGGTATCTGAGGCTTTCTTACTCCTAAGGTTGTATTGCTTATGAACTTCCATAATAGCATTTTCAAAACCCTGCTTATAATCATCTGATTCGTCAAAATCAAGTTATGTTTGAGAAAGCTAAAAAAATTCTTGTTATTATTGAATAAGAAAAATTGTTTCATCATCATTTATTCCCATCATATTTGTTTGATTTTATTCTACCTCTTCAATTATTTCACCTTCATCATCAGCATAATTCTCTTGGAAAGGAGGTCTGATTTGCTATTCTGGTACCTTTGTTCCCTTTGTTTAATTTGTGGTGGAATTCTCCTAACATTTTGGTTTTGGTTTTGAGGGCCAGACTGATTTTCCCTTAGGGGAATTCTATCTGTTAGATTGATCCTTTCCATCATTCTCTCTACTGTTATAACCAAATAATCTATCTTCACATCAGTAGAAGATGTTGATGGTTCCTCTTTCATTTTCACTCTCCTTTATGTTCTTTTCCTATCTCTTTTTGCTAAAAAATTGGATTCTACACTCAGTGCATCTCTTTTCATTTCTTCTAAAGTTGCAAAGTTTCTCTCCCTTAGCTGATAATACATGTTTGCCTCAAATCCATCAGGGAATTTTATTAAGGCTAAACCTTGTGGTGGTTTAATGTTTGCAGGAATTTCATTATAAAAACTATTGTATCTGATGCAATAATCATGGAAACTTTCCCCAGGTGCCCTCCAAATACTTTCATATTCTAAAAGAATATGAAGAGGTTTCTTTTTAACTTCCCATATATTAAGGAATGACTGGTGAAATGAAGGGATATCATTAATGCTATTAGGTGGCAAGGCTTTGAACCATTTTCTAACTTCTCCAGTAAGACTTTGAGAAAATAACCTCATTTTAACATTTTCTTCATTAACTTCTTTAAGATCAAAACTATCATTCATCCTATCAACATGTTTTTGAGAAGTTATGGGTCTAGTACCATCAAACTGGGGAATCCTAGTTTGATAGTCATGTGGCATGTTTTCCAAAGGTGCCTGAAGAAAAAGTGGAGCATATCTTGTTTCCATGATGGGTATACGAGGATGGATAATATGGGGATTCATTAAAGGTGGAAGTTGGATGGAAGGTGGAGGTTGAATGAAAGGTGGAGGTTGAATTGAAGTTTGAGGTTGTGTTGAAGATGTAGGTTGAATTGTGGTGAATATTGGGGAGAATATGGAGTTTAGGTTGCCTGGTGAGAAATTACTGGGGTGGTAGTGGAAACTATAGAAGGATTGGGACTGGATGATCTTGGATGTGCAGATTGAGATGAAGTGGATGAAACTGCAAAAGAAGTTAAGGGAATGAGTTAAACAGATTGTTGGATGTATGCCTCATGGAAAAATAGGTCAAGAATTGATACTAAATCTTTTAATTTATCAAATTCTTGAAGTATTTGAAGATCAAGATTAGGTTGGGCAGAATGTACTTCACATGAATGATGTTTCAAGGATAGATTGATCTACCACAGTTTTTTCTACCCAATTTGTTGACTTAGTCCTAAAAGACCTACACTCAAATGGAAAATAAAATTCAATATCCTATAAAGTGACAAATTTCTTTGGAAGAGAATCTACCCTAGGGGGAGGACTACTACTTCCTTGGCTCTAAGCTAAACTTCTTCTCCTCAACAATTTTTCAAGATCGTGAACAATAGTTGAAGGTTTAAGATCAGGATGTGATATAGTATTAGTTATTTTCAAAGAAATAATTAAAATCTAAATCACACACACACTATTATTTAAAAAATTGAAAGGGAACAATATCTGGAAATATTTCTAAAATACACTTATTTTAAGCAGGGAAATAAGTTCGGAGAAAATTTCTATGTTTTCAATTTTCCCCTAGTATGGTCGCCACTATGTTATCGTTATGTAATTTTTTAGATTGTGACAGTAAACACAGAGGAAAACATCAAAACCACTTTGGAAGATAGGATTTAGTCCTGCCAGCTTTAGAGAGGGATCTCTCTGTAAAATTTAGCTTTTTTTTATGTAAATTTTAGGCTAGCTATGACTTGTACAATTGTTTGTTTGTGATTTGACTGGATTTTTTTGGTTGATTGAGTTCTTATAATTCCATTTAGATATGGAGTCTAAAAACGAATTGGATCTACATCAAACTTTAAAGAAGTTTCATAGGGCAAGCTAGGTTGCACTAGTTGGATCTTTTTAGAATTTAAATGATATGAAATAGAAGAAAATAAAAGGGTCAGTAGAAACTAAGGAGGAGTTAAGAATTCCTTAATTTGACTTCAGAAAAAAAAACATAAAAATTATGTACAGCCAGAATAGGGTGTATATTTGAACAAATCCTATTCACCATTATTTCTTTAATGTAATTAAGATGTTTAAAGAAATAACAGTGAAAGAAAACAATGAATAAACACATGAACAAGAGAAAAACATCACCAATTCATTCACCACATGAATCCTGTGAAGAATTTCCTTGTACTATTGATGAGTCCAGCAACCAGAAAATTACAATAACTTGGAGAAAATTATATTCAAAAATCAACCCAGAATACTTCGAAGTATGAAGTATTTATACAATAATTACATAATCGTTGTCTCAACATACATTGCATATTTAGCACTAATCTAAACAAAATTATCTGATTCTGCAGAGTAATAGGCTAGGTTGAAAACTACGTGGAGAGGTGGCTCTGATTTGGTGGAGTATGTTGATTAAATTTCATGTTTTTATGTTGAGTTGGCTGATGTGCTAGCTAACCCTATAACTACATCTGAATTACTAATCAGTCCAGTAATTTTCATAGTTTGTCCCATCTGTCTTCATCCAGAATGGTCAATTTGGTTACCTTCTGGTAAATCTCATCAACCTCAGTATACTTTTCAAATTTTGGCCTTACCACGGAGATTTGATTTACCTCGTACTGAATAAATAAATCATTTCCCATCGCTTCCAGGAATTCTCTACATTTCATGATGGCTTTGATATTAGAAAACTTGGAACTATCTCTGGCTACTTCCTTCAAGTTTTTAATATAATATTCTTGAGTAATTAGCTTATCATTAATTATAAACAAACTGGGTAATTATTTCTGATTTAGAGCTTATATCTTGGTGAAAAACGTTTTTACTGCTATTTCCAAACTTGGACACTTTTCCTCCAATTAAGTAATAAGATTCTTTTTAGTCAAAATCTTCTTTACTTCCAAAAGTGTTTCTGTCCTATCATCAATTCCTAAATCATCCAAATCATACTTATTCTTTCAATTTAGGAACTTGATGATGTTTGTAGCTTTGGTAGGCATGTCACCCAATTGTTCTTTGATGTTTGTAATGGCCTCTGTTGCTTTCTTTATCAGGTCCTTCTACTCAAAAATGATTTGGAAAAATGGAAAAATTTTAGTCATAGAACTTAGAATATCCATCCAAATTCTTTCCTTGGCTTGGGCCAAGGTCTGTCCAATAGCTGACTGTCTCTCTGATTATTATAGACTTTATATCAGCCTCTGATATTTCTGAGCTTCAGCCAAATCTGAAGCATTCCAGGTATTCTGATCTTGTAGTGCTTTAACTTGTTCCTGACATTTATTTTTTCCTCAGTCTGAATTGGCAAGTTCTTAACAACCTTTTTCAATTGGTCAGCAGCCTCTGTAGATTGTGTAGAAGGTGTAGTTGATGTTGTAGCTTCTGTGGTGGGAATTGTTGTGAGAGGTACAACATCTAGAGGAACCATGGAGACTTTTGAACTATTCTCCTTTTCCTTAATCATTTTCTCCAGCTCTATATCCATCTGTCTAATATGATCATTTTGTTCCATGATTAACTTCATCATGTCTCATTTATGAATCTCGGGTTCTTCAATATATTTAGTGAGAGGATATTTAGCTCTTGGCAACTTCAGCTATTGTCTCACTGCTACAATGTCATTTTTATTTTTCTTGATCAAATCCTCTGTAGCTTTCATGTTTTCTGAATCATAACCCTTCTTTACAACCAAATCCTCCAAACATTTGATCCTGATATATTTTTCTAGAGAATAAATATTCTCCATTTTTAGCTCAGATTGAATGTTGGAAAGTGAAATGTGTAATTTAGAAAAATACATAGTAGTATTGGTCAGAGTGGAACCGATCATCTCACCAGTTTGTTTGTGCATATCCATTTGGTTAATGGGATATATATCTTTAGTATAAAACTCAAAAGTTGTCTTATTATAATCGGATGTTGATTTAGGCTATGGATTTTGAGCATCTATGAAGGCCATCTGCATCCTCCATTTCTCGTAATCAAAAAATTAAAGGAGTCTACTCTGTGAGCTGCAAGTCTTCTTCCAAAACTAATTATAAGTGTTATTATTAAGAATCTCATTCTTAAGTTTTATTTTTCTAAATCTGTCAAAAATGCTCTTTTATTTCTCTTCTTGAACAACCTTTGTAGTCTGGACTATGTCTTGTTCATCCTGGGATTCTAATCATACTATTGGAGATGCAACAAATATGTTGCATGCTTGAGAGAAATATGGTGTTTCCTTGACAAGCATAGTGAATTCTTGTTCTAGATTCTTCTCTAAATCTGTTTTAGGATTCAATTTTGTCCTATTTATGTACATGATTTTAAACTCCTTTCCTACATTTTCTGTCACTTAAGGTGAGTCTTCTTCTCTCTATCTCTTGGCTTCTTTCTCCTGAGGAACATGATTTTTTGAAGTAGAAGTAGAAACATGCTTCTCTTCAACTTCCTGCAAGTTATTTTTTTCCCATGTCAGTTGGTTCACATATCTCTCAATTTCAAGCCTATGGGTATGAATATATGGATTATTTTTGTTTTCCACTCTCAATTTAGAAATTATACCCATAGGGTCATAGGACCATGTGAAACTTAAGTTGAACTTCATTTCTTTGATAAGCTTATCTTATTCTTCTCCTGTTGGCCTTCTATTACATACAAAGAACCAAACTATGTCTTAATTATACATTGTGATTTCTTATTTGTTGAAACAAAGTTTATCTCATCTGAATTAAGCATTTGTCTAATATATTGTAGGTATTTTGGAAATTTTTATGGTGCCAACTCACACCCATACACTATGATTTCGGTGTGATTCTAGTACAAGTACCAGTCTCCAGTCTTTGCTTTCTCCGTTAGGTGTAAAATTCATTATATCTCATCATTGATCCTTGGCTTTGTTGAACTATTTAACATAGTCATTTCTGGGTAGATAAATTGCCCAATGTATTTATTTTAAGTGAATTCTTCCTTCTCTTTCATCACTAGGGAAGTCCAGAATATGACGGACTGATGATTCCCTTCTTCATATACTTCTATATAGAAAATTTAAACTTGTCTGCCTGATAATAAATAAACATGTAAACCAGATTTGAAGTATATTTGAACACTCCCTCAGTTGGTAACTTCATGAATTGTTCAAGAATACTATGAGCCAGAAATTGATTGAAATTGAAAATAATTGAAGGCTTATTATCTGTGGAAAATATTGACAGGAAACCTAGAATGGGTTCATCTACCCACTAATCAGAATAGTAGCCTAAAATGTATGATATCATAGATATATTTTTTTTTGCTTGATCAAGGAAAATTGAGGAAGGATAAGGTGGATTATTTCTTGGTAATTGGTGTTTTCAGGTAAGAAAAGGTAAAAAACCTAGGCTCTTTTAGCAAAATCAAGCTTTTGATATAATTCTTTCAAGGCTTCAATTGAGAATGGGGTAATGCTTTCTAAATAGGGTGCCCACATCATTTGATCTATGGCTATAATAGTAATGGTGAAGAGAATTTCACCATTAGGGGCTATGATTGCTCTCTGGTTTGAGACATAGCATGATTTTCATTTTCTTGTGAATTCAGGAGAGTGGACGGTTTGGGGAAAAATTTAATGGGGAATATTGGATTTTGAGAGTCTAATTTCATCTGTCTTGTCCACAAACTTATCTTCGAGCCAACAGTAAAGTTCAAAGAATTCAAACTCACACTCTGTCTCAGAAATTTTATAGTCTCGATCGACTAAGGGGATATGCTCCAAATCTACAGGGGGATGATTCAGGAGATTTACAGAATGCTCCTGAGTTTTCTTCTTGGGAGGCATATCATCAATGGATAATTTATAGAACAGAGGGGAAAAAATATAGGATTACCGAGAATGTTTGCATTTTTTTTGCTGATAGGAGAAATGGAATGAAACTTTGTTCGCTTGATCACAGGTTTGATTGCTTGGAATAGATTCAATGCACATTGAAAACCTGAAAATTGAAAAGGAATGGATAAATTTTGCAGCAGAAAGGAAGAAATGGCCATGAAACTCGGTTTTTAAAATATTTTAGGTTTCTGTTGTAGGCGCGGGTCCATTATATTTCAAATGATTACCGGAGGGAAATTAATCAATTAACAGTAATTTCTCGGGAAGAAAATTGATTGGGTAAATGGATACTGCCACGCAGAAGGGAATGAGTGGAGGAAGCATCGTAGGTAGGGACAGTAGTAAAGGGATGAGGGTCAATAGCTTTTGAAGGGGGTCAGGCATGGTAAATGGATTGAGGTGGGGTCGGGTGCGAAACACTGAGGGTGCGCCACATTACATGGGACCTGGTGGGATAAAACCGTCATTTCAAACCCACTGAACCCCCCCCAACCTGGTAAAGGAAGGATAGCAAAGGGGGACCAAAAATGAACATGGACCATGGATCATGTGCGGCTAATGATTGTGTGGTTGAGAAATGTGCGTGACTTAATCACAACCCGACAAACAGGTTTTTTTCATCTAGTGGACTCTAGAGCACGACAGAATTTTGGGTTTAAGCCATTAATGTATTGAAAAATTAACCTTTTGTGCACTTTTCATAATGTTTTGAAACTTAGGCCAAGATTGCAATAGTGAGTCCTTTGAAATAAAATTATCCTCCTTTACTATTTTAACCTAAATTTTTCACCTAGTGCTAAAACAAATATTTTATCCATTCCTTGCTAAGGGTGCATTTAGACATGCAAACCCATCATTTTACTTCTTATGGAAAACTAAAGCCTATTCTATCCTATCCCCTTATTTCTCCATTAATTTAGCTTACACAATTGAGTTAACATTATTTTCTACCTAACTAACATTATCCAAGATTAAACAGTTTGGCTAAGCTTATTCTCTAATATAATTAATAGAAAATTAAACTTGTTTAATCATGATTAAACCGTATGATTAAAAAAATGATTAATGTTTGTGGCATTTTGAACAAGCTTCACACAACCTTTATTTTATTTAATAGAATGAAACTATCTTATCAATTAGTGGCATTTAAATTTGCAACACTTTCAGTATTTTTTCTTTTTCTTTTTCTTTTTCTTTTTTTATTTTGTGGGGTTCTCATATTTATTTTTGTATTCCTTTTCATTGTATTTCTTTTTTCTTCTTTTGTTTCTTTTATATATTTTTTAAATACCCTCTTTTCATTTTATTTTATATATTTTTTGGAAATCATTTGCAAATTGAACTATTATTTACAACTTGATATAACTGAAATAAAATATCCAATCACCTTGAGATCCTATAAATTATAGGAACCTAACATGAATGAAAACATATTTATGCTTTTAGGGTTGCAAAGTGTTCTTTTGAATATCTTCTGACTTGTATATTTTTTTTCATGAAGTGTGGCAACTAGTTATTTCTAGATTTCATAATTAAGAGAGTTTAAAGTATGTATGCAGGTTTGAACAGAGTACTTCGAGGTCTAAACATGATTATTTTGATTTATGCATATGATTTTTTAGTAGATTTAGAACCTTTCTTACATTTCTTTAGTTTACACAAAGCAATTAGGGCCTAGTACAAATTTGGTCACTTCTCTTAGATTTGTATTTTGTGAAAGATGATAGTCATTTTCAGTGTGGAAGTTATTAAAAACTTGAGTTCAAAATCCCAATAATTTGGGGTTTCCTCTCAATTTTCAATAGTTAGGGTTTTATGTTCAATTTCCAAAATTTATGGTTTGCTTTTTTGTTAATGGATAGGGTTTTTAAAGAGAGAATCCATACAGGTGAAGTAGATTATAGAGGAGAGGAATAACCTGTTTCTGAGTTTTTATTAACAACCCGAAATGGATAGGGTTTTCTTACAATTGTTGATAGAACTATAGTATTAGTGTTTGAAAAAGTTAGTGTTTTTTTTCTAATGAATTCTTTTGATTGCAGGATTAGAGTAGAGATTGACTAGTGTTTGCAGGAACTCAAAGGTGTGAGAAGATAGTTTCCAAGGATAGATTACAGTTTTGTTTTTTAGGTCCCTAAATTCTTTCTCTATAGTTTTTGGTGTTGTGTCTCAAATTCCATGGACCTTGGATTCACATTAAATGTTGGTTAATTAATCTACCTTATACTACTCCCAACATGTATAACCAAAATTTGTTTCTCATGATGGAAGGCTATGAAGGAAAGTGGTTCACCAATTAGGAAGGACAACTCGACTGCCAACAACACCCAACTAATATGAGTTATCTTTTTCCCAGATTGTACAAAATTTTTAATGTATTTATCACAAAAAGATATGTTGCCTCATTCGCTCAAGATGGTCGTCCAAGCTATTGCTCATTTTATAAATTAGTGTTTTTTTATAAATACCTGGCTTCTTTCGAAGCCTGAGAGGAGAAGAAAGGGAGAAATTATTTTCTATTGTTGTACAATTTTCCTATTAGAATTTTTTTTTTTTTTCATTTTCTCAATTTATGTCTTGTAATTGTGTGATTGAAGGTTTTACAATACCTCTCCTAAGGAGGTAGGCTGCCCTCCTTACCTTGACAAAATATATAGTGTTAGCAAATAGCTTAGTTTTAGCTATTCTAGTTGAATTACAATTAGTTTATATTGCTGCTGCTTGATTTTCATTTCATTGTAACTCTGTTAATTTATTTTTGTTGCAACTCATAATCTCCTTTTGTTAAAACTCATAGTTTCCTTTTGTTGTAACACAATTAATTTCCTTTTGATGCAATCGTGATATTTTCTAATTTTATAATCATGCTTGTTGTTGCAACTATAGGTTATACCATTCTAGGAAATAATCATAGGATTAACGATTGGCTAATGGATTTGCGCATTTTTTCACAATCTGGCTTTTGTTGAAACTCGCTTGTACCTTACTTCTACTATGTTTTTATCAATAACTTGTGGTTGAGAATTCTGCCATGTTTGAATATTATTTTCAAGATTTTTTCTTATCATACATTACATCCTAAGAAGATGTTGTTGCACCTTTGTTAAAGTAACCCAAGAAAATCATTATACTAGAACATGTCACTCTTAGTAATTGTTGTGTTTCCTTTTATGCAGTGTTATATGCTTTTCCTAGAACTTACTTTCTTTCATGTGTGTTTTATGTCGTGCAAGTGTGGTGTGATTTGATAGATTAATGACTTATGAAAGCATATATATCTTCAACTATGAAAACCATTATATTACTACAACTTTGTGACAGATAATCGATTGCACTAGCATAGATTGTCCATGACCATTCAAAAGTTCCAAATGAACCTCAAATTGACAATTTAAATGCATAAATGATTAATTACTCGTGAAAAATTCCCTACACGTGATTTTCACCGAAAGAATTTCTTACACAATTTATGGATAACAGAAGCAAAATTCCCAATGCTGAAGATATATTTGTAATAGATCCATCACATAAATGCTACAATGCATTATTATAATATAATAGGTATACTAATACAACCATAAAAGTACACTTACTTCATGATACATTTCACATTACCAAGATTAAAAAATTTATAAAAAAACTAAATAAGTTTATTTAAAGAATGTATATTATTCATAATTATAAAAGGAACTGATATATGAGTTAAAAATATACATTTAAAAAACATGTAACAAGATTCTTAACGATGGAGATTCAACCCCAAATAACCATTGATATTCTTAATCTATAAATAGACTTTGTTACAATACCATGGGCCATTGCTTATCCATCCATCATGCCCAAAAATACATAATTGATTTTAGATGGAAAATATTCATATAATTTTTTTTAATTAATCAATTTAATTAAAAGGAAAGAAAGGGCAGAACTACTAAGAATATTCCATAATATTCCATGGAGGTGAAACCCTTAATTTTAAAAAAAAAAATTCACATATGAACAAGTGCCATTTGAAGAGAGTTATGGTTTTTTGGGTATAGGTCGATGGTATTGTAACAAAATCTTTAGATTAAAATCCCCATAATAAAGTAAGAGGGTCTATTTTGATACTCATTATAGATTGATGCCTATCAACATTTACTAGTCATCTAATTTATATAATTATGCCAATTAAATATTAATAATTAAATTAAAATTATGAAATCTTATTCCAAAATAAACATATCTATCAACTTAATAAAAACTCCACACCATAATATTTACTATTTACTCATCTATCAACTTAATAAAAATTCCATACACTGATATTTACTTATTTACTTTACTCTCTTTTGATTTTTGATGTAAACTCAATCTTTGTTGTTTATTCTTTTTTGATTAAATTTCAATTTTTAAATCAATTTGTCATTTTTAAATTTAATGATTATTTTAAATATATTAACAAAAGTTCATTACTTGATAAAGTGCCTTGCTAATTATTCACTCAAGGTTAACCATATTAATTTCTTATATTCAATATATATATATATATAGAATAATGTTATTTTCAACCATTTTCAAGTACATGTGCCCTTGCCATTGACCAATAAGCAATTATTGAAATACGACTGAAAATATCGAGTTCACATGTTAAACAATGCAACTTGCTTACGTTCACTCGGCTAATAATCGTAGTAAATTTTATCCACAAATATTCATATTTATATATTATCTTCATACAATATCTGCCACTCGTTTAGATATCCCTAGAGGAATATTACAATTTGGCATAGCCACAACCCATTAAGGAACAAAACAAGAACAATAAGACGAAATGGGGTGACCCTCCCAACTTTCCATTTCGACGACTTCGAGTATTGAAAAGCCTTTTTTGTAAATTTGTCACTACTCCTTTTCCTAAAAGGACAACAATGATGGGAGTTCAAGCACTGTAAGATCCCAATGAATATTCTTTAGTGGTAGGATTCGTTAACACTAAAGTGGATATAATAAGATGTTATTAAGGAATTAAGAGTAATTATAAAACAAAGATAAAAGAAATTGAAATTGAAAGAAGAAAACATAGAATAATAAAAGAGGCAATCATGTAATAAAGGGGAGGGAGGAATGTATATACATTTAACTTGTTAATTTAACCACATACAACAGGATAGACACTTTGAACCTTCAAGCCTTTAGGTAAGAGCTTTAGCACTGAATTGTTACCCTTTCCTTTACACCATTGAAATTGGACATATTCTTTACCCCTTGAGGGTCTTTCCGGTCAGATTAGACCTTGAGAATCTTACCCGTAGCTTAGCTCCTTTACCCCGTGCCCCCATAAATAAAATAAGTAACTCAAGCAATAAATTCCTCACCCATATGAATGAGTGAGTCCCTATATCCTTATCTTTCACATAAGGATGGTAAAATATCACGCAGTAAGGTAAACAACATCATGGAGGTATTTTAATGAAAATATCAAAATTATCTACGGAGAATTATAAGAGCTATAAGTGGGAGCAATGTTTGCAAATTGAAATTATGGTGAACAAGCAACCATGCATGATAAAAAGGAAAGTATGGTAAAAAAGAAACTATGCATGACAAGAGAGCAATAGTGTAGGAGAAGAAACCTAATTTAAGAAACCAAAGAATGAAAGAGAAATAATGTGAAGAGAGCAAAGAGTTATACTATGCATCAATAGTAAGAAGGTAAAAAGGTATAAAAAAGTGTGATACCTGCACTAACTTCTGCATATCAAAAGGCAACATGTGCAATACTTGAATTTACCATGGAAACATTTTAATTAGTAAAATGTGTTATAAGACTACAAGCCCAATATGAAGGACAAATGGGGGTGCATGCCCCAAGCATAGTAGAGGAAGAGCTAACATCTCCTCCTTAAGGAGGAGAAAATATAGAAGGCCTAAAGGGAAAAAATTAAAACAAAGGAAACACTCGTCCTTGGGCAAACATAGCTAGCCAAATATAGAAAGCAAAAGACAATAAGAGAAAATATGTCTTAATTCCTTACGTGCTAAGGAATCGACACAATCAATCCAACAAATATGCTTCCATGGATAATGAAGGCAATACATAAGAGTAGAATGTTGTAAAGCATAAAAAGAAATAAAAACAACATGCAGAAGAGACCTTGTTATCTAATCCTAGTGGGGAGAAGACATTACATCTCAAATGAGATATGATATGGGTTGAAGAGAAAGGAGGAGGACATAGACATGGTATAAATGTGATGGGAAAGGAAGTAGGGAATGAACTTGAGTTAGACAAGGTGACAACAAAAAGAGGAAAAGGCTTAGGAGGAGTTTCCCTAAACCTAACATGAGAGGTAATCAACATAAGGTTGAAAAAGGAAGGGGATTGAGTAAGATTGAAGTCCAAAGGAAAGGACCTCAACACACCACTAGGGGATTGAAAATCTAAGGTTGAAGTAGAGATGCAAGGAGTCTTGGGAGAAGAGTTAAGAATAAAGGAGATATTAGATTCTCACTAGTGTAGGGAAAATTTTTAAGCAGGGAAGTTTATTTTTAAGTTTAGAAACCCTAGTGAATCTAATTAATCCTTAATATCAAAATTATAAAATGTTTGTCAAAATTTCATAAAAATATTCAAATTTACAATTATTTTATACATTTTCTATAAAATTTCGGTGACTTTGAATGTAAAATAATTTTATAATATAAAATTTGGGTGAATAATTTTAAAAAAAATGGAAATTGGTGAATCTTTCTTTTGGATAAATCATGAAAAGATAGCCCATACATGAATATTAGTGCCTAAAATTTTCCGTAAATTACAATTTATAACAAAACCCTATAAGGAAGATGTCAGTTCTCTGGAGTTAAGGTTCAATTATTAATATCTACAACCACTATAAGAAATGTTGAACAAGATGGTGGGAAATATGAAAACACATCACCCTAATGTAACCTTTTTGGGGTAAAGAAGAGATAAGGGGGGGAAATTAAATTTTGACTAAGCATGTGAGTATTACGTAGGAAGGGGTGGATACCGTGAGAATAATACCACATAGAGGCTTGACAGACTGCACAGCGGCTCAACGGGTCTATGTTTGACATACCACACAGAATATCGATAGATGGATGCTCAATAGAAGTGCCCAATAGAGGCTGTGTGGTAATTGTTTTATTCTTTAGCCAACATAGTATATTTTGGTGATGTAAGGTAATTAAACTTGAACTAAGGTGGAAAATTTGGTAGGAGATGGAGCGGCGAACAGTTGGCGTTAGCATGAGCGAGGATAGCTCAACTAGATCAAATGACAAGATGAGATAGAGAAAAGGCTCCCCAATCTGGATCTAGATGACTTATGCTATAAATGAGATGGTTTTTCTTGATCAAGGCTCTGAAGTATGTTGCCAAATTTGTTCTATTTTCTGATATTGTGTTATGCTATGTTCGAGCACTATGTTCTAGCATATAGTGTTCTATTATGTATACTTAAGTTATTATGACGAATACTATGGCGAAGCTCTTATATGATGTGTTTTGGTAAACAATGTATGGATATGAATTTTATGGAATTGGTGATAGGTACAAACTAAATGTTTGTTTCTGTTGTCAGATTTATGTTGTGCGTTGAGCGCTAGAAAAGGTATGAATTCACCATGCATTTTCTCATCTTTTTCCTTTAAACATAACTCTTTTTATTCTAGAAAGGTGATTTATTGTAGAATTATGATAGAATTTCAAAGACTTGTGTTTATTGTGAAAAGTAACTAAAAATTGCCTTTTATTGTAAAAACAGGAAACAAACAGAGTAAACAACTATTCGAGAGAAAAGGCTAAAGCAGGAGTAGCTGTTGTTCCTCCAGTAATAGACCATATCCAGTCAAAGAGAAGGAAATCTGAACGCATAGCTAAGAGAAGACAGGGAACAACACAACTACAGCCGAAGAAGAGCAAGTGCCAGCTAAAGAAAGAAAAGGAGCAGATCCCTCAGCATCTTTCGATCCTGAGGGATCACTGTTCAGTCTTATCTTGTTCCTTGTCTTATCCATCGAAATTGTTATAAAAGGAAATGCCTTTAGAGATCGAAGGAGCCGAATTATTGATTAAACATTTCTCTTGTAACCTTGTATTTTCTTATTGACTCTCGTGGTCAAAGAGCGACCGCTGTAAACACTATTTATGTTTGATTAATATAAGAATGTGTTTCCGTCCCATTTCTTAGCTCTATAGTAGCCCAGCGGTGTTTCACTGGTGGCTAAGGGCTCGACCCTAGTGGATCGATCTGTTGTTTGTATCTCTATCTTTCAATTATCGTCGTGTGATAGTTTGTGGTTGTTTTCATTACAGTTGCAAGTTAATTGGTTTGCTGTTGAATTATTGATTAATTTTGTTATGTTAATGAATTGCATTGTTGTTCCATTTTGACAAGGACCTTAATCCCATATTATTTATCTTGTTATACCTTACAGAGCTTTGTTGTTCAGCATTAGATGTTCTGTTCCAATTGATTGTTGTTCCGTTGGTTTGTTGATCATTTAAGATTGCTGCTTAACAACGTTTGTTGTCGACAGGGTTTGGTGTTTAATAGAATTTTCTATTTTATTCCATTAAGTTAAGATTTGTTGTTCAAATTCATTAGTTAGTATTTGTTGTTCGATTCTTCTAAGTTCCAATTTGCTACTCATTTACATTGTTGTTCCAATGCGCTATTCATTTCCAATTCATTAGTTTACAGATTGCAAAGAGTTTTCTTTTAAAGAGTTTTCCTAGTTTACTTTCAATAGCAGCTTTAGTTCAATTTCTATTTCCCTTTAATTTCTTTAAAGCAGGATTGTCAATTGTAGAGAATACTAGTTATTGCTTCCACGTTCCCAGATTGATTGTCTTGTTCCAGTTTGATTTCAATTACATCAATTTCAAGAGGAATGAGTTGGTGCTACTGTATCCTTGATTGATGTTTATTGAGTGAATAGTTGGATTTTAGAGAATTTGAGTTCATGTTATTGTAATTAGATTTCTTTTCCAAGCATCCGTTTACTCTTGTATTTAGAAAAATGTGCTACATCTTACAAAGCATTACTCTTAGCTTGAATTGCAGCCTCAAACAGAGTACACTCTTGAAACAAAAAGTTGTTCTTGGATTGATGATTAATGTAGGATAAATAGGTGTTAAAAAGATACCTTTTATACCTCAACATTTTGGCGTCATTGCTAGGGAGAATGTATTCCATTTAGAAGGAGTGATGCACATTTGAATTTGTTTCTTCTTGGGAAGAATTGGGTATTAAAGACGGAAGGTAAGAACCTGCGCACCAAGCAAGAAACATATTTTCTCACGGCCTGCTTCACACCAGAATTGGGTAAATTCTTTTTTTTTAGGTAGGAATGAAGGCTTGTTTTTTTGAATGAATAGAAAATATAAACAAAACAAAATTCCTCCCAAACCCGAAAAACCTAAGGGACCGATGACCCTTGGGAGAACAACTTTCATTGACGAAATCCTTAAGAAAACTAAATCTTAGCCATCAGTAGGACCTAGGAAAGTTATTTCTAGACAACCTACTAGTTCCCTTCAGGCCATAGAGTCACCATCTGTAGCCTTTGCTAAGGTACACAGTCAAACGGAAGGAATTGAGCAAGATTCCCAAGAAATTGAGAATTCTCTCCTAATTTCTCCACAAGAAGGGAACTCTAGTAATCTCCGCGAAGGAGAAGGGGAAACAGGGGAAACAGAAGAACCAAAATCTCCTCTTGAAGTAATCCAAACAGTGAGCAGCCCAGATAAGGGAAGTGATGTCAACATCATTCAAAACAAAGGACCTGAATCTCCTCAGATAGTAGGCCAGCAGGGAACACTTATTATTCTGGATCAAGGGAGTGTTTTCAAAGTCATTCCTATTCCTTCTAGTCAGCCTAGGAATTCCCTCGAAATCCCAGAAGGATATTGGCACATATTTGATCAAATCGCCCAAAACCAAAACCATCAAACACCTCAACAAACTTCCACACTGTAATATCCCATAGTGGACACTACAGTTAATGCACTTATGAAGGCCATTCCTATTCAACATATTCCTACATTCCATGGCTTAACATCGGAAGATCCAGATGCATTTCTGTTTGAATTCAATGTATTATCCAGGGGGTATGACTATACCACCGATCCCCAAAAATTAAAATTATTTCCTTCCACATTAAAAGGAGCAGCCTTACGATGGTTTATGGGGTTAGGTGGAGGTGTTATAAATGATTGGGACCAGATGACAGCTACGTTTCTAAAGAAATATCAAGATTATTGTAGGTCCTGGGAATCAAAAGATGAAATATTTCAGATGACAGCAAAACCTAATGAAACACTGGAGGAATATGTAGAATGATTTCAATACAACCTCCAGAGATCACCTTATGCATCTTTACCCTTACCTGATAATGTGTTGAAAAATACATTACTTAAAGGGATGAAGGAACAATGGGTTGAAACATTAAATATTATGGGAAAAGGTGATATATATCAGGAAATTTTTGCTGACATTATTGATTTGTGTATCAGGAGCTCGAGAGGCAGCACAAGGCTAAAATCAGCAGAACGTGACATGATCACAAGGGATAATAAGACCTCTAGTGAAGGTGTAACCCGCGCAAAGATTGGAAATCTGCTGGAAGATTTTAAAACTGATATTCTAGGGACTCTAACAACACAGTTCGACATTATGCAAGCCAAACAAAAGCAAGCAGAAGCAGAACAAAACTTGGCAATATTTTTTCCTAAGTGCAGGAATAAACACGGCCATAAAGAGTGCCTGTTGGATATAGTCAAAGTCTGTGCCATATGCACAAAATATCACTCCGCAGAAGGTTTCCCCTCTCTCCTTGGATTGAAAGCAGTCTACAAAGAGGTGGAAGAAGAATCAGAAATGATATGCCTACTTAATCATCACCTAAAATGGCAGCCACGAAAAACAGGTATGTCAATCAATCCATCCTCTTCTTTTCAGCCTCCTCAATATAATGCTCAGCAATATAATGGAATGTGGAAAAATTAGCCACCTTTACCCAATTGGTCACAACATCCATTTCCTACATCACCATGGCCAAATCAAACAAACCAAACTAATTGGCCAAATTTTCCTTTTTTCCCACCATTTTGGCACAACAATGCTTATCCAACACAATGGTCCCCCTCCAGTTCGCAGAGTCAAACCTGGAAAAGACCTACAAATCAGCCAGCTAGAACAATCCCTCTCTCTCAACCTACAATCTCAGCCCCCTATACATTGCCACAAACCCCCAGACCAATTTAAGACCACAAATCCCAGCCCAACCCAACCCAAACCCAAACAATGACCTTCAATTGAGATCTGGGCGCACAGTAGAAACAGAGAGAGACAAAAATGTTCAAATTGAAGATTCGTTACCTGCAGAACAAACATTGTAAAAACAGAATGTGGTTCAACAACAAACTCAACAACAAGCAACCACCTCTTCTCCACCATTCCCAGAACGATTACTCATACCTCGCCCAATAGAATATCCTAATTTTGATCTTCTGGGAGAATTAAAAAATTTGTGTATAAAAATCCCTCTCCTCCAAGCTATCCAAGACATTCCTATTTATGCAAAGACCATCAAGGAATTATGTATAAAGAAGCCAAAGAAGAGAACAACAACCAACCCAACTGTCTAAGTAGTCGGTACTCTATCTGACTTATTATCAGGAATGGAGACACCTATAAAATATGAAGACCCAATAAATCCTATAGTGACGGTGAAAATGAATGGGCAATCATTTCCAAATGCCTTAGTTGATTTGGGAGCTACAATTAATATCCTAACAACCACCACTTGTCAAAAGCTTGGCATTACATCATTATATCCAACAACAACCTTATTGGAATTGGCTAACCGATTGGTAGTCAAACCATAAGGTACACTACAAGATATAATGGTATCTGTAGACTCCTGGGAGTACCCTGCTGACTTCCTGATTATCAACCCAAAGAACCGGTTAGATGGACACCGATTGATCCTAGGTAGACCTTGGTTGGCACCTGCCGATGCTTACATTGGCTGCCGACAATGCAACATGACTATAACAAGAGGAAACTATGTCAAGAACTTAGCTTTATATCCCCCAGCCCAACCAAGCCTATCAATAATCAAAGCAACGAAACAACCTGTATCATATCTCATGGAAAATATGAGATCACCATTAACCATAGAAGATGCCCTCGATTTTAAAGACCAAACGGAGGATGACATTATTAACAACTTCATCAATAAGCCAAAAATCAGATCCCATTTGCAATGTCACATGATCAACGCAACATTTGATAATAAAGAAGAAGAAGATCTTCTGAAAAACATACATGATCGATAAATACCCACTACCTCTGTTTACAACAGAAAAATTGTGGAAATTGAACTGGGAAAAACTCTAAACATTAACAAAAACCTGACTGTTGAACAAGAAGAGAAGTTGGTCCAATTAATATAAAAATATAAGGGAGCCTTTGCATGGGATTATCCAGACATGAAGGGAATTGACCCCCAGTTATGTACACACCACATCTACACAAAAAAAGATTCTAGACCCATTCGCCAACCCCAACGAAGATTAAACCCTCACCTTAAACATATTGTGAAAGCTGAATTAAAAAAGTTGTTGGATGTCAATTTCATTTACCGAATATCTGATAGCAAGTGGGTCTCTCCATTAGTAGTGGTGCCAAAGAAGAATGAAAAGTGGAGAATATGCGTAGATTATCGAGAACTGAACAAAGAAACCCATAAATGCCACTTTCCCCTTCCCTTCATTGACCAGGTATTAGATACATTGGCGGGAAAGAAATTCTTTTCTTTCTTAGATGGCTTCAATGGATACAATCAAATTCATATTGCCCCTGGAGACCAAGACAAAACTACTTTTACCTGTCCTTGGGAGACATTTGCCTATCGAGTTTTACCCTTTAGCCTATGCAATGCCCCTGCTACATTTCAAAGGGCCATTCTCAACATCTTTTCATATTTAATAAATGAAGGGCTCGAAGTATACATGGATGACTTCACACCTTACAGAGATGATTTTGAGCCGGCATTAGAAAACTTAGAAAAGGTGTTGCAAATATGTATTGACACTAGGCTTTGTTTAAGCCATGAAAAGTGTCACATGATGATGACCGAAAGACTCATCTTAGGTCATTATATTTCAGCAGCTGGAATTCAGGTAGATCCAAATAAAATTCAGATAATTTTGTTAATACCTACTCCTACCACACAAACAGAGGTACGTAGCTTTCTCGTATTTTCCGGTTATTATAGAAGATTCATAGAAAATTATTCTCGAATAGCTGCACCTTTATATGCACTAATGGGAAATGTTGATTTCATTTGGACAGATAAATGTGACCATGCTTTCGAGGATCTGAAAAAGCTTTTATCAACAACCCCAGTGCTGAGGGGCCCAAATTTGGATTTTTCATTCCAAATTGCATCTGATACCTTAGACACAGCCATTGGAGTAGTGCTTGGGCAGGAAGAGGATAAGACACCATATGCAATCTATTATATTAGCAAAAATCTATCTCCTGCTGAATTAAACTATACTGTGACTGAGAAAGAATTTCTAGCTTTAATACATGCTGTAAATAAGTTTAGACATTATATAACTGGGTGTCCTATAGTTTTATATACAGATCACTCTGCCATAAATTTTTTAGCAAATATACCTGTTACAAATGGTAGAGTAACAAGATGGTTGATTTTGTTGCAGGAATTCAATATCACAATAAAATATCGACCTGGAAAAGAGAACCCTTTAGCTAATTTCCTCTCACGAATTCCAAAGCCAACAGATGCAGCAGCAGTCAAAGATCACTTCCCAGATGAGCATTTGTTTGTTGTTACTATTAGAAATCCATGGTATACTGATATAGAAAATTACTTAGCAATAGGTAAATTACCTAAACATCTAACGCCTAATGAACGAAAATAGATAATACAGCATAGTACTTGATTCTATTGGATCGGGGGCTACCTGTTTCATACAGGGTCAGATATGCAAATCAGGAGATGCGTCCAAGAGGATGAAGTATTTGATATTCTGAAAGAATGCCATGACGGGCCGTGTGGTGGACATTTTGCAGATCGTATAATTTCCCACAAGGTTTTACAAACAGGCTACTATTGGCCTACCATTTTTAAAGACGCTAAAAATTTTGTACAGGCCTATGATAGCTGCCAAAGGGCGGGTCGCCCTGGACAGTCCGACGAAATTCCTTTGAACCTACAAATAGTAATCAAACCATTTGAATGCTGGGTGCTCGACTTTTTTGGTCCCATTAACCCACCATCGAATCAAAGAACATACATCCTAGTTGCAACCGAGTATGTTACTAAATGGGTTGAAGCAGAGGCACTTTCGAAAGCTATAGAAGACTCTATAATACAATTCCTTTTCTAGATATTTGTGCAATACGGCCTCACAAGGGACATAATTATAGATGGAGGACCACAGTTTGTAGGTAACAAACTCGCTGAAAAATTAGAAAATTACCACATTCAGCACAAAATCACAACTCCATACCACCCACAGGCAAACGGCCAGGTAGAGAGCACGAATAAAGTGATCAAATCTATACTGACAAAAATAGTTGCCTCACACAGACATGACTGGGCTTATAGATCGCCAGAAGCCTTGTGGGCGTATCGAACAACATGGAGAGATACCACGGGGTATTCACCGTCTCAATTGGTATTTGGAAAAGAGCCCATATTTCTGATAGAGTTTGAAATTCAAACATTAAGAACAGCCCAGGAGGTGGGTTTAGACTTAAATGAAGCCCAAGTCAGAAGATTACAACAAATCAATGAGTTCGATAAAATAGGCTCTCTGCTCTTCAGCACACTGCATTAATTCAACAACAGAGAGAAAAATGGCATGACGCCCTCATCAAAGAGAAAATCATCCACGAAGGAGATTGGGCACTCCTATATGACCCCAGGTTTCAGCATTTCCCAAGAAAACTCTAGACACGATGGCTTCGACTTTACGAGATACAAAAGGTGCATGCTAATGGCACCATCAAATTAACCACCATTGATGGATCTGGACATTCTTTCAAAGTAAACGGTCATCGACTACGACTTTACCATAAACCGCTTAATCAGGAACCCTTTTACCAATGACGATGGAACATGTCTCTAGCCTAGACCTTCTAAATGTTATCGCTATGGTTCCAATGCCTTTTTAGGTAATTGGTGTAAATTTTAAGTTGATATTTTTTGTGAATTTTCCTTTCAAGGTTCACCACGATGATGTGATGGAAATTCCTAAAATGCAAACTAAAATGATAAGCAAACTTTTCAATTTTACCTTTTTCAATGAAAATATTATCTACTAAAGGGAAAGAGAAATCAATTTTGAGAGCAAAAAACAAAGAGCACAAACTAATATGCAACTTTCCTAACTTGCTCCTATGCAAAACACACAATTCACTATATGCAAATGTAGGTTTTTCTTTTTAGTCTTCTTAATGTGAATGCAAGAAAGGAAAATATATGCATCAAATCAACAAAAAAAAAATGCTTTCTTCTTTGAGAAACGATGAATTTAACAACAATTTCTCTTTTAGGAAAAACGAAGAATGGAACTACATTTTTTCCTACAGGAAACGAAGAATTTAATGACAATTTCCTTTACGAAAACAAATGGATCTAATGCAAAAATAAAATACTTTGAATTTGGTTTGTCAATAATAATAATAAAAACACTTAAAGAGACATTGAATAGACTTAGTTTTCAAAGGAGGAAGAATTAGGAAAATTCACTGGTCTCTATGAGGTATCAGACAATTGAAAACACAGGAAAAAAATGGTTGAATATGATGGAAATGAAAAATTCAAATGGAATTTGGTTGGCTAAGGGAGAATTGCAGTCTCTAAAGAGAGATAGTGAGTTGCAATGCACCCCTGTGTGGGAGACAGTGCACTACAGTGCACTATGTCTTGACCAACAGTGAGTTGGGATTCAAAATTCAAGTTACAAAACACACTTCGAATGAAATTCTTTCATTCAAAAGTCTCATAATTGATAGTAGATGCTACTGGATGGATAAGAAGAGGCAAAAACACTAGGAATGATAGGAAACTCCCTAGCGGAGTCGCCAATTTGTTATGTAGAATTATGATCTATGGATAAATCAAATTCCCTAAATGTGGTGCTATGCATTTAGAAAAACAGATCAAAGAATTTGTAGACACTTTATCTAAGAGTAAATAGACACACAAAAATATAGAGGAACCTACTTGTGATCCAAGCACTTCCTATTCTCCTTCTGTCGCTTTTGTTGTAGCTTCCAATCCAACTTAGATCATTAGACTAGTTCATGAAAGTATAAACACTAAACAAAAAAAAACTACAATATTGATCCAGGTGGATATCGGTGGCCTCCCACCTATTCCATTTGGACCTGCAGCATCAATTCTTTCAGTTTTTCAGCTTCAGCACAGCTTACTATTTATAGCAGGTTTTCGGGTCCTGCACACCCGGAGCCGTTTTGGGGCATTAATAATCCAGGTGGATATTGGTGGCCACCCATCGAGTCCATTTGAACCCCCACCATCATTTATTTCAGTTTGTAAGTTTCGGCACAACTTACTATTTTTAGCAGTTTTTCGGGTCTTAAACTTCCGGAGCCGTTTTGAGGCCCTAAACGACGTTTTTTGGGAAAACGGAGAGCAACATGGGTCCATGGACCGATGTTGCTCATTCAAAAATTGTACTCCTCAGATAGATCTTTCTAACGAGCTATTGAGTGCGTCAAACGGAGATCGGATGCCAAAGTTACGTCCTCGGGAAGTTGAACCACCAATTTACCCAAACGGGGCCCACAGTTTTGGCGCTTCATCTCCTACGGTTAGGGTTTTGGAAGTTTCGGATTCTACATTGTTTCTCAACAATAAATAGGCCCTCGAGCCTCATTGTAAGACAGTTCAGGGGGCTGGGAGCCGACACATCTCTTCTCAGAGATAAGCGCGACCAGTGCCCTAGCTCACCGCATCTCCATTATGTCTGTATTGTAACACAGTTCAGGGGCTGGTAGCCACCACATCTCTTCTCAGGGATACGCTGCCAGTACCCTAGCTCATCTATTTCCATTATGTCTGTAATAGGCCTGTGAGCCTCAATGTAACACAGTTCAGAGGCCTGCGTACGCCACATCTCTTCTCAGAGATACGCTACCAGCGCCCTAGCTTATTTCCATTATGTTTGTCAGCTTATTGCAGTCATTCTTTTATTAATAAAATGAAGCATTATTTCCGCCGCATCTCTGTATCTATGGTTATATTTGTATTATGTTGCGTTCCTGCATAAAATCCGGATCAGTGGTATCAGAGGGGGTCTGCTCTTTCTCTGTTTTTCTCTTCATGTCCCCAATGCGGCCAGGGTATAAGGAGTTCAACCTCGCAACCCCGACGACCCCCCATGGCAGAAGGAAAGAAAGACGAGGGAGCAGGAGATCCTATCAAAATCTTGCTCGAGGATGCCCTCGAGAAACAGAGGAACGCGATGATGGAAATTTTTTTTTTTCAGATCCTTCAATGGCTGCCCAGCGGTGGCACATCTACATCCAGCACGGCTGCCAACACCAAGTTCAGCAAAATTCCCCCCCCCCCCCCCCCTCCCCCATGGAGGAACTTAACGCAATGGAGACCATTGCTTCCTAAGGAGGGAGGAATGATCCAGGTGGATATCGGTGGCCTCCCACCTATTCCATTTGGACTCGCAGCATCAATTCTTTCAGTTTTTCAGCTTCAGCACAGCTTACTATTTATAGCAGGTTTTCGGGTCCTGCACACCCGGAGCCGTTTTGGGGCATTAATAATCCAGGTGGATATTGGTGGACACCCATCGAGTCCATTTGAACCCCCACCATCAGTTATTTCAGTTTGTAAGTTTCGGCACAACTTACTATTTTTAGCAGTTTTTCGGGTCCTAAACTTCCGGAGCCGTTTTGAGGCCCTAAACGATGTTTTTTGGGCATCGTTGTACCAGAAAATTTCGTCTCGAAAGTTGTGGTCCTCTGACAGATCTTTCTAATGAGCTATTGAGCGCGTCAAACGGAGATCGGATGCCAAAGTTACGTCCCCGGGAAGTTGAACCACCAATTTACCCAAACGGGGCCCACAGTTTTGGCGCTTCATCTCCTACGGTTAGGGTTTTGGACGTTTCGGATTCTACATTGTTTCTCAACAATAAATAGGCCCTCGAGCCTCATTGTAATACAGTTCAGGGGGCTAGGTGCCGACACATCTCTTCTCAGAGATAAGCGCGACCAGTGCCCTAGCTCGTCGCATCTCCATTATGTCTGTATTGTAACACAGTTCAGGGGCTGGTAACCGCCACATCTCTTCTCAGGGATACGCTGCCAGTACCCTAGCTCATCTATTTCCTTTATGTTTGTAATAGGCCTACGAGCCTCAATGTAACACAGTTTAGAGGCCTACGTACGCCACATCTCTTCTCAGAGATACGCTACCAGCGCCCTAGCTTATTTCCATTATGTTTGTAAGCTTATTGCAGTCATTATTTTATTAATAAATGAAGCATTATTTCCACTGCATCTCTGTATCTATGGTTATATCTGTATTCTTTTGCGTTCCTGCATAAAATCCGGATCAGTGGTATCATAGGGGGTCTGCTCTTTCTCTGTTTTTCTCTTCATGTCCCCAATGCGGCCAGGGTATAGGGAGTTCAACCTCGCAACCCCGACGACCCCCCATGGCGGAAGGAAAGAAAGACGAGGGAGCAGGAGATCCTGTCAAAATCTTGCTCGAGGATGCCCTCGAGAAACAGAGGAATGCGATGATGGAAATTTTTTTTTCAGATCCTTCAATGACTGCCCACCGGTGGCACATCTACATCCAGCACGTCTACCAACACCAAGTTCAGCAAAATTCCCCCCCCCCCATGGAGGAACTTAACGCAATGGAGACCATTACTTCCTAAGGAGGGAGGAATGATCCAGGTGGATATCGGTGGCCTCCCACCTATTCCATTTGGACCTGCAGCATCAATTCTTTCAGTTTTTCAGCTTCAGCACAGCTTACTATTTATAGCAGGTTTTCGGGTCCTGCACACCCGAAGCCGTTTTGGGGCATTAATAATCTAGGTGGATATTGGTGGCCACCCATCGAGTCCATTTGAACCCCCACCATCAGTTATTTCAGTTTGTAAGTTTCGGCACAACTTACTATTTTTAGCAGTTTTTCGGGTCTTAAACTTCCGGAGCAGTTTTGAGGCCCTAAACGACGTTTTTTGGGAAAACGGAGAGCAACATGGGTCCATGGACCGATGTTGCTCGTTCAAAAGTTGTACTCCTCGGACAGATCTTTCTAACGAGCTATTGAGCGCATCAAACGGAGATCAGATGCCAAAGTTACGTCCCCGAGAAGTTGAACCACCAATTTACCCAAACAGGGCCCACAGTTTTGGCGCTTCATCTCCTACGGTTAGGGTTTTGGACGTTTCGGATTCTACATTGTTTCTCAACAATAAATAGGCCCTCGAGCCTCATTGTAATACAGTTCAGGGGGCTGGGTGCCGACACATCTCTTCTCAGAGATAAGCGCGACCAGTGCCCTAGCTCGCCGCATCTTCATTATGTCTGTATTGTAACACAGTTCAGGGGCTGGTAGCCGCCACATCTCTTCTCAGGGATACGCTGCCAGTACCCTAGCTCATATATTTCCATTATGTTTGTAATAGGCCTACGAGCCTCAATGTAACACAGTTTAGAGGCCTGCGTACGCCACATCTCTTCTCAGAGATACGCTACCAGTGCCCTAGCTTATTTCCATTATGTTTGTAAGCTTATTGCAGTCATTATTTTATTAATAAATGAAGCATTATTTCCGCTGCATCTCTGTATCTATGGTTATATCTGTATTCTGTTGCATTCCTGCATAAAATCCAGATCAAATATACAGATGCATATTTATCTTAATCAATTAAATCGATTGAACATGAAACATATATATCATTTAAGAATCCATCATATGAGAAATAGAAACATAAACATATACATATATGGGAAAATGAACAATAGTCTTTATTAATGAGTAGAAGGGGGAGGTTACAACCAATCATCGATTTGATGTGACCAGATCTAGCATCATCCTAGCCTCATCACAATCAACATCTCACTACCAGCATATCACTTCTATCAGTCTCTCAATTGAGAATCCAACAACATTTCTTTACCAAATTTCTTCCTTTCCTAGCACTAGGATTTGTGCACAATTTATAGGGAAATTGATGGTAAATTTTTCAATCAATGATTTTCTATAATAGGAAAGACATGTTCCAAAGCTCATAGGTGTTATATAAACACATGGTTTCAAAGTTTGACACATATGGAATCTTCTAGAAGGCACTGGCCATGTGGGGATTTCGGAACAATGAGAATTTCTCTCCCATTCGACCAATGCACTCTTGAATTTCAGGAAGTGCATTGCAGTGCACCCTTGAATGGAGGGAGCTACATATGCAATGTCATTATTCCCCTGAGAGGAAACATTTGTGAGCTCATAAGTGATATACTTCAAAGATTGGAAACCTTGCAATAGAAGTCATGAATGGTTTGTTCTTATCTTAGGGCATGTAGCAACTGAAACGATAAGGGATGATAGACCCTATTTCATTGGTCATGGGGATGATGTCTAGTTTGACCAGATCATGGGGGATGATGCCCAAATTGACCTATAACAGCTTCAACTCAAAACCTCTACCACTTGTTGGATTATCTTCTTCAAAATCTAAAGTCACCTCCAAACCTCTGCCAAGCTTAGTAACACCTCTGGAAGTATATAAAATAAGTATCAAAGTGTCACTGCCAGGTTGACCTAAAATGCCGACAAAAAAGGTTGATAAGAATGCCAACAAGTCATCCACTCTCCAACAGACATCTGCACAAGTTACAACACCTCTGCAATGCCACCATCATCATCATGAGGCCTACCATCACTACAAAAATTCATCTCCATGGGCATAAGCATGAAGACCTAGTATGAAGAATCATCAAGTGTGCCAACAAACCATCATGGATCACCTGATAATCCATATCCAATACCTATAGCAACAACCTCTACCTGTAGAAGAAACGTCCATCTATCTATAGCAAAATCAATAAACCATCATGACATGTCCATTCCAACACATGACAACCCATTCATGACCATCATGCTACCATCAAGCTACATCATCAAAGGCTAACATCAAGGGTTGACATCAATACCAACATGACCATCTCAATGTCAACACAACCCATTGAAACCATACTAAAAGGAAGACATCAACACATCAACTAGGCTACATAGAGCTGACATCAGTGCAAACATGAGCTAGCTTCTATCATGAATCAATGCCAAAATCGGCTAGTTGGAACCATGCATGTCATAATTCCAACAATAGCTACTTTATTTGTTGTAAATAATGATTATAATGTATAAATAATGAACCTAGATTTCCTATTTCCTATCAAATTTATACTATGCATATTTTTTAAAGGGTTGTTATAGAAGGTTTCTCGTATAAATTGTAGTATAGGTGCAACTGATACTATATAAATATTCTTCTAATATTGAAATTTTTGCGGTAAAAGTTAGGAAAATGTGTGTTTAAGCACTAGTATACATAGAAGAAACTACTATAGCTTGTGTTGGGTCATGGTAAACCAAAAATTCCTCCTATGCCCCTCTATTCCTACATAACCTACACATGTTCTGTAATCCCATTGCATACCATGGGTGAGACCTCATTTTCTTGTAGACGTTGACAATGATAGTATCCTTGGGAATTTTTTTGGCAAACTCTTGAACCCTAGATCTTTTCCCCCATGAATCAAAAAAATACCTCAAGGCATTGGTTCTAGTGAGATCCACCATAGGAAGAGATCTTGGTGCATCATGTTGACATGACACAATTAGTATGTAAAATCAATACGGAATGTTCCATTGAGATTCCATATTTTGTGTTTTGGAGAAATATTGCTTGTCGCTTGAAGATAACTTATTTAGCATCCATTCTATTCAAGACTGATGGTGTTACACATAGTGGGTGATAATATTTTGACAACAATGCCACACCATCATTTTAATGTCACAAGTTTGAGGAAAATATTTTGTCCTAGGGGTAAAATTGTGTTTCACTAAGCTGATAACCCACAACAAACCTTGGCTAGGGTAGCTTTAATTTTGATATTTCTATCACGACACTTGGAAATTGAATAAGTTTCACACATGATGTACATACTTTAATTTGCCTACTTTGGTGAAGTGGATCTATTATCTCTGTTAGATATAATATGATAAAATTTCTAAGAGGTGACCCTTCAGTTAGTACCAATCCTTGGAGAGGGTGATAACTCTTTTTATGCTCATCCTTAAGAAGGAACATATGATATTAGGGAAGGATCATTATCAAAAACCTTGGAGGTTAAAGGTTGATTAAGAGGCTTTTAAGATCACGGAAAAAAACTTGAAGGGAGGATTCTAAAGCTTGCAGAAGTTGTATGGTTTGTACAAGCTATTACTTTTCCTAATCCATTTATTCCATGCAATGCATGAGTTTGTCAAATGATCTCCTCACAAGGTTATCTTTCATGTCTACTTGGATTAGAAGTGATGGAGATTAAATTTCCTCTTGTCCTAAGGGAAGGACATGGTTCATGATACGCATCATGAAATAAGCCAACATTATATGTCATGTTGATGGGAGGCATTTGGAAACATACATGGTGCACTTGGATTATGTTTAAGGAAGATGGAAACGTACTCATATTTAACGGAAATAAATCTTGAGGTGAGAATGTTAAATGAAACCCTTTGCTAAATAGTTGAAAAACATAATCTATTGTGTGAGTACTTAGAGTAAGCATCTTGATATATGTTCATATTATTCGTTTAACATTGAGTTGTAATATTTAAACCTTCCTTAGGGAAAAATTGGTTGGAAGTGTGGTGAAAGGTCTTATAATGGGGTGAACTAGGCCATCCACTCTATAAGAATATGGTAGAGAAATGGTTTTCCAAGTGGGAAATGGAGCTAACGAACAAAATAAAATGAAACCCAAGGCTTGAGAGTAAATTCTTATCTCAATACTGATTTTAGGGCATCCAATGGACATGTAACAAAGTCTATTATTGGCTTTGCCATAAACCCATGGGATCCCTTGAACTCACAATTTAGTTATAATTAGGGTTATTTAGAAAATCTAGGGTTAATGTGTACTCCACAAGGAGTTCCCAAAATGAATAACATTCATAAAAGTAAATCATTTAACCATGACATAAAATATAAGAGTAAGGGAGTGGATTAACTACTTGATTATTGAGGGCAACTAAGAAATAGGCTTAATGGTTAAACAAAAGAAATGAAACCAATAGGTACTTATGAATTATTTTGAGTAAAGTGTCCACATAAAGTTGAGTACATTTTATGCGTACCTTGATTAAGTCTCAAGGGTTTTAGTAAGCTAAAAACTAAGTAAAAACTATAAAGAAAAATATATTTTCCTCCTAGTTACTCCATGTTATATAGATTCAAATGAAATCATAGTGCAATAGAGACAATTAAGCAATGCTACTTTGATTAAATAAGGAGTTGTAACACCTATTTAAAGTAAAACCAAGATTAAATAGGGATTTGAAACACCTATTTGAAGGAAAACCAATTATACCACTAGTAAGACAAGTGCAAGGAATCAGTCCAAAAGAGAGAAGTAAAGAGTGAGAGGTATCCTTTGATATAAGATGGATGATGAATATAGTGAGACTAGGTAGCCCAAGAGCTTGAAAATAAAGGTGGAAGAACTTGAGCCACAAGTTGTGCATAATCACTACGCTTTTTCAGAATGAGAAATGTAAACAAAATTTGGAAACATTAACAGATACAAAAACAAGACTAGTTATAGGTAAGGGAACCACACAAGAAGGATCTAATATAAAAAAAATAGTTGTTGAGAAAAAAAACTTCTCAACCACTTACATGTTCATTTAACCAAGGTATCCATGGGTATTAGTGCCATTTGCACTTCTGTTTTTGAGAAAATGCTCTTGATTTCAAAAAACGTTGGTGACAAGGGTGGGTGTCTCTACAACCCACAAAATATGTTCCATAGGGAGAACATAATAAAAGTAGAAGCCATATTTAACCTTTTCCATCCCCCTCTGCACCTTAAAAATGTATTTGATCACATTAAGACCCTAAAAAAGGAATACATAATAAGTGTATTAAATTACAACAAATTGTATCCATGTAGAAACATTATCTATTTGAAATCACTACACTACGAATAGAAACGTTATATATTTAAACCCACCACACTAGTTGATTTAACTAGAAAATTTATTTCTTTGAAAAAAATATAATGTAACCAATCAAAATAGACAAATTAAATACACATAGTTAATTCCATCCATCTAAAAAATTATCTAAGTAAAACCATCAGAATTTCTAAGCTAAGTCACTCAATTGATTTGCATCAAACTTTAAAGGAGTTTCACATGACAAGATAGGTTGCACTAGTTGGATATTTTTAGAATTTAAATGATATGGAACAGAAGAAAAGAAAAGGTTCAGAAGAATATAAGGAGCAGTTAAGAATTCCTTAATTTGACTTCAGAAGAAAAAATTGAAATGATGTACAACCATAATAGGGTGCATATTTCAACAAATCCTATTCATCACTATTTCTATAATGTAATTAAATTTTTTAAAGAAATAATAGTGAAATAAAAAAATGAATAAACACATGAACGAGAGAAAAACATCACCAATTCATACACCACATGAATCCTATGAATAATGTTCTTGTATTATTGATGAGTCCAACAACTTGAAAATTACAGTAACTTGGAGAAATTATATTTAATAATCAACCCAGAATAATTCAAAGTATGAAGTATTTATAAAATAACTACAAAATCGTTGTCTCAATAGACAGTGTATATTTATCACTAATCTAAACAAAATTATCTGATTCTATAGAGTAATAGGCTAGGTTGAAAACAACGTGGAGAGGTAGCTCTGATTTGGTGGAGTCTGTTGATGAACTCGCTTGTTGTTGTGTTACAATGGCTGATGTGCTGTCTAATCTTGTAACTGAATCTGAATTACCAACCAATCTAGTAATTCACATAGTTTTTCCCATCTATATTCATACGGAATGGTCAATTTCGTTACCTTCAGGTAAATCTCATCAACCACAGTATAAATTTCAAATGTTTTCCTTACCACAAAGATGTGATTTACCTCATGTTGAATAATGAAATCATTTCCCATTGCTTCGAGGAATTATCTACATGTCATGCTACCTTAGATATTAGCATACTTGAAACTATCTCTTGCTAATTCCTTCCACTTTTTAATATAATCTTCTTGAGTGATTAATTTTCATTAATTACAAACAAACTGGGTAACTCTATCTCATTCAAAGATTATATCTTGCTGAAAATATTGTTTGTTGCTATTTCCAGACTTTGACACTTTTCCTCCAACTTAGTAATAATTTTATTTTTAGTCAGAATCATCTTTATTTCCAAAAAAAAAATTGTCCTGTCATCAATTCCTAAATCATCCAACTCATATTTATTATTTTAATTTAGGAACTTAATGATGTTTTTAGCTTTGGTAGGCATGTCACCCAGCTATTATTTTCTCTCTATAATGGCCTCTGTTGCTTTCTTTATTAGGTCCTTTTGCGAAAAAATGATCTGGATACATGGCCAAATTTCAACCATAGAATTCAGAATATCCTTCCAAATTATTTCCTGGGCTTTGGCCAAGGTATTTGCAACAAATGAATCTCTCTCTAATTTTTGTAGCCTTTCTATCAGCCTCTAAGATTTATGAGCTTCAGCCAAATGTGAAGCCTCTCTCTTGGTCTTCTGATCTCACAGTGCTTTAACTTGTGCCTGCAATTTCTTTATTTCCTCATTCTGAATTGACAATTTCTCAACAGCCTTTGTCAATTGGTCAACAACCTCTATAGATTGTGTAGAAGGTGTAGTTTATGTTGCAAATTTTGTGGCGGGAATTGTTGTGAGAGGTACATAATCTAGAGGAACCATGGAGTCTTTTGAACTCTACTCCTTTTCCTTAATCATTTTCTCTAGCTCTGTCTCCATCTGTCTAATCTAAGCATTTTGTTCCATGATTAACTTAATCATGTCTCCTTTTTGAGTATCAAATTCTTCAATATCTTTGGTGAGAGGATCTTCAGTTGTTGGAAACTTCAACTGTTTTCTCAATGCTGCAATGTCAAAATTATTTTTCTTGATCAAATCCTATCTACAGCTTTCATTTTTTCTGGATCATAACCCATATTCACAACCAAATCCTCCAAATATTTTATCCTGGTATCTTCTCCTAGAGAATAAATATTCTCCATTTTCAGTTAAGAGTAAATGTTGGAAAGTGAAACCTTAAATTTAGAAACAGTCATAGTACTATTGGTCGAAGTGGAACAAATCATCTCACGAGTTTGTTTCTGCATCTCCATTTGGTCAGTGGGATGTATATCTTTAGTATAAAACTCAAAAGTTGTCTTCTTATGATCTAATGTTGATTTAAGCTATGGAATTTCAGCTTCTAGGAAGGCCATCTGCATCCTCCCTTTCTTTGAATCAAAAATTGAAAGGAGTCTACCCCGTGAGCTAGAAGTCTGCTTCCAAAACTTATTATAAATGTTATTCTTAAGAATATCATTCTTAAGTTTGATTTCTCTAAATCTGTCAAAAATTATCTTTTCTTTCTCTCTTTGAACAACCTTTGCAATCTGGACTATGTCTTGTTGATCATGGGATACTGACGATACTATTGGAGATGCATCAAATTTTTTGCCTGCATGAGAGGAAGATGGTGTTTCCTTGACTATCATAGAAACTTCTTGTTCTAGATTCTTCTCTAAATCTACTTTAGGATTCAATTTCGTCCTCTTTCTGTACATGACTTTAAACTCTTTTCCTGCACTATCTGTCACTGAAGGTGACTCTTCCTCTCTTTGTCTCTTGGCTCCTTTCTCCTGAGGAATAATATTTTGTGAAGTAGAAGTAGAAACAAGAAGCTCTTGATTTTCCTGCAAGGTTTTTTCTGCCCAAGTCATTTGGCTTATTCATTACGAGACAGAGATCCGCCTACCTTGGAAGATATGCAGAAGATTGCTATTAGTGTTGAGGCGAATCTAAATGATAAGAGAGCCACGTTGAAAGTAGAAAAGAGAGTGACCATAAACGAAGAAGCTTCCACATCTACATCAGAACAGCACTTGCTTCGCGAAATGGAAAAAATGTTCAAAAGAATGACGCTTGATAAGCCCGAACCGCAGATTCGAGATCCCAACTACCGTGGCCAGCAGCAGCCACAGTTCAGAATTAAACAGCGTGAACAGAGAGCACAAGATCCGGCAGCCCAGCAGCAGGTTAAAACACCTCTTCAGTAAAACTTTGTGGGTCAAGATTCAGACGATGACGATGACGTAGTAGGAGAGAAAAATCACTTCTTTACTCCCGATGATCTACCCATTTATATCACTGAAGATGAAGAGTATGCAGAAAGTTCAGCTGCACAAAAAGATGAGGATTTTATTTTAGAAAATGATGTAGCTCTGGAGGAAGAATCAGATGAATACCAAAGAGGGTATATGAATTCTTTGTCCGCTCAGCAAAAGAAATACTCATTAACAAACAGATATGTGCCCATAAATCCAATTCAGAAGAGAAAAGAGGCTTCAGCACCGAAGATGGATTCACCTGTAGCACAGAAGAAAGGAAAAGAGACAATTGATCCCGCAGCTAACAAATCACCATCAGCAGAAAAGTCAAATCAGCCAAGCATAATGAAGGATAAGGCTTAAAGGAAAGAAGTTCCAGTCAAAAAGGTTGAAAAGGTTTCACCTTTTATTTTGGAGAATGAAATTTCTAAATTGAAGGTATCTATTCCCTTGACAAAAATTATGAAGAACAGCAGTTATAGAGGTCAAGTCTCTAAAATTCTGAATTTTGATTCAATGTTTGACATGGTGAATATTGAAGATGATCAGCCTGAATTGATATTTGGGCCTGCTTTAGATGGTGAGTCCCCTGATAGTGATGTTCCTCCCTTTTATATCAGTTTGAGTTTGCATGAATTTTTATTGCATAATGCCATGTTCGATTTCGGTGCTTCGCACAATCTTATGCCAAAAGCAATCATGGAAAAGCTGGGTTTAGACATTACAAGGAAATATCATGATTTGTATTCATTTGATTCCAGCCGAGTGAGATGTATCGGACTCATCAAAGATTTGGTTGTAAGTTTAGATCAGATTCCTGCGAAAAATGTCTTGATGGACGTGGTTGTGGCAGACATTCCTCCCCGTTTTGGGATGCTCCTTTCTAGATCTTGGGGAGCAAATTTGAAAGGTACACTACAGTTAGATTTCTCCTATGCAACAATTCCTGTCTTTGGCCAAATGAGAAAGTTATATCGAGAACAGAAGATGAAATACATGATAACAAGCAAGGAGAAACCAATCAATCATCCTGTAAATTATGCACATACCGACTTAGAGTCTTTTGTTTTGTTTGCTGATAGTTTTAATGATATATATAGTCAGTTAGTTCAAGCAGAAGATATACCAGAGATTACCGAGAATTTTAGAGAAGTTCTACAGAAAGAAAGACGGGAAAAGCAAGCTACTGTTGAGCAATCAGCTAAAGACGATGGGCAGCAAACAGAAAAAACAGAGCTGGTGCAATTTCAGCACTTAGAGGATGATGAAGATGGTCTTTGGACCATGGATTTCGATGGCGCAGTGGGTAGTGATGGTGCTGGAATTGGTGTTTGGATATGCATTCCATTTTCCACTCCGAATAAGGTCCCAAGAAATGTGCGAGTATGTTCCTACAAACTAGAATTTGATTGTTCTAACAATGAGGCTGAGTATGAGGCTCTGATTGCTGGCCTAAAGATTCTAAGAAAGCTGAACGCGAAAAGAATTGCAGTCTATGGTGATTCCGAATTGGTGATAAAACAGGTAAAGGGTGAGTTTCAAGCCAAGCATCCTCGCATGAGGGCTTACCGTAATGCAGTTTTAGACATTTTGAAGTTATTTTCAGATTATACCTTGACGTGTGTGCCTCGCATCCAAAATGGTGTTGTTGATGGACTTGCTAAAGCAGCAAGCAATTTAAAAATCCCAATGAATTCCAGCAATAAGTTTGAGATCCATGTGAAGCACCGCCCTACCGTTCCGGATAATCGGAGATGTTGGCAAGTTTTTCAGGACGATGAGGAGATTAATGATTTCCTGCAAAGCAAGAGTAAGTTTAAAGATACCTCCATAGATACAGAACATGATGATGGTAATGATGATATGCAAATAAATCAAATGGAAGTGCTGCAGCTTAAGGATAACATCATTCCTAAAGGATTGATTCCTTTAGAGGAACTCTTTGATCAAGATGATGTAGCCCGCAAACCGACATTGAGGCCGACTGAAAAAGGTGTTGAAGAAGTAAATATTGGGATAGCTGAAAACCCCAAGATGGTAAAGTTATCCAAGTCATTGTCACCGGAGGTAAGAGCTGAATAAGTGAGATTGTTTTCTTCATTTGCTGATGCTTTCGCGTGGGATTACTCAGATTTAAAAACGTATGACACTAATATCATTCAGCATACTATCCCTATTAAACCAAATCAAGAGCCTTTCCATCAGAAGTTGAGGAGAATCAATCCGAAGCTGCTACCATCGATTGAAAAAGAGGTAAACAGGTTGTATAAGTCAGGAATCATTGTACCTATCAGATTTTCTGATTGGATTTCCAATTTGGTGCCTGTGAGGAAAAAGACAGGTGAGATCCGTTTGTGTATTGATTTCAGAAATTTGAATAAGGTGTCATTGAAGGACAATTATCCACTGCCAAAAATGGACCATATACTGCAGCGAGTAGTTGGAGCATCAAGGATGTCACTACTCGACGGCTATTCAGGATATAATCAAATTTTAGTTCATGAGGACGATTGTGACAAAACCACGTTCACCACTCCATGGGGAACGCTTCATTATGCCAAGATGTCGTTTGGTTTGAAAAATGCAGGTGCCACTTTTTAGCGTGCAATGGACATGGCTTTCGCCAATGAGAAAGATGTATTTTTGGTTGTTTACCTTGATGATTTGATGGTGTTTTCAAATTCTGATGAAGAACATTTGTATCACTTGAAAGTTGTTTTTCAGAAGTGCAGAAAATATGGCATTTCGCTGAATCCGAAAAAGAGCTTGTTTGCCATGGATGAAGGCAAACTTCTTGGCCACATCATATCGAAAGACGGCATTCGTGTTGACCCGACACGTGTTGAAGCAATCCAATAAATTGAACAGCCCCGGAACAAGAAAGAAATACAGTCATTTAATGGTAAAATGAATTTTCTTCGTCGTTTCATTCCAAATCTTGCTGAGCATCTTAGAGAGATCACAAACATGCTGAAAAAGGACAGTCAAGTGAAGTGGACAGAAGAAGTGGTGAAATCATTCAATTTGGTAAAGTTAGCTCTTTCTTCAGATCCCATTTTAATCAGCCCGGATTACACACAGGACTTCATTTTGTTTTCATTTGCTTCTGAGCACACTTTGGCAGTTGTTTTAATGCAGAAAAGATATGGAGTTGAGAAGCCCATTGCTTTTTTCAGTCGAATTATAAGGGACGGAGCTTTGAAATATAACATTATTGAGAAACAAGCACTTGCTCTTGTGAAGGCCTTGAAGGATTTTCGTGTGTATATACTGCATTCCCACATTATAGCTTACGTTCCTAACGCAGCTGTCAAAGATGTTTTGGTACAAGCAGATCCGAAAGGAAGACGGGGTAAGTGGATCGTTGCGTTATTAGAATATGATGTGGAGATTAAACCGACCAAGTTGATCAAAGGACAAGGACTAGCAAAGCTCATGGCCGAAACAAATCTGCATGCTTTAGATATAAATTTGATCGCTGCTATGTCTGATGAGGATGAGGAAAGTACATCATTTTAGGTATCTAATATCTTTGTTTCTTCCCCTTGGTAAGCTGACATTTTATATGTACTTCAGAATTTGTCTCCACCACTCGGGATGCCTAGAAATAAAAGTAGAACCTTGAAGTTGAGGGCTGCAAAGTTTTGTATTTTGAATTCTGCATTATATTGGAAAGACCCTGGTGGAATGTTATTGAATTGCTTGGTAGAGGAAGAAGCCAAAAGAGTTTTGGATGACTTTCATAAAGGAGACTGCGGGGGCCATCTATTTTGGAAAACCACAGCTAATAAGATTCTGAGAGCGGGATACTATTGGCCTACTTTATTTTCTGATGTATATAAGGTTGTTAAGAATTGTCACGAATGTCAAATTTTCGAAGGGAAGAAGAAATTACAACCTTTGCCTCTTAAACCAATTGAAGTTAGTGCACCATTTCAGCAGTGGGGATTGGATTTCATTGGGGAAATCCATCCGGCATCTTCAGGACAGCATAGATGGATATTGACCTCAACGGATTACTTCACGAAGTGGATCTAGGAAATTCCCACCCGACAAGCTACGGATGCGGTAATTATTTCTTTTCTTGAGAATAACATTCTGTCACGTTTTGGTTGTCCTAGTAAGATAATCATAGATAATGCAACGGCCTTCAAGTCAAAAAGGATGGTTGAATTTTGCAATAAGTATAACATCAGCTTGGTACATTCGACTGCCTACCATCCGCAAGGAAATGGCTTGGCGGAGTCTTCAAATAAGTCTTTGGTAAATATCATTAAGAAATTGCTGGAAATCAATAAGAAAGGCTGGCACAAGAAATTAGCAAATGCGCTTTGGGCTGATAGGGTAAGTCAGAAAAAATCCATCGGTATGTCTCCCTTTGAGTTGGTGTATGGATTAGACACAGTGTTTCCCACTTCTCTTGCTGTCCCAGTAGTCAAATTGCTTCAGGAGGCTGGTAGTGAGGAAGATCCCATGCAGCGAAGGATAAATCAGACGATTCATTTACAGCAAACATGAGAGGAGGTCTTTCAAAATACATTCAAGTTGCAGGAGCGCATTAAGAAGATTTATGACAGGAAGGCGAAAGTAGATAAGTTTCAGTTGGATGAGGTGGTCCTGAAGTGGGATGCTCGGAATGAGGAAAAAGGCAAGCACGGAAAATTTGAAAATCTTTGGAAGGGTCCTTTTAATATTGCGGCGTATCGTGGTCAGAATGCCTTTCTACTCAAGGAAATGAACAAGGATGATTGTCCTGGAGGGCCGACTAATGGTCGGCTGCTCAAGCGATACCATTTTTGAGTATTTTCTACTGATTTCATTGTCATTGTATATATCGTTCTACTTCTGTTTCATCGCAAGTGTGTACTAATCTCTTTTCTTTGGTCTGGGGCCCGAAGCGAAGGCTATAATTCTGAAGAAGGAGGTTAGTTGGTTTGAAGTTTGTTAAGTTAGTTTTATCAGTCATTTCAGTTTTAAAGTTGAGTCGGTTTCAGTCAATTTTTTAGTCAATAAATGTGTCAAAGGTCTTGTGTTATCTGTTGAAATAATGACTCCATCGCCCAATGGATGAAGGCACTGTCTAGCTCTTCCAGAGATCTGCCATTCTTGGCATCTCCTTGGAGCCACCATCCCCATTGGAGCCAATGTTAGAGTCAGTCCTTACAGCCCTCCGTCAGAGATCATTTCACTTTTTTCATATCATTTTTAGGTGTCTCGCTCACTTCACTTCGTTGCATTTTCTCGCTAGGGCATGCCATCGACCGACGAGAGGGGTTTGGTCTTCTTTTATTCCCTCATGCTTGTACCTGCTGGGCTAATTAAAACTCTTCAAAATTCATCGAAGTTCAGTTCGCGTCATTCATGGTCATAAATGATTATTTTGGTCAACAAGAGTCTTTTGGTTTTAGATTCTAGGGTTCAGTCGTTTGATATATTTAATAAGTGCCCGCATGCCATGAGGATGTTTTTCGAAAAAGGTTCTTAGTTCAAATTTTCATCATCAAACACATTTGAGGACATTTCTTGTTCAAAACTCTGTTTTGAATAAGAAATTGTCGAATTCATTTTTTGTAATAATCATGTATTTTTTCCACCATAAAAAATTTCAATGCAGCCTTTGGTCTTTGCCGAAGTCCAAACGCCAACATCCCTACAAAAATCAACAAATTTCATCAGTCCAAACTCAGAAAATCAATGAAAAATCCAAAAGACAGAAGTTCAATGAAATGATAAAGTGCCAAATGAAAAACATTATGAATTGGGTTTTTGAAGAACTAAAAATTAAACCAGTCTCTTGCAAGATATTTTCATAGGTATTTAACCCATTTGCAACAAGAGATATGCTCAAAATCCAAGCAGAGGTCGAATTGAAGAGTTGAAGGACGAAATTTTTGTTTTGAAACCGTGACTGTGTGTTTAAAAAGGGCGCGACGCATAGAATGCGCGTGGCGCATTGGACAAAAACCAGCAGTTCATTTTTACACGGGCGCGGCGCACCCAAGGGCCGCGGCGCACTGGGTTTGCGTGCGGCGCATAGAGCTCTAAGGCCGGAAAATTACCCTCCTTCACCAAAACTCGTTTCAAATCGGCTCTTTCACCTCCAAGTAAGTTTGTCAAATCCTGTTTGATGATTTTTGGGCTATCGTGCTATGGTTTAGAAGCAAATATATTAATGTTTGAATGGTGCAAAACTTAACCCTATGTCCACTTTGAAATTTGCTCCATAGGGTTTGAGGAGTGATGATTGTCATTTGAAATTGGTGTCAAAACTTGCATTTGCCAAAACACTCTTATGCCATTGTTATGTATGCTTTTATCACTGCTATCATTATATCATTTTCCTCACTTCTGTGATCACTGTTATTATACCACAGTCCCATTTTTATACCACTGTTTCACATCCTTCATTCCCTTTTGTTCCCATGTGGTAAAACTCTAAATTTATCACTTGTTATCCCTTCCCTCCATTGACAAAATTTTAATTGCCACAACATTCAAGGATTATGCCTTAGATTTCACTTACATTTTTTCATTTCACGTATTCCTATTCCCAAAAATACTCTCCTCACTATCACTGTTTTCCTATATCACGTGTAAATTGTCCATATTCCTAAATCCCTCAAACAGTGGTTGTCCTCACACTTGACAGTACTTTCCTCACTGTGGTTTTCCTATAGCACATTGATACATATGTGACACATTTGGAATTAGAGCATACACTAAACTCTTGTTTTCATCATAACCATATCAGCATATATTTGTCATACTTTAAGCACCATGTCAGAGACGGATTCAGTTTATGAGCAGGAGTATGATCAGGATAGTAATTCCACACCAGAGATAAATGTACAGAGGAGGTCACATAAAAGTGGTAGGCATGTCAGGGAGGAGCCTACTTCTTTGGCTCAATTGCAGGCCTGCCCGCTTGCAATGGATTGTTTTCAGCGTCAGTCATGTTTCCAATACTGTGAGATGATTTCCCAAACTCAGCATCATCATGAGCTAGCCCGCCTATTTGTTCTACATTTGCATGATGGCCATGTAAACCTTGCTGGGGTGGATTTTACTTTGTCACCAGAGACCATTTCAGAGGCGACTGGGATACCAAACATAGGAGAGGAATGGAACAAACGACAGTAGCTATAGAAATCCTATTACGAGCCATACATCAAACCTGGGTATTTGAGGCAGCTCAGCAAGGTATTCCCGTTCCGTTTTTTGAAGGAGGAGTATGCACCATTGATGAGACTGATCATTCGATATTTCAGTTGCGAGGGTAGATTCTCGCGCCTCTATGCGTACCATATCCGTTTGTTGATGCATTTCACGAGGGTACATATGATGAGAATTCCATACTTCATGTACCGTAATATAGAGCGAATGACATTTCTTGTACAGAAGAAGACCCCAGCACAGCAGCATAACAACATATATCATTACGCACTGATCAAAATCATGGTGGTACATAAGCTCGCACAGCAGGGCATTGCTTGGGAGGAGTTCATCTCCCGTGACTTCTTTGCAGTGCCACAGCCGCCTCCCGAGGTAGTTCATGATGAGGGAGAGCCTTCACACCAATTTGACATTCCTGATACTGAGCATATTAGTGCCCCAGTGTATGTGACATATCAGCGAGACCGCAGAGCCTTATTTGCAGCTACACGACGAGTACTATCTCCACCCGGGGTGGAAGGGGTCTCGTTGACTTCATCAGCAGCGCGAGTACTATCTCCACATGGTGTGGAAGGGGTCTCGCCTTTGACATCAGCACAGGTACAGGTTCAGGACAGAGGCAAGAGGCCTATGCACGATGAGGGCCCTTCAGGAGGCCGAGACACTGATTTTATACTTATCGATGTTGATGCGAGCTCTCCTAGCTTGAAACTGAGGGAGGTCATCCAGGAGCAGAAAGCTGAGATTGGTACTTTGACAAAGAATTTTCAGAGAGCACAGTGGGTGATAAAGTACCTGGAGCAGCGGAACAAACAGCTGGAGGATCAGCACACACTTGTAGAGCTGCGGCGAATCCGTGAAGATCAACAATTGGCCCGAAAGAGACCTGGTGACATGACACCGGTTGAGCAAGAGACCTACCTCACACATGCTAAAATTCATCTGGAGAAGCTCTTGGAGAAGGCCAACCGGGACAAAGACATGCTTAGACATATGAAGAATCATTATTGGGCCTGCATGCACGTTTGCAAAGAAAAAATCAAGATCCTGAAGAGAAGATTGAGCAGAGCACTGAAACGGCGAAAGAGGCCTGATCCACTCCGGATCTTGGACGAGGCTTCGTTGGCTGAGAATGAGGCATGATGGGGGATCTTCACTCCGAATTTCAACAAATTTGGAGAAGTTTTTGTCATTTTTGAAAATTTTGGTCACAAAACAGGTTTTTCCGCCCAACGCGTCGCGCCACCCAACTCACGCTTACGTTTGGGACATCTTCTGGAGGAAAGTTTTGTATTTTTGGATTTTTCATGGTAAATTATGCATTTTCAGGAAAGGCCGAAGCATTTCATCAAGTTTTGGATGATCAAAAGGGCGAAAAACACCATGAAAACCACCTTTCTACCACCTTTTGCACCAGCAGGAAGTACTCTTGGGAGATTGAATTTTTGGAGGGGAAAATGAGATCCAAATTGAAACATTACACTTGGGTTGGATATCCAACATCCAGGGCTTTCCAACGAGCTATCATGAGCTCAATTTTGACTTCGGGAAGTGCTCCAAAAACAGGTCCAAAGTACTTAGGGCCTTCTCTCCGGGCTTCAACTTCTGTTAGTAGGTCACCCAATCAAAATAGTAAAGACAATGATATTTTCAATGGACTTATCTAACAAACACCTATATTCTTCTGATAAATAATTCTTTAGCATCTACTCATTCACTGGTCCACCAGTCAATTCTGATCCATCCAAATATTTGAGAAATAATGCATTATGACCCTTAAATGCATATATGATATATGGTCCTTTTCACATATTAGAAAAATTTCCATGCTTATCTTTGTCTTCTCTTATTTAATACCACTTTCAAACACTGTCACCAAAATTGAAATCATCTTCTTTGGTTCTTCTCTCAAAAATATTTTTTACATTCTCCTCAATAACCTATGTTTTGTTATAAACTTCTTACCTCAATTGTTGTAGTTGAATGGTCTGATTTATCCTCATATGAGTATTATTTGGTTCAACCTGCAACTCTTGAATAATTTTCATAACTAGAACTCCTCAAGAATATGGAAAATCATCATCCATCCCATAAACCAATTGGTATGGTGACATGCTAATTAATTTCTTGGTGGTAAGCCTATCAACCCAAAGTGCATTTATCAAATCGTTGTGCCATTTCTTTTTGTTATCTTCTAGCAACTTTTTGATAATGTTAACCAAACATTTATTTGAAGATTCATCTAACCCATTACCATAAGGGTAATAAGCAGTTGAGTGTACTAGAGTGATATGGTATTTGCTGCAGACATCTACCATTTTATTTGGCTTAAAATTTGCTACACTATCTATGATAAGCTTACTTGGACATCGAAATGTTGATAGTATATTGGTTTCTAGGAATTCGATAATCATAGCATCAGTCGCTAATCTGGAGGGAGTTGCCTAAATCCATTTGGTGAAATATTTAGTGGCTTTGAGGATCCTTTTCTCTTGGGTAGAGGATGTTAGATGGATTTCTCCAATGAACTCAAAACCCCATTGTTGGAAAGGGCTTTCAACAAATATAGGTTTCAAGGGTAGGGGCAATAGTTTTTTTTTCCCTTCAAAAATTTGGCACTTGTGGTAGGAGGTAAATTTCTTATGGAAATCAGGGAAAATGGAAGGCCAGTAAAAACCATCTCTAAGGATCTTGTTAGAATTGGTTTTCCAGTACAAATGTCCACTGCAATCTCCTTCATGAAATTCCTGCATAGCTCTTTTTGTATCATCTTTCAACAAACATTTTAGTAAAATTCCACCAGCATATTTCCAATATAAAATGCTATCTATGATACAAAATTTCACTGCCTTTAGCTTTATAAATCTAGCCTTTTCTTTAGTCAAACTAGGAGTATAATTTAAATTGAATAATTCAAAAATGAGGTCAACATACTAGGGTGAGGTTATAAAAGCCTCATCTATTTGCGGAGCTACCTGATCCTCTTGATCATCTAATGCAGCTACAAAATTTATATCCAACGCATGAAAATTAGAAACAACCATCAATTTGGCTAGTACTTGTCCTTTGATGAGATTGGTGGGTTTTATTTCTATGTCATATTCAAGAATAATGGCAATCCACTTACCTCTTTTACCATCTAGTCCATTTTCAGTCAAAATATCCTTAACCACAGAATTTGATACATAAGCAATTATGTGAGAATGGAGAATATATACTCTGAAATATTTAATTTCTTTTATTAGGGAAAAGGCTTGTTTCTCCATTATATTATATTTCAATGCAACATCTCTTAAATCCTTACTAAATAATGAAATTATTTTCTCATATCCCTCATTGTTTTTATGTAAAAGAACTGTTGCAAAAGTGTGTTCGGATGAAAATGAAAAGATTATAAAATCCTGGGTGAAATATGGATTGGTCAGGACAAGTTCTTTTGTCAAAGCTTGTTTTACTCGGTCTATGGCTTCAATCCTACTCTGATCAATCCTAATACCTTCTTTGCAACTGATATGACCTAGAAATTTTCTTTGTTCAAGGCCAAAAAGTGTTTTCTTAGGATTAAGTGAAATTCCAAACCTCCTACATTTCTCAAAAACTCTTCTCAAATGTAACACATGCTCGTCATTAGTTTTGGAATAAATAGTGATGTCATCTAGATATATAACAATAAATATGCCAATTTCATGAGAAAAAGAAATATCCATTGCCCTCTGAAATGTGTCTCCAACATTCATTAACCCAAAAGTCATCTTCACATACATGAAGGTACCCCATGGAGTAGTAAATGTTGTCTTCTCCTAATCATTAGGGTGAACCAAAACCTGGTTATAACAGAGAAATCCTACTAGATTCAACTACATTTTGTAAAATGTGGTCCATCTTAGGTAAATGGTAGTTTTCTTTTAGTGAAAGTTTATTAAGGTTTCTAAAATCTATGCACAATATGATTTCACATGTTTTCTTCCTTGTTGGTACCATATTGGAAACCCATTTAAAGTACCTAAGAGGAACTATGATCTTAGCATCATACATTTTCTTGATTTCTTTCTCAATTAAACGCCTCAATATTGGATTTATTCTTTGAAGTTTTTGTTTAAAGGACTTCTGATCCTTTTTAATTGGAATTGTGTGTTGTATTTTGCTAGTGTCATAAGCTTTTAGATCTTCATAACACTAGGAAAACACACCAGTGAATTCTTTGAACATAACAACGTATTTTTTCTTTTCAGAAGGTTGTAATGACTTAGAAATTTTTATCATTTTTGGGTCTCTTTCACTACCTATGTTGCATTCTTCTACATCTTCCCATGTGGGCTCAATCTTAGGTTTCCTAGATACATCATTAAATTCAAACAGCTCTTCTACTGGAACTACACCTCTAGGAAAAACATTATATTTTAATTGAAGTAATTCAAATTCTTCTTTTTCTTGATCTATTTCAAGAAATTCTATTTTATTTACAGCGTTATCTACATGTTCAATCACATCTTCATTGTCGAATAGTTTCTCTAATGTAGAATGTACAACTATTTTATCTTCTAAATCATACTCTAGATCTATACTATCTTCTTCAAACTCATCCTTAGATTGTAGAAAATTTTCAATTTGTTTATCATTTCCAAAGACTTGTCAATATCTAACATTGTTTGGAATATTTGGTCTGTTTTTCACTTCCACTGTGTATTGTCGATTGGGATGGGACATTTTATATGCACTGGTAGAAAAAGCAAGACTATTAGCAACAATATTTGGATTTCTAGGAATTACAGAAAGGTCATATTCCACAAAAATAATTATAAAATCCAACACAATATTTTTGTATGCTCTTAATTTAGTGTGTTTTGCAAAGCGTTCTCCTTTTATTTGTTTTATGATTAGCTCAGAATCCCCATGAATGGAAATTATTTTACTTCCCAGTTTTTTCAGTAATTGTAATCCTACTATAAGTGCTTCATACTCAGCTATATTATAAGTGCATTGGAATTTAAGCTTGTATGAATGCCCTTCATCATGATTATTTACTGTATTTTAAACCCACACTCCTTCTCCAAAACCCTATTTGATACAAGCTCCATCAAAGTCCATGTTCCAAAGAGGTTCAAGCTAAGTATCATGTTCCACTGTTTTTGTTTGGTTTTCATCTATTTCGCAGATATCAATCTATGAGTTAGCAACTTGGGTGTTAATGTATCCATCATTATAGAGAATGAAAGAGTTAAGATCTAAATGAACATAGTAAACAGGATTTTTATGTGGCTTATCTTGACTAATTACCATGAATTTCATCAAGGTATCCCTCTACAATCTCCTTTCCTGACCAACGAATGGTATGGTAGCAAAATTCATATCCATCTATAGGGTTCCTTGAAACATATCTCCCCATGAGCATGATAACATCATGCCATACTTACGGGGTATATTTGCAATCAATATATCCATTACCAAACTTTTGGCTAGAGTTTGTGCCAAAGTAACACACAGATCTTTGATAAGACCTAAGCATCTTACTTTATTAGAATCAAAATAATATAAATCCTTATATGGTTTGGTAATGTCAAGTCCTAATTTCTCCATGATAGCATTAGTGATATGAAAATGGGTGTATAACTTGTTACTCCTTTCAAGAACCTCCCACTGAGTTAAAAAAATTAAGATCTAGCTTATTCTTGATTGTTAGGAATTGAACACTTGAAACAGGTTTATGTGTTTTAAACTATTTTAAACCTTTATGTGTGAGGAAGTAATTTTTATTTATTTTTCTGTTATTAAGCATGTACAACAACCATAAATTTTAGCAAATAAGCATAAACACAACACAAAAAATTTAATAAATGAGTTCACCCGAATATCGTGGGCTACGTCTCCTTGAGCCTTTGTCAAATTGACTTGGCTCTTTGGGATTATGATGAAAAAATTCTTTTATAAGAAAATAATTAAATCCAACGGTTATTTGGGCTATACCATCGGGTTTATAATACCATCATACCCCTGAAATGGCTGCAATCTCGCTGAAAATAGAACTAGGCTTCCTTTGACTTGACCTTATCTGTCAGTGCCCTTAAGCTTCCCTGAGATTCTCTTTGGCACAAACTCCATAGAAGTCCTTTTATGTCCTTGAAACCTCGCCTACTATCTCCATAATATATCATACCTCCAAAATATAATAATCATTTTCTCGAAATGAGCTCTGGCTCCCCAATCTAGGCCTCCATCCATTCTTGGCCCTCAACTACCCGAAACTTTCTTGTGGCTTTTTTACCTTCATAAGTCTCAAAATGGTTCTAAAAATCCCTTTAATGGATTCATAATGTCAAAAATAGTCAGAATATACTATTCACTTTTTGAAATTGGCCTATGGCTTCTCCGGTTACGCCTACAACACCCGTTGGCACCCGTGGCTCTAAGGTCACTGAAAACTTCCCTGAAACATCTCGACCTTCATAAGTCTTCAAAATATTCTGAAAATAATTCCATTGGATTCATAAGGTTTAAAATAGTCGTAATAGACTAATTTTTTCTAAGAATGGATACTGGTTGCTCTGGATAGGCCTCATTCTCCTACCGGCCCTTGGTGGCCCTTGGAACTTCTCTGAAGCATATCGGCCTCCAAAAGTCCTATAATTGATCTGGGAACCTCACCATTAGTTCTATAATGTCTGCAAAATCCAAAAATGGCTATTTTTTTTTTGATTAATACCTCTAGTTTCCCTGGCTAGGCCTCATTCTGCTGCTGGCTCCTGGTGGCCCTAGTAGCCCCTAAAACGTATATGAAGAAAAATGTCCCCCAGAAGTACTCTGATGGATCTGAAACCCTCACCACTGAGTCTAGAATGTATGATATAGTAAAAATTGACTATTCACACTCTCTGAATGGTCGAATCGTGAGTGAGTTATGACCCAAACAACTTTGCCCCAATTTCTCCACTAAATCTGGAAGCTCTGCTTTTTAGCTCCACTAAAAGTGGAAGTCTGCTTAAAAAGGTGCCTCTGCCAACTATTCTACCACTTTAATTTGTATTTATTTAAATTTTAACTACAATCATTAATTATATTCTTATCTCTAAGCGCAATTAGTGCTAAGCCCTCGCCCTTGGTCATCAAGTAGGGTCATAGGGCGGGAGGGGCTAGCCTGCGGGCTGGCCTCTCTGCCCTCCACCGGACCCACTAGAAAGCTTTAATTATAGTTGGCACGTATGACTTTTTAAATGTCAATACTATGTTGTATTGGTTATCATGTTGGCTTGTGAGGCGGAGGTCCTAGGTTCAAAGCTCGACCCTGCTATAATTAAACACCTTTTTGCATATTATAAAATATGACCCTTTGCACGTTTAACCAAGGAATTCATAAAGTATTAAACCCATCACACTTTGGAATTTGGTTTGGTTTAATACAGATGGGTTTTTGAATTTTTTTTAATTAACATTTAATATAAAATATATTATATGTATTATATAATATAATATATAACCATTGGAGTTGAGTATTTACTTGTAAAAGAAAATTTTCATCATAATCCCAAAGAGCCAAGTCAATTTGACAAAGGCTCAAGGAGACTTTGCCCACGATATTTGAGTGAAATAATTTATTAAATTTTTTGTGATGTGTTGATGCTTATTTGTTGAACTTTATGGTTGTTGTACATGCTTAATATTAGCAAAAAGAAAAGTTTAATTCCTCACACATAAAGGCTTAAAACAATTTAAAACACATACACCTATTTCAAGTGTTCAATACCGCACAATCAAGAATAAGCTAGATCTTAATTTTTTTAACTGATTGGGAGGTTATTGAAAGGCATAACAAGTTATCCACCCATTTTCAGATCAGGTGGTATCTCCAAAGCCTGGGGTTGCCAGCAGGTGTTGGAGGCATAACCGAAGCAGCCAGAGGCCAATTTCAATAAGTGAATAGTCTATTCTGTCTATTTTTGACATTCTGAATTCATTGAAGGGATTTTTTGAACCATTGGGATACTTCTCAAGGTCTAGAGGCCACAGGGAAGTTTCGGGCAGCCCAAGGCCAACAGTGGATGGAGGCCTAGATTGGGGAGCCAGAGCTCATTTTGAGAAAATGATCAGTCTATTTTCGAGGTATGATATATGCTGGTGACAGTAGGTGAGGTTTCAAGGAAATAAAGGGACTTCTAGGGATTTTTTACCAAAGATAAGCTCATGGAAGCTTAAGGGCACCGACAGATGAGGTCAAGTCAAAGGAAGCCTAGTTCTATTTTCAACAATATTGTAGCCATTGCAGGGGTATGATGGTATTCTAAACCCAATGGTACAACAAAAATAACCATTGGAGTTAAGTATTTACTTGTAAAAGAAATTTTTCATCATAATCCCAAAGAACCAAGTCAATTTGACAAAGGCTCAAGGAGACGTAGCACACGATATTCAGGTGAACTCCTTTATTAAATTTGTTGTGATGTGTTGATGCTTAGTTTCTAAAATTTATGTTTGTTGTACATGCTTAATATCATAAAATAAAATTAAAAAAAAAAAAAATTAATTCCTCAAACATAAAGGTTTAAAACAGTTTAAAACACATACACCTGTTTCAAGTGTTCAATTCCACACAGTCAAGAATAAGCTAGATCTTAATTTTTTTAACTAAGTTGGAGGTTCTTGAAAGGCATAACAAGTTATCCACCCATTTTCGGATCAGGTGTTATCATAGCACTAGGTTGCTTGCTTGACAGAGCACTAGGTTGCTTGTTTGACTTGAAAGGTGTTAACAGTGCAAAGAATTTATTTGTTTGCAAATTTACTGATGCTTACAAGTTTGAGTTTGCTAAAGGTGAAGGGAGAGCTACTGATAGTTAAGTCCAAAAGAGGACAAAAAGGAAGAAGGTTTGAAGGCATCCTCCTTACCCAAAGGACCTCATGGCAACCCTTGAAGCACAAGAGGTATTGTTTGTAAAAGTCGCTCTTGAAGATTGTTTGCAAAAAAATTTGCAGAAAAGAGCTTGAACCTATAGCCATATTGTTCAGAAGCTTTGTAAATTTTTTTTGAAGCTTTTTGGATTATTTTTGAATTTCTTTAGTTCATTTACATAATGATGACAACTTTTTCAAGTGAGGTTTCTAAATCCTCCTCTTTTACAAGATTTTTTTATGAATAAATGAAGCGAGACTTCTACATCCTGAAGGATATGGTGCAAATTCTATATGAAGATAGAAGGAAAAGCACTCGTCTTCATGATCAATTGGTTGCTATGATGCAAGAGAAATAAGAATCGCTTTAAAGAATGCATGAGATGGAGATGCAGCTCCATCAAGCCCAAGAGGCCTTAACGAAACACATGCTTGAAGCAAAGGTAAATCACTCAAATTTGTCTTCAATTTCCTCTTCAAAAATATGTGTAGGTTCATTTGAAAAGAAAACTAGAGGTATAGGGTCCAAGTTGATGTTAAAAATGGGCTATGAATTCAAGGGTTTAGGCAAACATGCACAAGGCATGATTGATCCTATTTTGGTTGAGGAGAGGCCTAAGAAGTTTGGTCTAGGCTATGTTCAATCTTATGGCGAAAACTCTACAACCATGAAGGCATTTGAGAAAACTCAAAAAATAAATTTTGTTGCAAGTTCTAAACAAAAAACATGTCAAGTCTATTTTCAATTTGAATGCCATTGTTTAAAGCCTATGTTGCAGAAAGATGTTTGTAGACATGCAGCTTATGGCGACCAACAGAGTTCTGACAACTATCAATACATGAAATCTGATGATAGTCTCCAAAATAAATTTGGAACCTCTTCAAGTTCATCTCCTCATGAAGGTACAAAGGATGGACATGAAATGCAACATTTGAGGTATAATTATTCCCATAGTAAAGTTGATTATGTTTTTGTTAAGCATGGAAAATCTAAATGCAAGAATGGAAGAAAGAGTTGTTGTTCCTATTGTGGTCTGTGTAACCATGAAGTTTCAAAATGTTGGAAGAGGATGAAGGCATAAAGGAAAACATTGAATCGAAGGCAACTTTCTCAAAATATGCAACAGACTTGCACACATTTCTAGAAGAAGGGACATGTGATTGCCCAATGTTGGCAATTGCATCCAACTAAGAATCCCAAGAATTTGAAGCAAGAGGATAAAAATACTGGTGAAAATGGAACCAAAGTTTCCATCATTGATGTGTGAACATATGTTTCACATGAAGAAGATTTTCAGCAGCAAAAATTTCCATGGAATTGGCTTGGTAAGAAGTTGTAATGATCCTTTTTTAGGAAATTCAACAAGGTGCTCAAGAGAAACATTGTATAAGTAAAAATGTGCAAAAATAACGTAGATCAGGACTTGTTTCCCCTTATTTATGTTGTATGAGACTTATATATGGATTTTCATAAAAAAAAAATCAGTTTTGACTCATTAAACAAATCTCCCAAAAACTTGACTAGCTAAAAAGCACCCAAAGCAGATGGTCGCGGCTGCAGCCAAATGCAAGCATTGCTTCAGGAATTGCGCAGTTTTAGCAGATGTTTAGAGGAGATCAGAAAGGAGAATTTTATTTCATTCATACAGCAGCAAATCAACATTATGATAAATCCCTTTCATTATACAGTAGAATGCATGAGTCAATACAACAATAAATCTTCAAAAAAGAGAGCTGGAACACATGTATATTTGCATAAATGCTTCAATAACGTTATTTTTTAGGAGCTTCAACAACTGGAAGCTACAACTCAGATATAGGATAGATATTTGGATAAAACGTCAGATCTATATCAGATCTGGAAACTATATAGTTTTCTCTTCAAGATCCACTTGGAATTTTGACAAAAGCATGCATGAATAAGAGTAGATCTGAGAAACAAGTTGCAGATCTGGAAACTGCTTCAGTAAATTTATGAATATAACATTTCATTACAAAGGATCAGATCTAAACAAAACATATATCAGCAAGCTAATCCATGGATCACCAAGTGGAAGGCAAATCCCAACACTAGAGATCTCTTATCTACACTATGAGCAAGACACCATGAAAACCCTCATACAGAAATAACGCAGTCTACTCATGGGAACAGCATTGTCACTCAAATGACATAGAAAAATACTGTAAATTTGCATATCTGAAGTACAAGAAGAAGAGACACTCTTTTAGGAGGTTAAACAACACACTCCATGAGAAAGAGGTTCCAAAAATACACTAGATCTCTGCAGATCTAGACTCCCACTTGTTGCAGCTCACAAGACAGCTCAACCCTCAAGATGAGCAGCACTGTAATGTAAGATGGAGCTTGACCTCAAGCCTGATAGTGGTTAAATTCAACAAACTTTCCTCCTTGAATCCTCAAAGGAAGAGGTGAAATCCCTGCATAGGAATTCTAGATACAATCCTCCACTAAACAACAGAGAATGGTATTTGTCTAAGAAGATAAATACTCAGAAATATGATCAATCAACAACCTTCTCTTGTTGCCCTCCTTTTCCTTTTATAAGATGAGAAAGCTTTTGCAAACCCTAAACCATCTTGATGAGTTAGCCCTTTTCACATGAGAGGATTACTTCTAGAACTGCGCTGTCCCTTTTGGAGATGCAATGAACCTAGACGGTGCTATTGATTTGGTCAATTTTGACCCAGTCCTTAGCTCAAACCTCTTTCACACCTGCAAGTGATTATTTACATGGCCCTGATTTGTCTTTATTCACATGGGCATTGATTTATTCAGAATTTTTAGGAGTTTTACATGTCCTCCTTTATTCATTTATTCATGAAACAGAAATTAAAACAAAATTGAATGTTCCTCTTAGCTAAGCCTAAGTGGGAACATTATAGTCCTCCCCTCCAAAATTTTGCTTGTCCTCAAGCAAATGATATCGTAAGAGTTTTAGTTCTTCTCCTTCTCCATTGATGGCACCATCAAGGATCAAGTTTTCATCATGGACCAAGTGCTCATTAAGCCAATACATCAAAAATTGCTCCTCTAATGCTAACATGATAGTGGCATAGTCCATCCCTTAAGGAGTGTAAAACTCAATAGAAATAAACATGGGTGAAGCAATGTCACATATAAAACATGTATCATGAAGTACAAGATGAAGTTCCATCCCACGTGGTACATATACACTGCCCACTTTTTGCCCATACAAACCCATAAACAATATCAATATATCATCTATGTATGGAAGAAAAATCACATATATGCAAACTAAAATTTTCACTTGAGGAGGTGGGTCACAATCCCACATAAGATACCAATGTAATGTACTCCTTGTGTTGAGTAGATCTGAGTGTGGTAAGTGGCACTCCCACCACACCTTTGCTGCATGGGTCACTTCGACATGGCTAAAAGTGATAGCCAAGTTAGGTGCCTTTGGGAAGCACCCATCATGATAGAGAATCTCCCTTTGCACCTTAAGGGAGTGTCCAGATTTAGAATTATTAGTGGCCTCACCAATGCCATAAGATCTACATGTAATATCACTCCTTGTAGGAGCCATGGCCTGCATATATATGGTAAGAGAATATGTCAAATCAGAAAAATAAACATGCTCCATAAGATCAGATTCTTTACCTTTCAAGTCTCCCACACGCAGGGAGTTGGACATGGGCCTTTCTCCTCTTTTAAGAGAAGGAAGAGATGGTTGAAATGACTCCTTCATAGAGTCCCTTGGCTGCCCTAAATCCTCATAACTATTTCACTCTTGTAAGTTCTGGTGTAGTTACTCCCAATCATAGTGCTGATGTAGTTCCTCCTCCATACCATCCCAATCAAAACTCCTCATGATGAGGGTGTAGATCTTTGTTGACTGCATATAGCTACAAAGGAACTCTTTGTGTGATCTTTGTAGTATTTCTTGCTTAAGCTTGGAGGCTTAACACAAGAATACTTTACCAAGATGATAGATGACCCCTTCATGTACCAAATATCCTCCCCCTTGCTTCATGCCATCTAATATCATCCCAGTGTGAAGATCTTTGGAGTACTCCACAAGGAGTTGATATCTCCAATATGGATCTACACATCTCAACAAGGATAGCATTGTTGATGCATCTATGGTCATGCTTGCCTTGTTGTTGATTGCTTTTTTGACATTACACATGCCAAAATTTCTTGTGGGAAGGTTGATCCTCCCCTTTCCTTCCTTCCAGAGCGTTGTAGCTTGCTCTCCAATCCTTTCTTGACCTATTTTTGGAGCAGCACTCTGTGAGGCTTTCCCCACAAGATCAGAATCTAATGAAATTCCAAGTGGCTTGCCATGAGGTAGGAATGTTCCTTGCAACATTTTCATAAACATGAGAGAAGGAACTATGAGATCCTTGCTTCCACTGCGCAAATCCATCTCTGTTGTTTGTGTGGAAACATTAAGTGTAGGATAAGTGTGCATGCCTTGAATTATTTGTGGTTTCCCACTCTTCAAGTCCACCCACTCCATTTGCAAGGCCTTTCAATCAGTGGTAACCTTTCCCAAGGTAATCAACCATTGGACACCCAAGATGATATTGGTGTCTGGTATGTCCACTACAAATAAGTGATCCACCAAAGTGTAGGAACCCATAGTGACAGAAAGTGATGGAACATATTGCATGCACTGCATAGTTCTATCTCATGGGACCAAAACAGAGAACCCATCAAAGGTATCAGAGGGGATCCCTCTCCTTTGCACAAGGTGAGCATCAATAAAGTTGTGGGTTGCCCCACTGTCAATCAGAATAAACACTCTCTGGTTCATAGCTGAATCTTGTACCCTTAGGGTCAAGTTCTTGGGCACTCCTCCCAAAAAAGCAAGAGTCCCACTTGTTTGAGCAAAGGCTCCTTCTTCATTTATAGGTGGTGTTTGGCCTTCCCCCTCATCTTCGCTAGTGTTGTGACCCCTCCTAGGTCCTTCACTCCCATATTCCTCTTCAAAGCCTGAAAATACCTCTATATAGTGTTCCCTTCCAGTAGCACATCTATGTCCCGGTACCCATGGCTCTTGACAAGTGAAACACAATATTTTTTTCCTCAAATCCCTTAGGAGATCAATGTCAAGAGGTTTCTTCAGTGAGCTCTCTTTGGGTGGAGCAGCTTTCCCTTCTTTCCCCTTGGAAGAGGGAAGGGCTTTGCTTTGGAAAGTTGCCTTTTCTATTAGCAAGGCATCTTGAATATCTCTAGTCCTCTCAATGGAATCATGCAAAGTGATGGGCTTAGTGGACTTAACCAACCCATGCAAAGGTTCCTCCGGGCCATCAATGAACATGTAGACTCTCCTTGGTATATATAGATCAGGGACCATGATTGACAATCTCAGGAACTCAGAGATATAGGCCTCTGCATCTCTTGTTTGCTCCAGCTTTGCAAGGCCTATAAAAGGTGCCTCAGGATACTTCCGGTCAAATCTCTCCACTAGTCTTCTAGTGAACTCAACATAGGTAGATACATTATTGTTTCCCAATGTAGATATTCCATGGAACCACCAGTTGTGGGCTTCACCCTCAAAGTGCAGCGCATCAATCTTGATGGCTTCTACTTCGTGGACTTTGTTAACTGGAAATACATATCCAGCTTTTCCACCCATGCCTTGGCAGAACAAGAGGATGATCCATCAAACTTAAGCAAGAATAATCTGCCCATAGTGTGGTGTCTTCCATGAAAGAAACCACCATCTCTATACTATTGCCATGGTCTCCTCCGGTCCTTGAGATGGCAGAAGTCTTGGAAAGTCAAGTTATCCTTGAATCTCTGACTCTAAGAGTCATACTCCACAAATTAACCTTCAAGGGAGGTTTCTCTTGTGTTCCTTCATTCTCTACAGCCAAGAAGGTAGGCATAGTAAAGTGTTGTGAGGCTTGTGGAGCTTGTGGCAAGCTCACAGGTTGTCCAATCCCATAGTGAGACATGTCAGAGCTCTCTCCTTGATGAAATCTCCCAAGAAATTCCATCATTCTATCCATTCTCATTTATTTGATCTCCTTGGAGAGATCTTTCATGGTCTCCAAAAGGGTTTTTTCAAACTCCTCTGCTTCCTTATCCTTCTCAGTTTCAGGGGCTTTCCCCTTGTCTTGACCCTTATCAAGATCATCAGTGGTGAAGTCATACTTTATATGACTTCTATTTTGGTACCTCCTCTCCTTCTCAGTGGGAGGATCATCTTCTTCAGAATGTAGCATGATTGGTGCTCCAAGGAAAGCACAGGATTTTCCAAGAGTGGAGCTCCGATACCACTGTAATGATCCTTTTTCAGGAAATTCAACAAGGTGCTCAAGAGAAACGTTGTATAAGTAAAAATATGAAAAAATAACATAGATCATGGCTTGGTTACCTTTATTTATTCTGTATGAGACTTATATATGGACTTTCATAAAAAAAAAATTAGTTTAGACTCATTAAACAGATCTCCTAAAAACTTGACTAGCTAAAAAGAACCCAAAGAGGAAGGCTGCAGCCAAATGCAAGCACTGCTTCAGGAATTGCGCAGTTTTAGCAGATGTTCAAAGGATATCAGTAAGGAGACTTATATTTCATTCATACAGCAGCAAATCAACATTATGATAAATCCCTTTCATTATACAGTAGAATGCATGAGTCAATACAGCAATAAATCTTCAGAAAAGAGAGCTGGAACACATGTATATTTGCAGAAATGCTTCAACAGCGTTATTTTTGAGGAGCTTCAGCAGCTAGAAGTTACAACTCAGATGTAGGACAGATCTTTGGATAAAACATCATATCTATATCAGATCTAGAAACTATATTTTTCTCTTCAAGATCCACTTGGAATCTTGACAAAAGCATGCATGAATAACAATAGATCTGAGAAACAAGTTGCAGATCTAGAAATTGTTGCAGTAAATTTATGAATATAAAATTTCATTACAAAGGATCAGATCTAAACAGAACATATATCAGCAAGCTAATCCATGGATCACCAAGTGGAAGGCAAAGCCCAACACTAGAGATCTCTTATCTACACTATGAGCAAGACACCATGAAAACCCTCATACAAAAATAACGCAGTCTACTCATGGGAACATCGTTGTAGCTCAAATGACATAGAAAACTACTGTAAATTTGCAGATCTGAAGTACAAGAAGAAGAGACACTCTTTTAGGAGGTTAAAGAACACACTCCATGAGAAAGAGTTTCCAAAAATACACTAGATCTCTGCAGATCTAGACTCCCACATGCTGCAGCTCACAAGATAGCTCAACCCTCAAGGTGAGGAGTGTTGTAATGTAAGATGGAGCTTGGCCTCAAGATTAATAGTGGTTCAATTCAGCAAACTTTCCTCCTTGAATTCTCAAAGGAAGAGGTGAAATCCCTGCATAGGAATTCCAGATACAATCCTTCACTAAACAGTAGAGAATGGTATTTGTCTAAGCAAAAAAATACTCAGAAATATGATCAATCAAAAACCTTCTCTTGTTGCCCACATTTTCCTTTTATAAGATGAGAAATATTTTGCAAACCCTTAACCATCTTGATGAGTTAGCCCTTTTCACATGAGAGGCTTCATTCTAGAACTGCGTTGTCCCTTTTGGAGAGGTAATGAACCTAGACAGCGTTGTTGACTTGGTCAATGCTGACCCAGTCCTTAGCTCAAACCTCTTTCACACCTGCAAGTGATTATTTACATGGCTTTGATTTGTCTTTGTTCACATGGGCATTGATTTATTCAGAATTTTTAGGAGTTTTACATGTCCTCCTCTATTCATTTATTCATGAAACAGAAATTAAAACAAAATTGAATGTTCCTCTTAGCTAAGGCTAAGTGGGAACATTACAGTCGTAGATCCAAACACTACACCAGAAGCTCAAATTGTTAGTGAGGGTAGCATCCTAGGGTGTTAAGGATGGGCCTAACCCCACCAGAGCATCTAAGGGCAAGGGCCCTTGCGCAGCACCACTCATTACATAGACCCGAACACGTGGCTGCGGGCCCTACCCGCACACAGGATATTAAAACCCACCACGCTCCGCGAGTCTCAACCTCAAGACCTCGGCTTTGATACCACGTAGATCCAACCACTACACCAAAAGATTGAACTGTTACTAAGGGTAGAATCCTAAGGTGTTAAGGGTGGGCCTAACCCCACTGGAGCATCTGAGGGCAGGGGCCCTTGCACAGCACCCCTCATTACACAAACCCAGACACGTGGCTACAAGCCCTAGTCGCACATGGGATATTACAAAAGTGGTTTGAATTCTTAAATCATTAAGACATACATTCATTTGTACATATGCAAATTTCTGTCAAGTATGCATTTATGTTGAGAAATTAAGTTTGTTTGAGTCACCTTAGATCCATGATCAAGGAAGCGATGTTCGGCTACCTTCAATTGAAAATTTCTCGCCATAAATTTCTGAATTAGTTCAAGGAAGATACAGTTCTTGATAGGAGGACAAGAACATTCAAGAAGGGAAGTTTTGACTACCTTCGATTTGGGGCTCAAAGGCATTAATCCAAGCAAGGTAATGTGTAAGGAGGTTGTAAATGTGAGGGTGTTGTACTCTCATTTACTGAACAAGTAATAAATCTTTTGGGGTCCAAAATATTCCCAATGGGGAGGACTGATAAGATTTTGATCATGACCTAAGTGATATCTCAAAACTCAAAGCTACAGGATTGGGTTGAAACCATGATGGTTGCGTAGATCTCGTCTTCCTGATTCTGGTGTCGCGAATGCTTCAAAAACCGATATCGTATGAGGAAGATATTGTGTTATGATCAAAATGGAAAACATATAAAAAATGGGCATAATAGGTACATGGATGATGTGGTATGTACATTCAGCTCATGAGGAAAGTCCTCTAGCAACATCCAATGACATCACGCCAAGTGGCAGTTTCAGATTCGTCAGTTTGGTCTATGTTGGAGTAAATTTCCTAATATTTCTAAGGTGAAATTGTATTTTTTTTTTAATTTTATTATTTAATTATAGTTTAATATTATATATATTTAAATATATTATATAATAAAATATATTTTATGTTTGAAACATATTTATATATTATATTATATAATAGATATAATATATTTTATATTAAATTATAATTAAAAAAAAAAATTTAAAAAAAAAAATACAATTTCACCTTAGAAATATTAGGAAATTTACCCCAACATAGACCAAACTGGTGAATCTAAAATTGCCACTTAGCATGATGTCATTGGTTATTTTTGTAGGACTTTCCTCATGAGCTTATTGTACCTGCCACATCATCCATGTACCTGTTCTGCCCATTTTTTACTTGTTTTCCATTTCGATCAGAATGCAATATATTCCTCATACGATATCGGTTTTTCGAACCGTTCACGGTGCCAGAATCAGGAAGACAAGATATGCACAACCATCCTAATTTAAACCCAAACCTATAACTTTGAATTTTTAGCTATCACTTAGGTCCTCATCTGATGCAGGATAACCCTGCAAACCCAGAATCTCTCCCATTCTCATGCATATACAAAATGCATCTCAAATAATTTCCCAAATAACTTCAATGTCTAGCAATTTTACACATTATTTTGTGGAAGCTTTTATCTCCCCAATTCACCATGAATATTTCTCCACATTTAATATATGGTTATAAAACCATTTCATAGGAGGAAGCTCTCTTTCATATATGACATGAAACCAATTCTCATGGTGATATAACAAACTTCAAAGCTATGGTTAAACCCACTCATCATCACATACATCGATTCTTCTATAAAACCAAATCATTCTCATACCCCAAGTTATTCCTCAATTGAAAACTTTTCAAAAGTCTTATAAAATATTTTAATTAAAATTCATTGGTTTCAAAAACTCCAACTTTGTAATCAGACCCGACTCTTATCATATCATTTTATTCACATGAATATATATATGTGTGCCCTTGCTTTTAACAGCTTTGACATTGGTTAATCAAACCCGGTTTAAATATTGGCCATCGCATATAATTTTTATGCCCGCACTTAATAACCCCCCCATGTCAAAGATTTATACTTGACATAAACAATTCCACTGGTTCAACTACGCAAGGTACCAATCCCATTCATCACAATAACAAACCTGGTCACAGTAAATACAAATGTACTTACCTCCATGAACGCCTCTGCAAATTCATAACTCGCCTTCACCTTATTCAAGTTTAATTAACGCCTTCACACATCGACTTAATGCCTCTGCCTCTGCACATGGACTTGGCAATTCATCACAATTCTGTTCCAACTTCTTACACACAGAACAAATATATGGAGAATCTACAATCGAGTGCTATAGCTACGCCTTCGTCCCTTCCACGTTCGATTCCAACCAAATGAACGTAGACCTCAGCATTTTATCAATTCATGGTTTTGTTCACAATACAACTTCAACCTGCGTGGAGTTCGATGGTTCACACAGCAAGTCCATATTCAATTATTGTCTCCTCCACCTAATTGCTGTGAATCGATTTCATAGACATCGATTCAAATAAAAGTTTCCATCTGATCCAGCTCGAGCTTGATATCTCGATTTTGATGCATAACATTTTAACCTTCAATCAATTACCATCTGTCAAATCCGCTCCAAACTCCATATGCTTCTGCGCATATTCATGGTTACGTCTTTTCGATCGATTTTCCATAACATGCCATCTCTAAACTCCATCTGTTCATATTAATCCTATAGCTGCATTCCATTCATGTTAAACCAGCGTTCAATAATACAATTCCTCAACGCAATTCATCAATCACTGTGGTTGACTTTTAAAAATACAATTCTTATCACAGACTGCAAATGTTAATTCTGCGCTCTTGCACAACGATTCATTCAGATATTCATTAAGGTGATTGCGCCCTCCATGAAATCGACTTTCAAAGACGATATGCCAACACCACTTTAATTGATATTCGATCCAGGATGATCGATCCCTTTTCCCTACGTTCTTTTCAACAAATGCAGAGTTATTCAATTCAATTCAATTGTATGCGGAGTATATAAATCCTAATGTCATGAAACTACCATCGATCCTTCATTGACAAGATCCAAATCATATCGATTTTTGTTTTGGCTTCAATACAACATGGTTATCGATTCATACAAATTGAATGCCAACAATTTTGTATACAAATTCACCATTTCAACTCTTAATATAGAATTTGAACCATACACGAATTGACCAATTTAGGCGCATAGTTCAAACCAACACTTCCATAAAATGAACTTACTTACAGCAGTATTTCTTCCTGGCCTTATTTTCAATCATTGGCCCTCTTACAAATGCACGGATGCTTACAACCTCTTTCTCTATTCTGCACTCTAATCTCACCTGATCTCTTTTGCCTTTGAGGCATATCAATTTATACAAATTTGATTGAACCAATTTTGGTTCATATCCCTTTAATAACTCAACAAATCCTCAAATATTTCAACACCCCTAAAATCTAGATCTTTATCCCTAAAACCTTGAACCTAAAATCTAACTTAGGCCTCTTAATCAATTCTCAAATATCTCAAGTCTAATTTCTCTCATGTTTTCTAGTTGTTTGGAAACATTAAAAATCCTCACATATAATTAATTGAAAATATAATTAAATCACTCAAAAAGCCTATTAATATTTACATAAATTTAATATTTTCTCAAAAACATGAGACCCCTAGTTTTAATAAAAATACAACTATTTTTCCGAGCTAATGCTCCTGCATCAGACTCCCAAGGTTGAAAATGATCATGATCTCCTGATCATGCATCTCAAATCTGTGTCCACCTGGATCCCACACTTTGTTCTGCAAGTTATCATCGACATCTGTTGTTTGCTGCTTTTCTCCAGGTCTCCATATCTTATGCTGCCTTGCTCCACTTGCTGCACTTTTAAAATCTGTCTCTATCTTCATTTTGTTGCTGCTGCTTCTCTTCCTTGCTGATGTCTTCCTCTGAGACACTTTCATCATGATTCTTCTGATCAATTCAATTTCTCTGTCCAATAAATCTTTAGATTGCTGATTTCTTGATGCCTGCTGAGCTTTTACTCGTTCAGTTCTTACTTCTATGCTTGTTTCCATTCTTACTCGCTCAGTTTTTACTTGCTCCGTTTTTACTTCCGCCCAATCATCCATGCCCTCTTGTCTTCTACAACAGAAAAAAATTTCGCTGCCTTCTCCTATCAGCAACTTACTGGACTGGTACATTGTGTACTTCTTTCTGCTGTCTTCATCTCTCTGCATCTGCAATTCCCAATTCTGAAATTGAGATTCTTTCTGCACCAAATTTTGACTATTCAGCATCCTTTCCAGCAACATAACTTCTTCATTCCATGGATTAGAAATTTCCACAAAATTTTCTTCTTCCTTCATTTGACTACTCAACTGAGTCAAATGTTCTCCAACACCTGCAACAATACCTGCATTCACAAAACACTTGTTAAAACAAAAATCATAAGGCCTCAGTGCCTTACTTCCTTCTGCCAGCACTTCAGTATGTTGTTCTAAATTTTCCATTTCAATCAGCACATCAGTATGATGATTCTCTCTTCCGAAAGAATTCTCTGAAGAATTCTCAAGACTATCAACAAGTCCTTGTCTCACACCATCTGTTTCCATGATGTCTTTCTGCTCTCGTTCACTGTACTGAACTGTTTCTTCTGCTGCAATCTCCTTGTCATACTCTGAATTCTCCAACAAGTATTCAAACAATGAAATTTCTCTATGGCATCGCTGAATCATATCATCATCATGTATCATCCCTGCATTCACACATAAGCTTTCAGTTTGAAAATCACAAAGTACAACAGTTTCAAGTTGATCCTCTTCTTCATTCACATGAACTTCCTCTTGTACTATAACAGAAAAAGCATCACTTCTTTCTTCTTTAGAGTATTTATCTCCTGAAAGATTCTTTTCCATACTTGTGACAGCTTCACAAGATTGCGCATCCTCCTCAGTAAAACCTGTAATCACATCAAAATTTTCATCTACAAAAATACAAGGTTTTACATTATCCAGCTGATCTGGATTTTCCCAATAGTTCAAGAAATTATCAATGATCTCCTCCTCTGTTTCACCAATGGAAACCTCCACTTTCAACTCAGCTGCTCTGAGTTGTGTACACCCCAACTTTACATCCATCATCTGCTCGAGCTTCCTCAGCTCTTCTGTTAATTGCATGTTTATCTATCGATCTCTTTTCTGTTGTAGTCTCTGCCACTTCACTTTCTTCTTCATGGTCCAACCATGTCTATGGTCTCTCATATTCTCCCGTAACAACTCCATCAATAACTCAAGATGAACTGTTATCTCAGCTTTCTCTTTCTCATACTCTTCATCAGTCAACTGTTGTCTTATGCCATTTGCCTTGGCATCTTTCTCCCTCTTTCTAATGTGGCCTCTCTCTGAACCTCTGCTCTCTCCTTTATGACTTTCAGTAGTCATCTCCTTTGCCATGAGTTCCTCACCCATGAATTGCACCAAGCCTCTACAACAGCAAGCTCTCCTGTTGCCACTTACCTCACCAATCCTTTCCTCTGGATCTGGTCTTTTGGTAATCACCGGTCCTCTGCTGGAACCCTTCGAGCATTTCTCCACTACTCCTTCAGGCTTCACTCATCTGCAACTTTATTCAACCTCTGTTGAATCTTCAAGTTCTGCCACTCTCTCTTAGAATCCCTTGCTGGACTCCTTCATCACTGCACTCTAGCTGTGATCTGCTTCCTTCCGCTGAGACTTTCTTCAACCTGCTTGCAACCTGAACTCTACAAACAACTTGCAAACCAGAGTCAAATATCATCTGACAACTCACCTTCAAGATCCTGCTGATCTCGCCTTATCTTTCACCTGTGATGCATCCCTGTGCTGCAATCTTCATTAATTTCAAAATCTAATATTCATTCATCACATGCAATTAACTCAATTTTAAAAACTTGAATCTTCACACAGAGCTATTCCAACTCTGATACCAAAATGATGAAGGAGAACCTTGCAAACCCAGAATCTCTCCCATTCTCATGGATATACAAAATGCATCTCAAATAATTTCCCAAATAACTTCAATGTCTGGCAATTTTACACATTATTTTGCGGAAGCTTTTATCTCCCCAATTCACCATGAATATTTCTCCACATTTAATATATGGTTATAAAACCATTTCATAGGAGGAAGCTCTCTTTCATATATGACATGAAACCAATTCTCATGGTGATATAACAAACTTCAAATCTATGGTTAAACCCACTCATCATCACATACATCGATTCTTCTATAAAACCAAATCATTCTCATACCCCAAGTTATTCCTCAATTGAAAAATTTTCAAAAGTCTTATAAAAGATTTTAATTAAAATTCATTGGTTTCAAAAACTCCAACTTTGTAATCAGACCCGACTCTTATCATATCATTTGATTCACATGAATATATATATGTGCGCCCTTTCTTTTAATAGCTTTGACATTGGTTCATCAAACCCGGTTTAAATATTGGCCATCGCATATAATTTTTATGCCCGCACTTAATAACCCCCCCATGTCAAAGATTTATACTTGACATAAACAATTTGACTGGTTCAACTACGCAAGGTACCAATCCCATTCATCACAATAACAAACCTGGTCACAGTAAATACAAATGTACTTACCTCCATGAACGCCTCTGCAAATTCATAATTCGCCTTCACCTTATTCAAGTTTAATTAACGCCTTCACACATCGACTTAATGCCTCTGCCTCTGCACATGGACTTGGCAATTCATCACAATTATGTTCCAACTTCTTACACACAAAACAAATATATGGAGAATCTGCAATTGAGTGCTATAGCTACGCCTTCATCCCTTCCATGTTCGATTCCAACCAAATGAACGCAGACCTCAGCATTTTATCAATTCATGTTTCTATTCACAATACAACTTCAACCTGCGTGGAGTTCGATGGTTCACACAGCAAGTCCATCTTCAATTATTGTCTCCTCCACCTAATTGCTGTGAATCGATTTCATAGACATCGATTCAAATCAAATTTTCGATCTGATCCAGCTCGGGCTTGATATCTCGATTTTGATGCACAACATTTTAACCTTCAATCGATTACCATCTGTCAAATCCGATCCAAACTCCATATGCTTCTGCGCATATTCATGGTTACGTATTTTCAATCGATTTTCCATAACATGTCGTCTCTAAACTCCATCTGTTCATATTAATCCTGTAGCTGCATTCCATTCATGTTAAACCAACATTCAATAATACAATTCCTCAATGCAATTCATCAATCACTGTGGTTAACTTTTAAAAATACAATTCTTATCACAGATTTAAAATGTTAATTATGCGCTCTAGCGCAACGATTCATTCATATCTTCATTAAGGTGATTGCGCCCTCCATGAAATCGACTTTCAAAGCCGATATTCCAACACCACTTTAATTGATATTCGATCCAGGATGATCGATCCCTTTTCCCTACATTCTTTTCAACAAATGCAGAGTTATTCAATTCAATTCAATTGTATGCGGAGTATATAAATCCTAATGTCATGAAACTACCATCGATCCTTCATTAACAGGATCCAAATCATATCTATTTCTGTTTTGGCTTCAATACAACATGGTTATCGATTCATACAAATTGAATGCCAACAAGTTTGTATACAAATTCACCATTTCAACTCTTAATATAGAATTTGAACCATACCCGAATTGACCAATTTAGGTGCATAGTTCAAACCAACGCTTTCATAAAATGAACTTACTTACAACAGTATTTCTTCATGTCCTGATTTTCAATCATTGGCCCTCTTACAAATTCCGAGAGGCTTACAACCTCTTTCTCTATTCTGCACTCTAATCTCACCTGATCTCTTTTGCCTTTGAGGCATATCAATTTATACAAATTTAATTGAACCAATTTTGGTTCGTATCCCTTTAATAACTCAACAAATCCTCAAATATCTCAACACCCCTAAAATATAGATCTTTATCCCTAAAACCTTGAACCTAAAATCTAACTTAGGCCTCCTAATCAATTCTCAAATATCTCAAGTCTAATTTCTCTCATGTTTTCCAGTTGTTTGGAAACATTACAAATCCTCACATATAATTAATTAAAATTATAATTAAATCACTCAAAAAGCCTATTAATATTTAGATAAATTTAATATTTTCTCAAAAACATGAGACCCCTAGTTTTAATAAAAATACAAGTATTTTTCCGAGCTAATGCTCCTGCATCATCATCCAAATCTGATCAGTTAGGAATCAAGCTATGTGAAGCACTTGAATCTAGAATGGCATTATGCATAATTTTTTCATAGACATTTAGGCTAACATAGAAGGGAGCCACACCTCTTTCTTGAGGTTTTCCATCTACTTCTAGTCCAAATAAAATTTCAGGTTGGTTATCATTCAAATTGACAGTATCTATATTTTCCCCTATATTAAGAGCTTTCATTACCTAAGATCTATACACATTTTTGTCTATTAAATCTGTTAGAGAAATAGGTATTTTGAGTTTTTATAACTCATTCTCACTATTGAAGGATGTCTGAACTTTACTCATGTTTAGGAAATCTGACTTATCAGCAACCTCTTGTTGAAGTTTGCAACAAGAAACCATGAAATTGGCATCCGGAAACAACATTTCAGCACCCATGATCCCAGTGACATTAAGCACCTACACTAGGGTGGGGCCCACATAGTATATTTTTAGGTGCATGTCTATTTTTATTATCCCTTAATTTAGATGGAAATTAAAATATAATAAATTCTCAATGCAGAATTGAAATAGTTAATTAAAGTGGAAAAATCAGTTAGCTAAGTGAATTTCGAGTTAGAGGTTGGTTGGTGGGACATGCGGAGTAATTCGAGTTGTAATAGAGTGATTCTAGTTGTAACAGAGTTGGAAGTGCAGTGGTACATTATTTAAGCAAGTCATAAATAAATTTAACTCAGTTAAGTGAGTTAAAGTCAATTTTTCTAGTTGTAACTACAGATACACTAGTGAGAGATCAAGTGAATTAAATATTAATTAATTCACATGTAGTGATCTCACATGCAACTGATGTTTTACTATTATTAGCTACATGCATGTTAGATCCAGTGGAGACCCAGTTGAGTTCTAGGTGAAAGGGAAGTTGACTATCAATTGTGATATTAGTTGATTACCAGGTGTAGTTAAAACACCACAGGATGCCCATGATACTCAGCGCAGTTGAGGAAGGATGAAATTATTTGTGATTAAGGATTGCATTCATCAGGAACTGCGTGAGCAAGGCAGGTTTTCTGGAGGCAGTAAATTGGCTGTGTATTGGCCCAATTTTTATATGACAGTGTGAAACAATTAGTTGAATACAAGAGGATTCTTGTGAGAAGAATTGTATATAATTGTTTCATTATTCCTTGAGGAATATACAATATATGATAGAGGGGTTTTGAACAGTAACCTTTCCCCAGGAATATTTGGTGTTGTGGTTTTGATCTATTCCTCTTTGCTTCATGTGATTGGCAATTGTGTTGTTTTTAATTCTGCAAAGATTTGTAGAAGCGATTCAATATTTAACTTTAGAAAATTGTTAGATCAGTCAAATCCAAGATATACATGCATATTGTATAATTTCTACTTGGTATAAAAGTTGTGTTATAAATTTTCTACATGGTATCAGAGCACAGGAAATTTCAGAAGTGAAGCAGGAGCTCAGTTTGTGACTAGATAGATTTCAAATTTGCAGAAATACTTTCTTGGTGCTACAGTTGATTCAATATCGAAATGGATTTTAATGGCTTGAGATTAGAGTATGCACTTGAGGTTAGAGTATGCAAGGGCAGCTCGAACTACATTTCTTGGAGGGACAATATGGAGGCAATACTCGAAGACAATGGCTTGAATGAATTCATTGAAAAAGATGTTCCTAAGCCAGATGCTGCAAATGCTGCAAATCTTGATGCATGGAAAACAAAAGTGGCAATGGTGAGGAGGATCATATTGTAGGGAGTACGAGACCACATTTTATCAAGCCTCCATGGGAAAGCCACACTATATGCAATGTGGAAAGCTTTGATGGATCTATTCCAAAGCAGCAATGACCATAGGAAATTGGCTCTCAAAGATAAACTCAGGAAGATCAAGATGTAAAAGAATGACACTATTCCAGTATACTTAAAAAAGTTTATCCAATGTCGGGATGAACTTGGGAGTGTAGGAATAACTGTCGCTGATGATGATTTGGTGAGCCTAGATCTCCTAAGACTTCCTAAGAGTTGGCACAGTTATGAAGACTCTGTCAACAGATGGGAAAAAATTTCCAGATTGGGAACAACTATGGTCGGATTTGGTGCAAGAGGAGTTCAGATGGAACACCAGATATGCATCTTCATCTAAGAAAAAAGAAGAAGAAGATTTTGATTTGGCTGCCAAGGTGAAGAAGGGGAAGGGGGAAAAATTCCATTCCAAATATAAGGTTGTTGAAGATGGCAAGGAGCACAACATGTCCAAGGTGAAGTGTTTTCACTATCACGAGCATGGACATTTTGCCACAAATTTTCCACAAAAGAAGAACGACAAGAAGGTTTTTAGATCTGCAGCTGGTGAGGCCCTTGCCTCACGATTTGATCTTGACTTCTCATTGCTCACATACATGGTGTCAAGTTCATTGGGATCGGGGCGGTACTTGGATAGTGGTGCTTCCTTTCACATGACGGGAGACAAGGAAATTTTCAATAACTTAGAGGAGAATGATCTCCATATGCATATTGAATTGGGTGATGACGAATGGTACAGTGCTACCGAGATTGGTACATTACCTTTCACAGGGTTTCAGGTAAACTCTTTCAGTTAAAAAATGTAATTCATGTACCAGGTTTCAAGAAAAATTTAGTCTTAGTTGCAATGTTAGAGGATAGAGGCTATGATGTTGTTTTCAGTGAAGGAAAAGTTTTCCTGCGACAAAAAGCAACAGGGCAAGACAAGAAGATTGAGATTCAAGTTAAGAATATCTATATACTTGATGTAGATGCGATTTCTACAGAGCTTCCTACAATTTGGGAGTGTGATAAATCCATGCAATTGACCCTTGAGAGGGAGCTATATTTGCATGCAGGTAAGAGTGAACCTCAAGATGTGGAGCGGCCACATGCAAAGGATCATGGAGTGGGATCAACCACTCATGTAGAGACATTTCGAGCCAGATGGGAAGAGGGAGTGCATGCAGCTATACCACCAGGTGAGAGGTGGGGCACATGCATGATTAATCCCAAGAAGAAATTTGGGCAGGATCCTAGAAATGATGGCTCTCATGGATCAAACCTAGATACGAGGAGCCCATAGAGAAGTAGTAGCAGGATCAGTTAGATTGATGGAGTCAGATGTCATGAGAACATGAAATCAAAGTGACAGTGTCAAATACTGGAGCACAGATCAAAGCTGGCAACAAGTGCAGTGTGCATGGATGCAAATGTCAACAACGCAGAGGATATAGTAGACATGTGCACTAGCTAGCAGCAGTCAGAAGACTCTGATGACAGATTCATTATACTGATTCAATTTTTGGAGGCTATTCTATTTCAGAAGTGTTTCATGAAAAGGTTGCATGTGTGAGAAACACTAGATAAGTGTTACATGCAAGGGTTGCATATCACATGCATGGAGTTGCACGTCACATGCATGGGGTTGCATGTCCCATGCATGAGTTGCATGTCACATGCAAGGACATTACTTTCTTTTTAATAGGGAGTGTTAAATTTTACAGCAAGAAACAGTGAAATTGGCATCCGTAAACAACATTTCATCTCCCATGATCCTAGTGACATTAAGTAACTACACTAGGGTGGGGCCCACACTAGCTATTTTTATGTGCATGCCTATTTTTATTATCCCTTAATTTCGATGGACATCAAACTATAATATATTCTTAATGTGGACTTCAAATAGTTAACTAAAGTGGAAAAATCAGTTAGCTAAGTGAATTTCGAGTTAGAGGTTGGTTGGTGGGACATGTAGAGTAATTCTAGTTTAACTGATAGTCATTCTAGTTGCACTACAAGGAAAAGACCCTCTAGCAGAGGTTATAAAGGAGTTTTTTTGTGTTGTAAAATTGGCCAAAATTGTCAAAAACAAAATTGCTACAACATCCGTTTATGGTTACGGAGGTTTTAGCGGAGCTTTTAACGGAAATTCAACACAACTAAAAAAATGTTTGGCCAGAGGTTAATACAGATGTTTTTTCATCGATGCACTACTCTGGATTTAATGCACCAATGTGTACATGAATACGGTGCCCCGAGGTTGTCTCAGTCGAACGAACGCACCGGGATGTTTAGGTGTAAAACCACATCAGGCGTAGTGTTGGTCATACAATGCATGGGGTTGTTCTAATTGGTATTGGGATTTGTGCAGTGCCGATAGGTTGTATCAATGCACCAATGCATATATCTTTATGATGCACCGATGTGTTTTATGACAGAAAGGCACCGAGATTTATAATTGGTATCAGTGTTCATGCAGTGCCCATTGATCGTAAAAATGCGCTAGTGCTTATAGATACATAAACGCCCTAGTATGTAGTATCACACAAATGCACCGATATTTATAACTGGTATCGGTATTTGTGTGGTGCCTATAGATCGTACAATGGCACCGGTCGACAGTTAGTGACACGCACCAGTTCTCATTTTGTTTTTTTTAGAAACATCGACCTTTGACAGTCCAGTTATTGTGATTGTTTTAAATTCATTATTCATCAAAAGTCAACACATCTTATAAAAATATTCCTATTAATTAAATTTTTATTAATGCATTTGAATGTGATGTTTGGATTAATTTGTTATATCATATCAGAATTATTGTGGTTTTTTAAAATTCATTATTCATCAAAAGTTGACACATATATATCTTATAACAATATTCATATGAATTAAATTTTTATTAGTGCATTTGAGAATGACAATGGAGAACACAATAGAATAAATTAAAAACATATTTTATTTTATATATATATATATATATATATATATATATATATATATATATATATATATATAGTCTTTATCATACAAAATGGGACAGTTATTGGTATCCCTTTGTCTTTCAATTGGGACACTATGTCCATTACATTAAACAAAATGTCTGATTTCATAGACATATATATTTCAAAATATAAAATGCCTTGCTTTGATATCCAAACATATTGATCATCATTCTTTGCTTGAATTGCTGTCACTACTAGAGCTACTTCCATGACTTGGGGTTATTTTCAGGAATGTTTTGTTCATGGCGTTGATTGTTTTCTTCTTCTCCACCTTCCATCTACAAACATAAAAATAAATTGAAATGAGTGTATATACATTGCTGAGAATAATGAAAATTGCAATATTAAATAATATAAATCAATGTAAATCGAAAAGAAAAATGACGTACCATAGCAACAATTGACTCATAAATTATACACATTCTTTCAAAACCATGTGCCATGCCATCTTTCAAAATTTCATCTGTTGGCGCAGTTCCATACTTTGTTTCCTGCAACTTTTATACCCCATAACAAATCATATATTTAATATAAAAGATGTTTTTGTTCTATTAATTATAGACGAAGCTATGTAAAACAAGATCGATATATGCTTACAAATTCCACAATTAAATTATGATATGCCAACATATACTCACAACCCATATTTAACTCAATTTAAATCAATTCGTTTGATGGTTCTTATTTGTATGTTAGCACCTGTTTGAAGAAATTCAATGATGATTTTTGTAAAACAACTTAAAAAATACAAAAATGAAATCTAGTTAAGTTGTTATAAGGAAGTAACAATTACTCACAAACTCAGAGATCAACCATTTTCTTCCTTGTCGTCCTGCTTTATGTACCGAATGGGTTCCATTTTCTTTCTTTCCGTAAGAAAAATCTTGAAAATTAATATTTAATGCTAAATTGTTTATTTATTGTACCTAATGATCAAAAAATTCAATGATTACATATTACATTTGAAGCATGTGTTGTTATTGATATGGCTCCTCCTGCGATGCAATTTTGTCCATTTCTTTTACCATCTCCTTGTACACCTTTTTGGACATTCCTATTGGCATATTTTTGATATTAGCTCATTTGTCTTTTGAGATTTTCATAATTGTCCTGAAAATGTAACATGACAATAAAATATTTAATTTTTATATTTATATATGAATAGTAAATATAACAAAAGTGATATTTATAAATAATTCTAGACAAACATTTAAGGAATATTAATTTTCCATTCCTTCTTTTTTGTTGTTGTACGTTTTTGCTATTAAAATTCTGACATGTCTAATTGACCAATTCTATGGAAACTCTTCATGTAGTTTAGATAAAATTTGGTTCTTGGAATCATTGGATTGATTTTTGTATTGTAAGTGGAAAGAACATCTATACATTCATTCCACTAGATCCCTCAAACTTTTGTAAAAGTTTTCCCCCCTTTCGTTAACTTCCAGCACCACTCTAGATGAGCTGAGCAATTCATTTTCATTTGCATGATCTATTTTTTTCTTTTCATAGAACAACATTCCTTTTCTGAGTTGTTGGTCCCTGTAGAACATTAAACAAATGTGAATTAGTAGACCATTTGACACATGTTATCTAATAATTTTAAGTATATTATTAATGATAAAAAAAAAAAACTCATATTGGATCGATAGTATTTTTTCATTCACCTGATTCATCCTTTTACAATTTTTAAATTAAACTTTTACACTCTTTTGGTCCTAGATCATAAATAATAATGTCGAGCTTCTTCATTGTGTGGCTCTACATGATACACAGTAAACAATACATATTAGTTAAACTTACATATAGTTCAAAAATAATATTTTTTTATAAATAATTTACAAAGAACTTGCCTTTTCTGCTTTTCTTCATTTGTTATCAGTATTTTTGTTACTTGATCTCTTGTTAGTCATTTATTTATCAATATGAAACTTGTACCATATCATTCATTAATATATTTATAAATAAATTATCAACTTTTCAAGTAGAAAATAAATCTCAAGACACCGGTGTGCCTTTCATGAGGTACGCACCATAGTCAATGCGTGGGGATACTAAAAATGCACCGCAAAACAGTATAATAGACCATATGGTGTGTTGTGTATTATAAACACACTGCAAAAATAGTGTAATAGACCATACGGTGCATAGGGTATTATAAACGCACAGCAAAAATAGTGGAATACACCATACGGTGTTATCCTCATTAAATGTAGCACCGGTGCCCTATTTCAGATATGGCGCACAGATTTAGGAAAATTGTTTTCAATTTTTTTATTATAGAGTACTTGCACGGTGCACTTTATAATATAAGACAATGGTGCAGTAGGGTATGTAGGGCACACCGATAAAGAAAAATCCATTTTTTGCAAAAATTCATGCAATGGCCGAATGGATTGGGATCTAACTATGCAAGTCATCCCCTGGGTTGGACGTCAACTAAAATGAAAAACCTATTTCTGAAATCACATAAACAGGGAGAGGAAAAGGGAAAAAACAAAAAAATAAAGGGTTTAGGGTAAAAATGGACAAAACTGTAGAAAAAGTAAAAAAAATGCAAAAAAAAAAGTTTAAAAAAAAAATCAAATTTAATCACGAGATGGTTTTAAATTCTATGATACAGGGTTTAAATCACCAGAGGTTTGGTTTTTGAATGTCTGAATGCTTCTGTTCGAACGTATTTTTCTGCTCCACAGTGCCCTCGTGCTCTCTTGCTTTAGGTGTGTCTCTTGCAAATATCTGGCTGAATATTTTAGCAAAAATAGTGAAATAATGAAAAGTGTTCAGTATTTAAAGAATTATTTTATGAAATTAGATTTTCGAAAATATTTTGCCGCCCATTTTTCAAATTGCCGCTTTTTTTTCACTTAAAGAAAATAGAGTTGCATTTTTTTTATTTGCATTTATTCGTGACCAATGCAAAAGAGTTGTGAAGCACCAGTGCGTCTAAGTAATACGACGCACCGGTGCTTGTTATGATGATAAGCGCACCGGACTATATAAAGTTTTTCTTTTGTATGTAGGATCATAATAAAATAATGATAATTCTAAAGTACGTGAATTTATTTTCATTATTTTCTAAAATTTATTATGTTACAAAAATTCGTATTATTCTAGATTTGTTATTTTACAATTATTTGTAAATTTACAAATTTAAATATTTTAATAAAATTGTTTCACATTAATACAATTAAAATTTTCACATTAAAAGAATTAAAATTTTACAAATATTTGACATCAATTACAATTACAATTAGAATTAAAATTACAATTTTACATTAATTTCACATACATGAATTACGATTAGAATTAGAATTAGAATTTTAATTTTACATACAATTACATTTACAATTTTACATAGAATTACATTTACAATTAAAAAAACAATTTTACAAATATTTCACATACAATTCAATTAAAATTACAATTACAAATACAATTACAATTTTAGAATTTTACATACAATTAAAATTTTACATTAAATATTTTACATACAATTACAGTTAAAACTACAACTAGTACAAATACAATTTTACAATTTTACATACAATTAAAATTTAAATTTCAATTAAAATCACGACATAGTATTTAATAAATATCATGGTCATTTAATATTAAATTAATTAATAAACATCATCACGATCATGATATCCATCGTACAAACATCATATTGGACTAAAAAACACATTCAAACATCAAATTAACATTATATATTAAGATCATCACAACACAAACATCAATTATACATCTCATGTCAAATAACTCATGCTATCACATATACACATCTATCTGCAAGCTAAACATTAAATGAACATATCTAACATGACCTAGCAATATGCACCACATCATGTTGACCACCAACATGTAAATTAAGTACAACTACAACATGAACATAAAACACATGGACCATATACATATATATAACTGAATAATGTTAAAAATTTACAACTGTAATATAAATGTCATGGATCAGCTGGTGGTAGTATAACAACATCAATAGCAGTACAAGTGGAGTCTTTCTCAGTAAAGGGTGTAGCCTCGACGGTCGATGGTCAAGCCTGCTCATGATCATGATCACTAGTATTAATAAATGCATCAGCTAGTGGTAGTACAACATCAATATAAGCAGTAGTAGTGGAGGCCTACCCAGTCAATAGTGCAGCCTCGACGGTCGATGGTCCAGCCTGCTAATGATCATGACTAGTACTGATGGATGTTGTAGGCTACTGACTGGACGTGGCCGATAGTCCAACCTCATATCCATAATGACTGCTAGATGTTGCTAGTGGAGCCTCATGCTCATCAGCTGCAGCGCGACGTGAACAATCATGAGATGATGAGTCGTTGCCTGCAGATTGTCCATCACATGTCGTGGCTCGACTATGCCTATAGCTATGGATAGTCCTCATCAGTCACGTAACAGCTGTCGTAGCTCCTACGACATGCCGCATCAGGCTGTACATGTCACACGACATGCCTCTCCACATCTGTAATAGCCTATCATCATCCTGTATGTCTCTGTAATGAGCGGGCTTGATGCCCGCTTCAATAATAAATGCACTGATTTGGTTGCCCAACTCCATCCTATATCTAGTCTCAGGTCGACTGCGCCTAGAAAAAGGTGGTACCGGTGCACTAGCAGGAGCATGTATCTCTGTTGCACCAGCCTCATCCTAATCATGATCATCCTCGGCATCAGCCATTTCCTGATCGTCATCAGGATCCACACCTGGATCATGTGGTGGATTCAACATCTCCTCGCCATCAAAAGAGCCAATGTCTACAAAATATATACAATTACACAACAATAATTAGACAATTTCATTACACAATTTAATAAAAACAAGTTAAATAACATGTTAGAATAAATATAAATAAAACAATAATATTACCTCTATCATTTGGTGGCTCATCATCTGTGAAGAGGATGTTGGGACACCCCCGCCAATCTAATCCAACATAACGACATGGAACCATAATGAAGAAATGCAGCCCATCAACACTGGCTAGTAAGTCTAGTGCATCATGCGATATCCTGGCTAGAAACATAGTGTCTCCCCTCTTGGGAATCATCTTCCCCCACATGTGCATCTGGGCCTCGAACATCGGCCTACGAGGCTGTCGAACATAACTAGGTCTCATCTCTAGAAACCTCTCAAAAAATAAACAAAACAACTCTGAAGAAAAAGGGAATTTGACCCTCCCTTGTGCATGAGAATGACATCTATCTAAGGCTGTACAAAACAGCTGCAAAAAAATGGCAGACCACCTGACAAGTCATGGCTATTGTACTAAAGAATCAACATAATATAAAAGTGAGCAACTAATGTGTTGCCCGTCACTGGTGTTGTGCGAAATGTTTGAAATGATAAGTGAGAGGCATTGCACATCATGTCTACCAAATGCACCTATATGTAACTGACCTCCAGGTACCTGAAACTCTGAAGGAGACAGTACATGTGCTCCAATGTATCTCTGGAAGTAAACTAACTGACTCCCTGATACACAACCAGCTAGCACGTCTGGGAATGAGGGAAAATCCACCCCTCTCCTCGATAGTTCTATAATAAAATAAATATCCTCCTCAGTGGGTGTGTACCACTAGTCAGGACCAACCTAGAAAGCTTGTCAGTGGGCATTCCACCTACGGATAGGATATCTCAAAAACACACTATGAGCCTTTAGGGAAGTAGCATCCTCATAGAACTTGAGGAGGCCTACCTGAATAAGGATCCCCTGGGTATCTTCTGTAATAGAGCGAGGGTATGCATCTCTCTCCCTCTCTCGGGCCTCCCATTGGCAAATCATGTCATACTGTTCCGCCTGTTGTTGTTGCTGTTCCTCCTCTTCTCTCTGAATCATTGACATATAAAATATTTTTTTTTTATTAAAACAAACATGTATTTAGGAATATATATATATATATATATTTGGAAAAAAAAATAGACCAGTCGGTGCACCACAAAAATAGTCAGCACCGGTTCTAGTGCAACTTAAGTTTGTAGCACACTGGTGGCGGTGCCCCTAATGAAATACAACGCACCAACCTTAGTGTCGCTGTCTATTTTTCAAGCACCATTGACTATATCTAAGGTCAGAATAGCAGTGCACTGACTAAAATATACACCTCAAAGTGTATAGTCGTGTCAGTGCACCGACATCATGACAATTACATAGTCGACGGTGCGTTATTTTACCTGGCCACACTGTTGACCCTCTCGGAATGCCGAATGCGGTGCGCTGACATACACTGGGGTGGATAATTCCATCAACGCACCGCACTACGATTCCCATGGTCAACAGTGTGCCTGGATAAATGAGTGCACTGCATTTTTTTTTAATTTAAAATTATGTGGGGCACCTTTCGGTACCGCCACAAAAACGGTGCAGATACCGTTAGCACCAGTGGCGGTGCGGCCTATAAATTTTACAGGCAGCACCACTATCCAGTGCAAGCCGATTGGCTCAGGTGCACTGCGCGACAATTTTTTTTTCTATTTTAATGGTTATTTTTAAGGTTATTTCAAATTCTAATCCGCTAAAAGGCTTAACTATGGAAAAACCAGAAAAATAACTATACATTTCGCCGTCGAGGAGGTATATTGCCTGTAAAATTTGCAAAAGAAAAATTTCCCACCGTTTTTCAAAATGCATGCTAGAGATTGGTGGCTAATGCAGAGCAGCAGTTCTTGCAATGGGTACAATGAGAGCACCAATGTCAGGGCAGCTCAGAGAAGGGGAAATGGCACCAGTGCTTAAGAGATCTGGAGCACTAAGGAAAGTGAAAAATGCAGTTTTTTGGCTGTAATTTTATTTATTTAACCCTATTCCAGTGAGCGGGGTTTTATAGGTGCACCGGTATGCTTACTGACAATCGCACCAGGCGGTGTCAGATTTGGCGCGTTGTTTATGATGCACCAGGGTGGTTCCCTAACACCCCACCTGGATGTTTCAGTTTTGGCATGATGTTTTGATGATGCACTGGGGCGGAATATTCATAAAGCATCGGCGCAGAATAGTCATAAAACACCAGTTTTTTGGCCTTAATTTTTTTTACTTTAATGCTATTTTGGTCCATGATTTTTATAGGCGCACCGGTGCTCTTGCATAAGACCACACCGGGTGCGGTGTTTTATGATGCACCGACGCGAAAGAGTAGTGAAGCACCAGTGCATTACCATAATAGGATGCCCCGGGCGGGTGTGTACGTCGCACATGTTGTTCGATGTGCCAATGTTTTGTGCACAATGGTGTGTTCTATGGTAGAGCACACTGGTAATTGAGAGCTTAGGAGCACTAGAAAAATGAAAAATCCAGGTTTTTTGCTATAAATATATATATTTTTTTAACCCTTTACCATTGTGCATGGTTTATAGGCGCACTGGTTCTATTTCTTATGAACGCACCGGTCGGTTTGTGTTTTGGCACATTGTTTTATGATGCATCGGTGTGGTGTCTTTCTACTGCACTGGGTGGTTTCAGTTTTGGCGCGGTGTTTTATAATGCACCGGCGGGGAAGAGTTGTGACACACCCGTGCTATAGAATAATACGATGCATCAGGCGAGTGTGTATAGAGTGCACGGTGTCCGGTGTGCCAATGTTTTTGTGCGCACCAGTGCTTTCGTGATTCCAAAGCACTAGGGCGATGTTTAATGATAAGCGCACTGAGTGGGAAACATCCGCAAAACCCTCTGCCCGCCAACCTCCTCTAGTAACCCCCGCTAGAAACGGATGTATGGGGTATCTTTCTATGGGGTTCCTCAAAAACATTTGCTAGAGGGTCTTTTCCTTGTAGTGTTGTAACAAAGTTAGAAGTGCAGTGGTGCATTAGCTAACTCAGTTAAGTGAGTTAAATTCATTTGGGCTAGTTGTAACTAAAAATACACTAGTGAGAGATCAAGTGAATTAAATATTAATTAATTCACATGTAGTGATCTCACATGCAACTAAATTTTTACTATTATTAGCTGCATGCATGTCAGATCCAGTGGAGACCTAGTTGAGTTGTAGGTGAAAGGGAAGATGACTATCATTTTTGATACTAGTTGACTACCAGGTGTAGTTAAAACACAACAGGATGCCCATGATACTCAGCGCAGGTGAGGAAGGCTGAAATTATTTGTGATTAAGGATTGCATTCATGAAGAACTGCATGATAAAGGTAGCCTCTGGAGGCAGTAAATTGGTTGTGTATTGGACCAATTTTTGTATGACAGTGTGATACAATTATTTGAATACACGAGGATTATTGTGAGAAGAATTGTATGTAATTGTTTCATGATTCCTTGTCGAATATACAATATATGATAGAGGAGTTTTGAGCAGTAAGATTTCCCCAGGAATATCTGGTGTTTTGGTTTTGATATATTCTTCTTTGCTTCATGTGATTGGAAATTGTGTTTTTTTTAATTATGCAAATATTTGTAGAAGTGATTCAATATTTAGCTTTAGCAAATTGTTAGATTGGTTGAGTCCAAGATATACATGCATATTGTAAAAATTTTGGTATCAGAGTTGTGCTATAAATTTTATACTCATATTTTGAGATAGTCTCTTTTTTCTAACTAGTGGTTGGGATATCTGTTTGAGTTATTTTGGAAGCAATATCAACTATCTTTTTAGTAGGAGTGTCTATTCTTCTGTTACCTGAATTTTAAATAGTTTTCTTGACAGGAGTATCTGTGATTTCCTTAACAATAGTATCATAGGTCTTCTTAGTAGGAATATCAGAAGTTTTCTTGCTAGGGGTATCTGAGGCTTTCTTACTCCTAAGGTTGTATTGCCTATGAACTTCTATAATAGCATTCTCAAATCCCTGTTTATAATCATCTGATTCGTCAAAATCAAGTTATGTTTGAGAAAGCTGAAAAAGTTCTTGTTATTATTGAATAAGAAAAATTGTTTCATCATCATTTATTCCCATCATAATTATTTGATTCTCCTCTACCTCTTCAATTATTTCACCTTTGTTCCCTTTGTTTAATTTGTGGTGGAATTCTCCTAACATTTTGGTTTTGGTTTTGAGAGCCAGAGTGATTTTCCCTTGGGGGAATTCTATCTGTTAGATTGATCCTTTCCATCATTCTCTCTACTGTTATAACCAAAGAATTTGTATTCACATCAGTAGAAGATGTTGCTGGTTCCTCTTTCATTTTCACTCTCTTTTATGTTCTTGTCCTATCTCTTTTTGCTAACAAATTGGATTCTACACTCAATGCATCTCTTTTCATTTCTTCTAAAGTTGCAAAGTTTCTCTCCCTTAGCTGATAATACATGTTTGCCTCAAATCCACCAGGGAATTTTATTAAGGCTAAACCTTGTGGTGGTTTAATGTTTGCAAGAATTTCATTATAAACACTATTGTAGCTGATGCAATAATCCTGGACACTTTCCCCAGGTGCCCTCCAAATACTTTCATATTATGAAAGAATATGAAGAGTTTTCTTTTTAACTTCCCATATATTAAGGAATGACTGGTGAAATGAAGGGATATCATTAATGCTATCAGGTGGCAAGGCTTTGAACCATTTTCTAACTTCTCCATTAAGACTTTGAGAAAATAACTTCATTTTAACATTTTCTTCATTAACTTCTTTAAGATCAAAACTATCATTCATCCTATCAACATGTTTTTGAGAAGTTATGGTCTAGTACCATCAAACTGGGGAATCCTAGTTTGATAGTCATGGGGCATGTTTTCCAAAGGTGCCTGAAGAACAAGTGGAGCATATCTTGTTGCCATGATGGGTATATGAGGATGGATAATATGGGGATTGATTAAAGGTGGAAGTTGGATGGAAGGTGGAGGTTGAATGAAAGGTGGAGGTTGAATTGAAGTTTGAAGTTGTGTTGAAGATGTAGGTTGAATTGTGGTGAATATTGGGGAGAATATGGAGTTTAATTTTCTTGGTGAGAAATTACTGGGGTGGTAGAGGAAACTATAGAAGGATTGGGACTGGATGATATTGGATGTACAGATTGAGATGAAGTGGATGAAACTGCAAAAGAAGTTAAGGGAATGAGTTCAACATTTTTTTGGATGTATGCCTCATGGAAAAATAGGTCAAGACTTGATACTAAATCTTGTAATTTATCAAATTCTTGAAGTATTTGAAGATCAAGATCAGGTTGGGCAGAATGTACTTCACATGAATGATGTTTCAAGGTAGATTGCTCTACCACAGTTTTTTCTACCCAATTTGTTGACTTAGTCCTAAAAGACCTACACTCAAATGGAAAATCAAATTCAATATCCTGTAAAGTGACAAAGTTCTTTGGAAGAGAATCTACCCTAGCGGGAGGACTACTACTTCCTTGGTTGTAAGCTAAAATTCTTCTCCTCAACAAATTTTCAAGATCGTCAACAATAGTTGAAGGTTTAAGATCAGGATGTGATATAGTATTAGTTATTTTCAAAGACATAATTAAAATCTAAAGCACACACACACTATTATTTACAAAAGTGAAAGGGAACAATATCTGGAAATATTTCTAAAATACACTTATTTTAACCAAGGAAATAAGTTCGCAGAAAATTTCTATGTTTTCAATTTTCCCCCAGTATGGTCGCCACTATGTTATCGTTATGTAATTTTTTAGATTGTGAGAGTAAACACAGAGGACAACATCAAAACCACTTTGGAAGATAGGATTTAGTCCTGCCAGCTTTAGAGAGGGATCTCTCTGTATAATTTAGCTTTGTTTTATGTAAATTTTAGGCTAGTTATGACTTGTACAATTGTTTGTTTGTGATTTGATTGAATTGTTTTGGTTGACTGAATTCTTATAATTCCATTGGGCTATGAATTCTAAAAACTAATTGGATCTACATCAAACTTTAAAGGAGTTTCATAGGGCAAGCTAGGTTGCACTAGTTGGATCTTTTTAGAATTTAAATGATATGAAATAGAAGAAAATAAAAGGTTCAGTAGAAACTAAGGAGGAGTTAAGAATTCCTTAATTTGACTTCAGAAAAAAAACATAAAAATTATGTACAGCCAGAATAGGGTGTATATTTTAACAAATCCTATTCACCATTGTTTCTTTAATGTAATTAAGATTTTTAAAGAAATAAGAGTGAAAGAAAACAATGAATAAACACACGAACAAGAGAAAAACATCACCAATTCATTCACCACATGAATCCTGTGAAGAATGTCCTTGTACTATTAATGAGTCCAGCAACCAGAAAATTACAATAACTTGGAGAAAATTGTATTCAAAAATCAACCCAGAATACTTCGAAGTATGAAGTATTTATACAATAATTATAGAATCGTTGTCTCAACATACATTGTATATTTAGCACTAATCTGAACAAAATTATATGATTCTGCAGACTAATAGGCTAGGTCAAAGACTACGTGGAGAGGTGGCTCTGATTTGGTTGAGTCTGTTGATTAACTTTCATGTTTTTATGTTGCGTTGGCTGATGTACTGGCTAATCCTATAACTACATCTAAATTACCAATCAGTCTAGTAATTTGCATAGTTTGTCCCATCTGTCTTCATCCAAAATGGTCAATTTGGTTACCTTCTAGTAAATATCATCAACCTCAGTATACTTTTCAAATGTTGGCCTTACCATGGAGATTTGATTTACCTCATGCTGAATAAAGAAATCATTTCCCATCGCTTCCAATAATTCTCTACATTTCATGATGGCTTTGATATTAGAAAACTTGGAACTATCTCTCGCTACTTCCTTCAACTTTTTAATATAATATTCTTGAGTAATTAAATTATCATTAATTACAAATAAACTGGGTAATTCCTTCTGATTTAGAGCTTATATCTTGGTGAAAAACTTTTTTACTGCTATTTCCAAACTTGGACACTTTTCCTCCAATTGAGTAATAAGATTCTTTTTAGTCAGAATCTTCTTTACTTCCAAAATTGTTTTTGTCCTGTCATCAATTCCTAAATCATCCAAATCATACGTATTCTTTCAATTTAGGAACTGTATGATGTTTGTAGCTTTGGTAGGCATGTCACTCTGTTATTCTCTGATCTTTGTAATGGCCTCTATTGCTTTCTTTATCAGGTCCTTCTACTCAAAAATGATTTGGATACATGGAAAAATTTCATTCATAGAATTTAAAATATCTTTCCAAATTCTTTCCTTGGCTTGGGCCAAGGTCTATCCAATAGCTGACTGTCTCTCTGATTGCGAAATGTGTGAAAATTGTGAATGATTTCGCGGCAATTTATATTTCCGCGAAATGTGTTTTAGTAGGGGCTCTGCAAAATTTTCCGACCAACGGAAAGTTATACAAAAGTTCAGCCAAAATTTGAATCAAAATTTCAGACGAACTATTAAGTCGTTAGAATTAACGAGCCACTAGCGCAAAACATAGTTTGACCAAACTTTTAATCAAAGTTCGGTTGAACTAACGCGTCACTAGTTACGCAAAAACCAGGCTCTGAATACGTTTTTGCAACTTTGGAATGATTAAACTCCATGAAAGGTTTTTAAATAACTGGCGGAACTAAGACAAGCATTTTCAGAATTGAATCTACTTTCAGGAAATATAACTTTTATGGAATTTCATCAACGTTTACTAATTTTAATTATTTTTCTAATAAAATGGGGGCAAACAATTTCTGAGGGTCATTATGATTCAGTGAAATCAAAATTTTGTATCTCCCAAAATACATTGTAAAAAAAATTGAAAAAATTATGGGGCATTACATTGTTCCATCGTCTCTAATGGGTACCTTTTAGATTTTTATTTTATAACTTATATGTTAAGAAATTTGTTGCGTCGCGAAACATATCCAAAATATGCAGTTTTTCGTATTGGACCAATTCAAAAAATTATGGTAATTATGATATGCATCCATTGGCTTTGTAAATATGAAGAAACCAAAGTAGACTCTGTCTAGATTGCTGTAACACATTTTGTTTTCTCAAAAACACAATTTTTCAATCAATACAACATTGCGTCATAACATGACTTCTTATGAATCCTTTGATTGTTAAGAAACACACACTCAAAGAAACACTAAGTTGACATATCAAATCTACATAAAAAAAATTCAAAAAATAAGCAATAGAAAGCTATCAAAATTTCTCACAAATTTTATTTTTATCGCAAAATTAAATTCTACACAGAAAAATTGTTATAGTTTGCAGAAAGTTGAAGAACCGAAAAAAATGAAATTTTTTTCTCAAAAAAGGGCAAAAAGTGTAACCCAGCTTCACATTTTCACATTATATCAACCTCTGATATTTATGAGCTTCAGCCAAATCTGAAGCCTCATTCCAGGTATTCTGATCTTGCAGTGCTTTAACTTGTTCCTGAAATTTATTTTTTCCTCAGTCTGAATTGGCAAGTTCTCAACAACCTTTGTCAATTGGTCAGCAGCCTCTGTAGATTGTGTAGAAGGTGTAGTTGATGTTGCAGCTTCTGTGGTGGGAATTGTTGTGAGAGGTACAACATCTCAAGGAACCAAGGAGACTTTTGAACTCTGCTCCTTTTCCTTAATCATTTTCTCCAGCTCTATATCCATCTGTCTAATATGATCATTTTGTTCCATGATTAACTTCATCATGTCTCATTTCTGAGTCTCGGGTTCTTCAATATATTTAGTGAGAGGATCTTTAGCTCTTGGCAACTTCAGCTATTGTCTCAATGCTACAATGTCATTATTATTTTTCTTGATCAAATCCTCTGTAGCTTTCATGTTTTCTGAATCATAACCCTTCTTTACAACCAAATCCTCCAAACATTTGATCATGATATATTTTTCTAGAGAATAAATCTTCTCCATTTTCAGCTCAGATTGAATGTTGGAAAGTGAAACCTGCAACTTAGAAACAGACATAGTAGTATTGGTCAAAGTGGAACCGATCATCTCACCAGTTTGTTTTCGCATCTCCATTTGGTTAATGGGATGTATATCTTTAGTTTAAAACTCAAAAGTTGTCTTCTTATAATCTGATGTTGATTTAGGCTATGGATTTTGAGCCTCTAGGAAGGCCATCTCCATCCTCCATTTCTCTTAATCAAAAAATGAAAGGAGTCTACTCTGTGAGCTGCAAGTCTTCTTCCTAAACTAAGTATAAGTGTTATTCTTAAGAATCTCATTCTTAAGTTTTAATTTTTCTAAATCTATCAAAAATGCTCTTTTATTTCTCTCCTTGAACAACCTTTGTAGTCTGGACTATGCCTTGTTCATCCTAGGATTCTAATCATACTGTTGGAGATGCAACAAATGTGTTGCATGCTTGAGAGAAATATGGTGTTTCCTTGACACTCATAGTGACTTCTTGTTCTAGATTATTCTCTAAATCTTCTTTAGGATTCAATTTTGTCCTATTTATGTGCATGATTTTAAACTCCTTTCCTACATTTTCTGTCACTGAAGGTGAGTCTTCTTTTCTCTATCTCTTGGCTTCTTTCTCCTGAGGAACATGATTTTTTGAAGTAGAAGTAGAAACATGCTTCTCTTCAGCTTCCTGCAAGTTATTTTCTGCCCAAGTCAGTTGGTTCACATATCTCTCAATTTCAAGCCTCTCGGTATGAATATATGGATTATTTTTTTTTTCCACTCTCAATTTAGAAATTATACCCATAGGGTCATAGAACCATGGGAAACTTAATTTGAACTTCATTTATTTGATAAGCTTATCTTCTTCTTCTCCTGTTGGCCTTCTATTACACACAAAAGAACCAAACTATGTTTTAATTCTACATTGTGATTTCTTATTTGTTGAAGCAAAGTTTATCTCATCTGAATTGAGCATTTGTCTGATATATTGTAGGTATTTTGGCAATTTGTATGGTGCCAACTCACACCCATACACTATGATTTCGGTGTGATTCTAGTACAAGTACCAGTCTCCAGTCTTTGCTTGCTCCGTTAGGTGTAAAATTCATTATATCTCATCATTGATCCTTGGCTTTGTTGAACTATTTAACATAGTCATTTCCGGGTGGTTAAATTTCCCAATGTATTTATTTTAAGTGAATTCTTCCTTCTCTTTCATCACTAGGGAAGTCCAGAATATGACGGAATAATGATTCCTTTCTTCATCTACTTCTATATAGAAAATTTGAACCAATCTTCCTGATAATAAATAAACATGTAAACCAGAATTGAAGTATATGTGAACACTCCCCCAGTTGGTAACTTCATGAATTGTTCAAGAATACTATTAGCCCGAAATTGACTGAAATTGAAAATAATTGAAGGCTTATTATTTGTGGAAAATATTGACAGGAAACCGAGAATGGGTTCATCTACCCACTAATCAGAATAGTAGCCTAAAATTTATGATATCATAGATATATTTTTTTTGGCTTGATCAAGGAAAATTGAGGAGGATAAGGTGGATTATTTCTTGGTAATTGGGTGTTTTCAGGTAAGAAAAGGTAAAAAACCCAGGCTCTTTTAGCAAAATAAAGCTTTTGATATAATTCTGTCAAGGCTTCAATTGAGAATGGGGTAATGCTTTCTAAATAGGGTGCCCACATCATTTGATCTATGGCTTTAATAGTAATGGTGAAGAGAATTTCACCAGTAGGGGCTATGATTACTCTTTGATTTGAGACATAGCATGATTTTCATTTTCTTGTGAATTCAGGAGAGTGGAAGGTTTGGGGAAAAATTTAATGGGGAATATTGGATTCTAAGAGTCTAATTTCATCTGTCTTGTCCACAAACTTGTCTTCGAGCCAATAGTAGAGTTCAAAGAATTCAAACTCACACTTTGTCTCAGCAATTTTATAGTCTTGATCGGCTAAGGGGATATGCTCCAAATCTACAGGGGGATAGTTCAGGAGATTTACAAAATCCTCCTGAGTTTTCTTCTTGTGAGGCATATCATCAATGGATAATTTATAGAATAGAGGGGAAAAAATATAGGATTACCGAGAATGTTTGCAGTTTTTTCGCTGATCGGATAAATGGAATGAAACTTTGTTCGCTTGATCAGAGGTTTGATTTCTTGGAATAGATTCAATGCACATTGTAAACCTGAAAATTGAAAAGGAATGGATAAATTTTGCAGCAGAAAGGAATAAATGGCCATGCAACTGGGTTTTCAAAATATTTTAGGTTTCTGTTGTAGGCGCGGGTCCATTAGATTTCAAACAATTACCCGAGGGAAATTAATGAATTAACAGTAAATTCCTGGGAAGCAAATTGATTGGGTAAACGGATACTGCCATGCAAAAGGGAATGAGTGGAGGAAGGAGCATAGGTACGTACAACGGTAAAGGGATGAGGGTCAATGGCTTTTGGAGGGAGTCAGGCATGGTAAATGGATTGAGGCGGGGTGGGGTGCGAAACACTGAAGGTGTGCCACGTTGTGTGGGACATGGTGGGAGAAAACCATATTTTCGTACCCACTGAACCCCCCGGTAAAGGAAGTATAGTGAGGGGGGACCAAAAATGAACATGGGCCATGGATCATGTGTGGCTAATGATCGTGTGGTTGAGAAATGCGCGCGACTTAATCACAACCTGACAAACGGGTTTTTTTCATCTAGTGTACCTTAGAGCACTACAGAATTTTGGGTTTAAGCCATTAATGTATTGAAAAATTAACCTTTTGTGCACTTTTCATAATGTTTTGAAACTTAGGCCAAGATTGCAATACTGAGTCCTTTGAAATAAAATTATCCTCCTTTACTATTTTAACCTAAATTTTTCACCTAGTGCTAAAACAAATATTTTATCCATTCCTTGCTAAGGGTGCATTTAGACATGCAAACCCATCATTTCACTTCTTATGGAAAACTAAAGCCTATTCTATCCTATCCCCTTATTTCTCCATTAATTTAGCTAACACAATTGAGTTAACATTATTTTCTACCTAACTAACATTATCCAAGATTAAACAATTTGGCTAAGCTTATTCTCTAATATAATTAACAGAAAATTAAACTTGTTTAATCATGATTAAACAAATGATTAATGTCTGTGGCATTTTGAACAAACTGCACACAACCTTATTTTATTTAATAGAATGAAACTATCTTATCAATTAGTGGCATTTAAATTTGCAACACTTTCAGTATTATTTCTTTTTCTTTTTCTTTTTTTCTTTTGTGGGGTTCTCATATTTATTTTTGTATTCCTTTTCACTGTATTTATTTTTTCTTCTTTTTTCTCTTTTATATATTTTTTAGATACCCTCTTTTCATTTTATTTTATATATTTTTTGGAAATCATTTGCAGATTGAACTACTATTTACAACTTGATATAACTGAAATGAAATATCCAATCACCTTGAGATCATATAAATTATAGGACTCTAACATGAATGAAAACATATTTATGCTTTTAGGGTTGAAAAGTGTTCTTTTGAATAGCCTCTTCCTTGTATATTTTTTTTCATGAAGTGTGGCAACTAGTTATTTCTAGATTTCATAATTAAGAGAGTTTAAAGTATGTATGCAGGTTTGAAGAGAGCACTTCGAAGTCTAAACAAGATTATTTTGATTTATGCATATGATTTTTTAGTAGATTTAGAACCTTTCTTACATTTCTTTAGTTTACACAAAGCAATTAGGGCCTAGTAAAAATTTGGTCACTTCTCTTGGATTTGTATTCTGTGAAAGATGATAGTCCTTTTCAGTGTGGAGGTTATTAAAAACTTGAGGTCAAAATCCCAATAATTTGGGGTTTCCTCTCAATTTTCAATAGTTAGGGTTTTTTGTTCAGTTTCCAAAAGTTATGGTTTGCTTTTTTGTTAATGGATAGGGTTTTTAAAGAGAGAATCCATACAGGTGAAGTAGATTATAGAGGAGAGGAATAACCTGTTTCTGAGTTTTTATTAACAACCCGAAATGGATAGGGTTTTCTTACAATTGTTGATAGAACTATAGTATTAGTGTTTGAAAAAGTTAGTGTTTTTTTTCTAATGAATTCTTTTGATTGCAGGATTAGAGTAGAGATTGACTAGTGTTTGCAGGAACTCAAAGGTGTGAGAAGATAGTTTCCAAGGATAGATTACAGTTTTGTTTTTTAGGTCCCTAAATTCTTTCTCTATAGTTTTTGGTGTTGTGTCTCAAATTCCATGGACCTTGGATTCACATTAAATGTTGGTTAATTAATCTACCTTATACTACTCCCAACATGTATAACCAAAATTTGTTTCTCATGATGGAAGGCTATGAAGGAAAGTGGTTCACCAATTAGGAAGGACAACTCGACTGCCAACAACACCCAACTAATATGAGTTATCTTTTTCCCAGATTGTACAAAATTTTTAATGTATTTATCACAAAAAGATATGTTGCCTCATTCGCTCAAGATGGTCGTCCAAGCTATTGCTCATTTTATAAATTAGTGTTTTTTTATAAATACCTGGCTTCTTTCGAAGCCTGAGAGGAGAAGAAAGGGAGAAATTATTTTCTATTGTTGTACAATTTTCCTATTAGAATTTTTTTTTTTTTTCATTTTCTCAATTTATGTCTTGTAATTGTGTGATTGAAGGTTTTACAATACCTCTCCTAAGGAGGTAGGCTGCCCTCCTTACCTTGACAAAATATATAGTGTTAGCAAATAGCTTAGTTTTAGCTATTCTAGTTGAATTACAATTAGTTTATATTGCTGCTGCTTGATTTTCATTTCATTGTAACTCTGTTAATTTATTTTTGTTGCAACTCATAATCTCCTTTTGTTAAAACTCATAGTTTCCTTTTGTTGTAACACAATTAATTTCCTTTTGATGCAATCGTGATATTTTCTAATTTTATAATCATGCTTGTTGTTGCAACTATAGGTTATACCATTCTAGGAAATAATCATAGGATTAACGATTGGCTAATGGATTTGCGCATTTTTTCACAATCTGGCTTTTGTTGAAACTCGCTTGTACCTTACTTCTACTATGTTTTTATCAATAACTTGTGGTTGAGAATTCTGCCATGTTTGAATATTATTTTCAAGATTTTTTCTTATCATACATTACATCCTAAGAAGATGTTGTTGCACCTTTGTTAAAGTAACCCAAGAAAATCATTATACTAGAACATGTCACTCTTAGTAATTGTTGTGTTTCCTTTTATGCAGTGTTATATGCTTTTCCTAGAACTTACTTTCTTTCATGTGTGTTTTATGTCGTGCAAGTGTGGTGTGATTTGATAGATTAATGACTTATGAAAGCATATATATCTTCAACTATGAAAACCATTATATTACTACAACTTTGTGACAGATAATCGATTGCACTAGCATAGATTGTCCATGACCATTCAAAAGTTCCAAATGAACCTCAAATTGACAATTTAAATGCATAAATGATTAATTACTCGTGAAAAATTCCCTACACGTGATTTTCACCGAAAGAATTTCTTACACAATTTATGGATAACAGAAGCAAAATTCCCAATGCTGAAGATATATTTGTAATAGATCCATCACATAAATGCTACAATGCATTATTATAATATAATAGGTATACTAATACAACCATAAAAGTACACTTACTTCATGATACATTTCACATTACCAAGATTAAAAAATTTATAAAAAAACTAAATAAGTTTATTTAAAGAATGTATATTATTCATAATTATAAAAGGAACTGATATATGAGTTAAAAATATACATTTAAAAAACATGTAACAAGATTCTTAACCATGGAGATTCAACCCCAAATAACCATTGATATTCTTAAGCTATAAATAGACTTTGTTACAATACCATGGGCCATTGCTTATCCATCCATCATGCCCAAAAATACATAATTGATTTCATATGGCAAATATTCATATAATTTTTTTTTAATTAATCAATTTAATTAAAAGGAAAGAAAGGGCAGAACTACTAAGAATATTCCATAATATTCCATGGAGGTGAAACCCTTAATTTTAAAAAAATCACATATGAACAAGTGCCATTTGAAGAGAGTTATGGTTTTTTGGGTATAGGTCGATGGTATTGTAACAAAATCTTTAGATTAAAATCCCCATAATAAAGTAAGAGGGTCTATTTTGATACTCATTATAGATTGATGCCTATCAACATTTACTAGTCATCTAATTTATATAATTATGCCAATTAAATATTAATAATTAAATTAAAATTATGAAATCTTATTCCAAAATAAACATATCTATCAACTTAATAAAAACTCCACACCATAATATTTACTATTTACTCATCTATCAACTTAATAAAAATTCCATACACTGATATTTACTTATTTACTTTACTCTCTTTTGATTTTTGATGTAAACTCAATCTTTGTTGTTTATTCTTTTTTGATTAAATTTCAATTTTTAAATCAATTTGTCATTTTTAAATTTAATGATTATTTTAAATATATTAACAAAAGTTCATTACTTGATAAAGTGCCTTGCTAATTATTCACTCAAGGTTAACCATATTAATTTCTTATATTCAATATATATATATATATAGAATAATGTTATTTTCAACCATTTTCAAGTACATGTGCCCTTGCCATTGACCAATAAGCAATTATTGAAATACGACTGAAAATATCGAGTTCACATGTTAAACAATGCAACTTGCTTACGTTCACTCGGCTAATAATCGTAGTAAATTTTATCCACAAATATTCATATTTATATATTATCTTCATACAATATCTGCCACTCGTTTAGATATCCCTAGAGGAATATTACAATTTGGCATAGCCACAACCCATTAAGGAACAAAACAAGAACAATAAGACGAAATGGGGTGACCCTCCCAACTTTCCATTTCGACGACTTCGAGTATTGAAAAGCCTTTTTTGTAAATTTGTCACTACTCCTTTTCCTAAAAGGACAACAATGATGGGAGTTCAAGCACTGTAAGATCCCAATGAATATTCTTTAGTGGTAGGATTCGTTAACACTAAAGTGGATATAATAAGATGTTATTAAGGAATTAAGAGTAATTATAAAACAAAGATAAAAGAAATTGAAATTGAAAGAAGAAAACATAGAATAATAAAAGAGGCAATCATGTAATAAAGGGGAGGGAGGAATGTATATACATTTAACTTGTTAATTTAACCACATACAACAGGATAGACACTTTGAACCTTCAAGCCTTTAGGTAAGAGCTTTAGCACTGAATTGTTACCCTTTCCTTTACACCATTGAAATTGGACATATTCTTTACCCCTTGAGGGTCTTTCCGGTCAGATTAGACCTTGAGAATCTTACCCGTAGCTTAGCTCCTTTACCCCGTGCCCCCATAAATAAAATAAGTAACTCAAGCAATAAATTCCTCACCCATATGAATGAGTGAGTCCCTATATCCTTATCTTTCACATAAGGATGGTAAAATATCACGCAGTAAGGTAAACAACATCATGGAGGTATTTTAATGAAAATATCAAAATTATCTACGGAGAATTATAAGAGCTATAAGTGGGAGCAATGTTTGCAAATTGAAATTATGGTGAACAAGCAACCATGCATGATAAAAAGGAAAGTATGGTAAAAAAGAAACTATGCATGACAAGAGAGCAATAGTGTAGGAGAAGAAACCTAATTTAAGAAACCAAAGAATGAAAGAGAAATAATGTGAAGAGAGCAAAGAGTTATACTATGCATCAATAGTAAGAAGGTAAAAAGGTATAAAAAAGTGTGATACCTGCACTAACTTCTGCATATCAAAAGGCAACATGTGCAATACTTGAATTTACCATGGAAACATTTTAATTAGTAAAATGTGTTATAAGACTACAAGCCCAATATGAAGGACAAATGGGGGTGCATGCCCCAAGCATAGTAGAGGAAGAGCTAACATCTCCTCCTTAAGGAGGAGAAAATATAGAAGGCCTAAAGGGAAAAAATTAAAACAAAGGAAACACTCGTCCTTGGGCAAACATAGCTAGCCAAATATAGAAAGCAAAAGACAATAAGAGAAAATATGTCTTAATTCCTTACGTGCTAAGGAATCGACACAATCAATCCAACAAATATGCTTCCATGGATAATGAAGGCAATACATAAGAGTAGAATGTTGTAAAGCATAAAAAGAAATAAAAACAACATGCAGAAGAGACCTTGTTATCTAATCCTAGTGGGGAGAAGACATTACATCTCAAATGAGATATGATATGGGTTGAAGAGAAAGGAGGAGGACATAGACATGGTATAAATGTGATGGGAAAGGAAGTAGGGAATGAACTTGAGTTAGACAAGGTGACAACAAAAAGAGGAAAAGGCTTAGGAGGAGTTTCCCTAAACCTAACATGAGAGGTAATCAACATAAGGTTGAAAAAGGAAGGGGATTGAGTAAGATTGAAGTCCAAAGGAAAGGACCTCAACACACCACTAGGGGATTGAAAATCTAAGGTTGAAGTAGAGATGCAAGGAGTCTTGGGAGAAGAGTTAAGAATAAAGGAGATATTAGATTCTCACTAGTGTAGGGAAAATTTTTAAGCATGGAAGTTTATTTTCAAGTTTAGAAACCCTGGTGAATATAATTAATCCTTAATATGAAAATTATAAAATGTTTGTCAAAATTTCATAAAAATATTCAAATTTATAATTATTTTATACATTTTCTATAAAATTTCGGTGACTTTGAATGTAAAATAATTTTATACTATAAAATTTGGGTGAATAACTTTAAAAAAAAATTGAAATTGGTGAAT